>JAOXJK010000001.1:103332555-103355681 GCA_025774025.1 Xenus cinereus | reverse complement strand
TCTTATTATTCGACCTAGAAATCGCGCTCCTTCTCCCACTTCCATGAGCTACTCAGCTCCCATTCCCTGCCATAACCCCCTATCATGAAGAAAAATATCTCATTCCCTCTTTCCACAGCCACTTCCAGAGTCACCATTCATTAAGTTGGGCAAGTACCTTAAAGCATGAAAAAAACCTCAACAAACATCTATTTTGACTTGACAGGAGAGTGCTAAATTTACCAGTACCAAGTCGTCTAGATATTTGGTGGACTAGTTTCAGGCTTAGTCAGTTTAGCCCAAGCACAGATGACACTTTCAAAGCAGCAAGAAGATTTGGCTTAATCATACAAGTTCAGAACAAGTTTTTGTGGCCCAATGACAGTCAGATAGCACCAAATATTTATGCAAATGCAGGGAATCTTTTCCACTGAAATCTTTAAGTTACTCCCTTTTATAGACTGCAGCAGGAGCTAATAAACAGCATCCGTGCTTTAATTTACACATTTTTAACTCTTTAAAATGATTAAAATGGCTCCTACAACACCTCAGACCAGGCAGACACATTTATTTTTGCAGCTACCTAGATTCAAATGCTTTGTGCAATCCTAACCTCAAAAATTATATTAAACATGTTTTTAACCACGGCTCTGCTATTCATAGAAAAGTCACTAGTGATTTTTTTTTCTACTGGTAACAGAAAGTGATTCCATCAGTTATTGCTTCTTTTGTACTGGGGAGATATATCTGTATGACACGTTTTATTGACGATGCATCCTTAAAAGTCCCCAAATGATTCATTATTGATGCCCTGGCCCATTCTCCTGGAGAACATAAAGAAAAATTGAAAAGACCTAAGCAGACATAACTTTTTACTACTGTAGGAATGTATCTGAGTTTCCTCACAAGTCATGGTTTATCTGAAATTAAAGCGCTCTACTGAAAAGTGCCTGCCTACAAAAATAGTAGCTGCTGCCTTATTTAATTTCAAAATATGTAGCTTCATTATTTCTTGTTCTATTTCTCTAAATTTCATTATCATCATCAGCTTGGGGGGGGGGTAAAAAATTGGGAGGAAACAGCATGAACAGCATTTTGCAAATGAACATTAATAAAAGATCAGGGTGAAGCAAATGAATATAAACTACTATCAATATTAGAGTTGTGTTCTACAAATTGGATCAATTATCATTGATTCCCTTCTAGTGATCTAGAGGAATTTAGGAAGAGACATGAGAAAAAAAGCCCAACTCTGACTGCATTAAACCACAAGCTAAGATGAGGAGATAAATTAGTAGCCTATTTTTTTCCAGTATTTTGATTTATTCTAGGTTTTCATTTGAATTGCAGTAGAAATATACTATAATATGTCTTAAGGGATATTTGATTTAATGATATTTCTTCATTTGGCTATTGATAATGACAAAACATTTTATGCTATCCAAGTGTAGTTAAGTAAGAATAAGATCTAAGGGAGAACTACGGTTAAAGTTAAATTAATATATCTATGAGAACAAACCTCTGTGGAGGGAAGTACTATCTAAAATTACATGTTTATTTAGAAAAATACAGACAAGCTTTCAAGAATGCAGACTTATTCTTCAGACCTGGAACAAATAGGAAAAACTTCAAGGTATGTGCAGAATTGGGAATTATTAGGCCACCCTTAGACTATCACAGCTTCCTAAACACTTACAGGTCTAATCAGAAGCCTGTGTAGCATATGGCTGATTAATCTGGAGAATATCCTTACTGATGTTTCATATTAGCTGAAAGGAAATATTATTTTATTTTTAATAAGACTTAATAGAGCAACTTTCTAGAGACATTCACATTCAGCCAGCTAACTTGTTTAAACCGGATAACTTTAGGGAGTTATGACCATTTTCATCAGTCAAGAGTCTCCAAAAGTAATTAAGAAGTTCTTCATTAAAAGTTTACACTGCTCAGCTGCCTCTTCTTAGAAGTTGAGAAAGGTTTACGCTAAGGGGAGAAGGCAAGCATTTGTTCGCACATAATGGCTTTAATCTGAGGATATGGCACAAGTAAATTACAAATAAATCCATAAGGATGCTTTTTATTAATAGCCTGTCTAACTACGTTCTAGCAACTCGATATGTGGATCTAAAAAAAAAAGTACACTTGTGCACAGGTACAGAAATGTCATTCACTACACGCACGAGACAATTTTCTGATGAGAACAGAATACTTTGTGGTGTAAAAAAACCTTTCTAAAACAAGGAAAAATACAGCTTTTATTTAACGGTTTGAGTTTGGTTGGGTTTTTTTTTGTCTTCAAAGAACAGTGCATATGATTGAAATCCTGACAAAACCTCAGTAGCGGATGCTATTTAAACACCTTTCCTTCCCTTTGTTTTCATGATTCATTCATAACATTAACTCAGTAAAAAGTAAATGAAGACTTCTAGTTACGCAAAAGCAGTAAACGGCTTCTTTGCATCTTTATGCTGCTAGTAAACAACCTCTTCGCAGTTTATTTATTTATTTATTTTGGAAGTAGGTAGCAAACACAGGCATTAGCAACTTCAACACAGATCCAGAAAATTTTACAGAGCAGCATAACCTATGAGTTGTTCGGTTTGTTGTTTTGTTTTGTTTTTCCTAAATTGCATCACTTGCTTTTGAATTCTAAACCTGAAGTCCTATGTGGGATCAGTCGTGCAGAAAACCATATGAATATAATTACATAGTGACATTTCTGACTGAACATTTAAATTCTCAAAACTCGGTATTTAGTAAACATGCTCTGTAAGACTCTGATGCTCCCAAATCTGTCTGTTGCCCTCTCTCCACTCCTCCTCCCCGAGCTTGACTTCTCCTAGCTCTTCCTTGCACTTCTTGGACTGTCCCTTGTAGCTCTCTCCTGTTCTGCATCTGCTCCCGTTTCTTTCCCGGCCAGACAAACCCGAAGGTAACAGCCATTCAGGCTAATTAAATGGTGCTGGAAGTGAGTTAACAGGTGGTGGCCCCAGCTGCTTTAGTTGCAGGGGTAGATAACAGACCCATCACTAGCCTGTGCAAGGCACTATGATTAATTAGGACAAGAAGCCATTTGCTAAGGAGGGATGACCAGATTTATAACAGAATTTTATTCTCTAAGGCAACAAGCAAACTTTCCATAGAAAACACAAAAATAAATTTCTTATTCCAAAGTGATCAGCAGTCATCTTGACTATGTTCAATATGGCATATGCATAAGATCTACTTGGCACAGGCTTCTTCATACTAATATTTTGTATTTTCTTTTTACTGCAAGCTCTGAATGTGACCTTTCTCTAGGAAATTTTCTTATTTTTTCTTCCAAGTGAATTTGTGTGTTTCTCAAGGGAGTTCTGATTGCTGTGGGAACTACTATCAAGACATTTAAATAACAGCAACTAGCGCCATGTACAGTTGAAGAACGGGTTATGCAAGCTTCCCATGCAATCCTCCAACTCCGCTGGACTTCTTGCAATGATCCCCCCATCATTGTAATCAACTCTATGAGACTACACCCAGTCATTCAGGCATTAACCCCTGGAGCTGCTGCTTCTACAACTTTAGCCCTGTAAGGCTGTTTTGAGGCTGAATTATGAAGTTACTTTACAAGGAGATGCCTCCCAAGTAGTAAAAAAGAACCGGGTTAATTTTCTCTTTACTGCAGAACTGGAACACAGCAAGAAACCCACCATGGTAATTACCCCTTATTTTATTCAGCTGAGTAGTGAACTTAAAAAGGTGATGAATTTCCCTCATTAATGACTATTACAGACAAACAAACAAAAAAATGCAGGAACTAATTCAACACGCCAACCCCAACAGCCTTGCAGTCACACAATTTGAAATTAAAACTACCATAAAAATGCACGTTGAGGGGCATGTACACAATTCAAGAGCTGAGAAAGCCCTTTCTCGTTCCCTTGCTTTTCTGTATATGCAAAGTCATCTGAGCTGTCAAAGATATATCTGCAACACAGCTGTGTCATTTACATTTTACTGGTCTATCTGCAGAGCTCAGCATGAAGAATAATATTAAATCAATGTATGTCAATGCTTGTTTATAGAAAGAGTGGGCATACTTGCACTAATATATTGTTCAGCAAGGGAGTACACTGGCACACTAAGGAAGCCTATTAAAACTGCTACATAAGCAAGAAAGTCTCTCTGATACGACAAGAATTCCAGGGCCTTTTTTTCAAACCTGCTATCTGTGCAAAGCACAGGGCTGATAACGCTATATCCTACGGAGCGGTTTGGTGATTTAAAAAAGAGTCTTTAACCTTGTTGCAATTGACAATTAAAATCCTTGTGGCGTTAACAGGAAAGTAATTTAGTAAGTAAAGTACAGGGGTATTTTGAAGTAAAACAGGAAGGTGAATGGCAAGGTAAACAAATATTCACACTGACTTGTAAAAAGACATAGAGTTGAAAAATATACCATGTCAATAAGTCCAGCTCTACAAGAATAAATTTACAGCAAGTTACAAGCGTCATCAAATCCTAAATACATATCCATGCAAAGAAGTAGAAAGTCAAGTCTGTCCAGAATTCCCTTTCCTCTTAACCTTCTAAGACAGTGAATTACCCAGAGATATCAAATGATTCTCACTTGCAACACAACTTTTTTTTTTGGTAAGTTGAAAGAATGTTTTCTTTTATTCATCCTAAGTAGAAGTACTTCAGGGAAGTTTTTGCCTTTCCTTATTAGATCACAGGGATTCTTTCTGTAAAGCCCTTCCTAAGAGCTACTGCTTTTGTGCAGCATAATGAAACGCATTCTACAAAGGGGGTTTTTAAGTTTGTCCCTTGGAGAGAAGAGAAGGCCTACAACAGGTGTTCCTCCTTTCTTTGTTTACCTGAGCTGCCTACTCACTGCTCAAAATCATATCCTTAAGAAAACAAATGATGGAGCATGTAAGCATTTGCCTGGAAAATTTGATATTAGGCTGAAGTCCTTTCTTGTTAAAGCAGAAAAATGCTCCTATTGACTGTATGCAGGGTTCTGTTAGCACAGCTGTGAATACTTCAGGGAAACGGGAGAAAGAGCCACAAATAAAGAATTAGCAATTGCTATCTAGCTCATAATGAAACATACACATATGTCCCAATCAACTTAATAATTCTCAGTTGAAACTGGGAAAGATTCATAAAATAGCGGTAAGTTAATTTAATAGTTTTTAGTAGTTCTTTAGCATCTTCCAGCTGGGAATCTCGTTTCTCAGTGTGATTAATGTCAGCCTCAAAAGAAAGCACAGGGTCAAAAATTACTTCAAGTTTATGAACTCAAACTCCAGACGAAACAGTACTACGATGAAATGAAATAGCTGAGAACAATCAATAACTCTTCTATCTTGTCAGAATTCAGCTCCGCAAAATTAATACCAGATAAGAAATCATACAACACAGCAAGGGGTACTTGGGTTTACAAGGATCTACAGATTTCTCTAGATATTGTCAATTTGTAATATTGTGTACATTGAGCATGGGAATTACTAGCCAGAGGCAGTAATTTTGAAACAAAATAGGACCTTCAATAGATCCATGGGAACTCCTGAAATAATTAGAGCTGTAACTGGAAGTAGAGACCCCAAAGCAATAAAGTACAAACACTGAAAAATTATCTGTTTTAAACTACACAAATATGATTATAACAATACCAGTGTAAATAATGAAAGCAACCACATCAAAATTTTGATGGATAAGACTATCAAGATGGCAAAGATGGACCAAATCACCTATCTATGCTCAAAAACCAACCAGACCTTTGAGATAAACTGCTCAATAAGACATAACCTTCTCAGAAACTTCAGTTTGTATGTTGGTAAATAAAGAACAAGATCTAAATAGCAACTGGCCACCCTTAAAAAGCAAAACCAGAAAACCCATAGATCAGGAAATTAGGCTTCTCATAGTAAGAGACTCATTCATCATCACAACAATGAATTGAAAATGGAAGCACAGATGACTAAGAATGCATTGTGTCAGATTTACTTGTATAAAGTTTCCCAAGTATATCACAGCTTTAATATCACTGAACTAAGTACAACACTGTAAGAGTGACAGCTCAAAAAAAGAAAAAAAATCTTTAGCAAACCCCTATTGTTTGTTTGTCCTAACTTCATTAAATGTGTTGGTGCAGCTGCTTTGGGCAGGAAATAAAAAATACTTCTGAAGCAACATTATACATATCACATGTTTCCAGTGTGATTGGTTCCATATTGTTGGGGCCCTCAAGCGCCTCTAGCAGAGTTCCTCAGCAAATTTTAATGTGTCAAACTGGATAAAAGTCAGAAGTGGACGCTTTATCCCTACAGGCTAGGATGACTGCTACCCAGCACAGAAATTCCAACAGGGAAGACGATGCCCTGGCTTCAGTCTGAGCACTGCATGCTCCCATAAGCTGCTGCTAAGAGCACGTGACCTGAGCCCCGAGGTGGCCGCCAGCAGCCCTCTCCAAACTCCTGCATGCCCTGGTGCCCTCAAGGTCCTTCTCCAGCTGTTCATGGCCAAGACCTCAGCCCAGGGGTGCCCCATCTCAATGGCAGTGGGGCCAGCAGCCCCCAGTCCTTGTTGGGTGCCACATGTGGGGAACAGGCTAGTGGAGCAGAGCAGATGTGTCAATATGCTAATCAAACGTCCTTCAGCAATACTTTTTCTGCCTAGTCAATGGGGAAACTTACAATCAGGTTAGGTCTCAAGTTGAAAAATTTAGCTCGCAGCAGTCAACCTTTAAAACAAATTATATGGAGCAGAATATAAGTATACCAGACAACAGTATATCAGAAGATCAAGCCACTGATAAACGTAGAGCTGGGAACCAGATCTGTACACATAACCCATCGATTGCAAATAACCAGTGTCTCACAACTCAGTGATACATCATTACTACTACTGAATTTAAAAGACTGCATGCTATATTTAAAGGTTTGCTAGTTTGGAACTTCATCATGCTATGATATTAAATATTTCTAGATGTGTCCAAGATATTTCAACTAGAATACTAAACTTCTAACATGCAACAGGCCAAAATGGAAAAACATTTAATATTTAATTCATAAAAAGCATTTAACACTTAATATTCACCCTTAGCAAGTTTGCTGATGACACCAAGCTGTGTGGTGCAGTCAACACACTGGAGGGAAGGGATGCCATCCAGAGGGACCTGGACAGGCTTCAGAGGTGGGCCCACGCAAACCTCATGAAGTTCAACAAGGCCAAGTGCAAGGTCCTGCACCTGGAACATGGCAATCGCAGGCACAAATACAGGGCGGAGAATGGATGGAGAGCAGCCCTGAGGAGAAGGACTTTGGGGTGCTCATGGATGAGAAGCTCAACATGACCTGGCAATATGTACTTGCAGCCCAGAAAGCCAACCGCATCCTGGGCTGCATCAAAAGAAATGTGGCCAGCAGATCAAGGGAGGTGATTCTGCCCCTCTACTCCCTCTCGTGAGACCCCACCCGGAGTACTGTGTCTAGCTCTGGGGCCCCCAATATAAGAAGGGCATGGACCTGTTGGAGTGAGTCCAGAGGAGGGCCACGACGACGATCAGAGGGCTGGAGCACCTCTCCTGTGAAGACAGGCTGAGAGACCTGGGGTTGTTCAGCCTAGAGAAGAGAAGGGTCCGGGGAGACCTTATTGCAGCCTTCCAGTACCTAGAACGGGCCTACAGGAGAGATGGGGAGGGACTCTTTGTCAGGAAGTGTAGTGACAGGATAAGGGATAATGGTTTTAAACTGAAAAAGGGTAGATTTAGATTAGATATCATGAAGAAATTTTTTACTGTGGAGATGGCAAGACACTGGAACAGGTTGCCCAGAGAAGTTGTGGATGCCCCATCCCTGGAAGTGTTCAACGCCAGGCTGGATGGGGCTTTGAGTAACCTGCTCTAGTGGGAGGTGTCCCTGCCCATGACAGGGGTGTTGGAACTCGATGATCTCTACGGTCCGCTCCAACCCAAACTGTTCTATGATTCTGTGATTTTTACAGACTTCAAATTTATTTTATTGATTTTGTTGGGAATATAGGTATGAAAGATTATGGAAAAAGAGACATAGGAACAAAACAAGAACCTACAGAAAAAAAAGCATGTTTAGCATATTAAAGGTAATTAATCATCTTTCAGTTTAGGAGGCCAGACTACAGAAAATTCCTGGAAAAACACTGTAATTTCAGAAGGTGCCAGATATGAAAAAAGAAACTAACACATTGGATCAAATAACATATCCAGCTAGAGACTGATCTGACATTGAACACTGGTTAGAAAGTAAAACTACACAAAGCAGAACAGTATCGTTTTATTACATTTGTTATTTGTTTAATATTTTAAATAGAAAAAAAAATTGCCTCAAGATATAGTGAGGAAATTTAAACTTTGAAACAAAAGAAACAGTACTGAGTTTACTGCATCATTCCCGTTACTCAAGTTTTACAGTTTATCTAACTCAACTGAAACTTGTGCTGTTGTTTTTGTTCTGCAACTGGAGAGTGACCAAAGAGATGTGATATGATCTCGAAAGTATAACACTGGAGATAAATAAGCTGTAAGTGCATGTCAGTGCTCAAAACTGAATACAACTGAAATATTAAGCAAGTCAGTGATAAAGAGCTTACATATAACATGTTTCAAGCGCACTTCAGCAAAAGTTTCAAAAATGGTTAAACATTTTAGACCTGTATATTAGCTACAAAGGGCTGAGCAATAAGAACAGAAACATTTGCCCCTACAAATAATATAATTCAAAATAGTCTAAGATATTTTCCCTATAATTTTTATTTTTCTAAATGGCTACAGCAAATTGCTATATTTTTGAAAATGCATTTAGTCTCAGAAAAGAGTGCACTGACACATACAACACAAAGAAAGTTATATTCAGTAATGAAAGGTAAACTGGAGAAAAAATTGAAATAAATAAATTACAAAAATCTCCCATAAGTACTGACTGAATGTTAACTAGTTTTACACCAATTGGCACTCATGCCTAAGAAGGCTCCCTAGGTAAGCTCCTACTTGAGCTTTTCTCATCAGCTTGAAACTTGAACATAATTATGTTTGACTAGATTCAGGCTGGGTGTGTCTCAAGGTCTTGCCCCCACCAGTCATCCCAATCAGAGTCCTAGACAAAACCTTTCTGGTTTCTTTGCAGCCTCCCACTATGGGTATCTTTCTCGAGGCAACCAAAAGACAGAAGTTGGTGTATGGAGAAATCTTGTCCTAATATGCAGACAAAATGTAACTACATCTCATGTCCGCTGGTTCAGACATAGCTTTGAGACTCCTTCCATCTTTATTTAAGATTTTGGTTAAGATTAGCAAGTGAATTCAGAAGACACTAGAAGTGGATACCCAACAGATGCAGACTTTCTGTTAGCAGAAACCCTGTTCTGTAGAAAAAGACTAAAGTAAAACACTTCCAAGTCCTTCCAAATCCCACTCAGCTGAATTTGTCACTAAGTATTTCATAATCTAAATTAGTAACATGAATACAAACTGTGTATTTCATAAATCTGAATTACTCCAATTCCACAATTTGAGTAATTATAAAGATTCTTACAATCAAAAATAAAGGCCATCCATAAGAAGAAAAAATTCACTTGATGAAAAATGCTATAGGCACATGAAGATTTTTCTGATAATACAGTATCAAAGAAAATTTAGTTGAATTTAAGCTGACCCCTCATTTATCATATCCTGTGGGCAAGTCAGTTAATGACTGTATTGATTCTCTTTTGTGTTCATTGTTACATACATCATTCAACCAAGGTGAAAGTAACCCTAAGATATTTAGTTTAGAGAAAAATATTTAAATTATAAATATTTGAAGTTGCAGTTAAGCATTACTATTATACAATAGGTTTCCTGTACTAAAATTACAGGACATATTCAATATAATCACAGCGGAAAATATCACATAATAGGCACTAGGTGATCCCTGGAAGTAGTGTATTGCTAATAACTAAAATCGACTTCAATGGAATTGCATCAGCTGAGGATCTCATACATGTTAAGTGCCACTTTTCACTAAAATCAGGAACACTGGATTGCTTTGAAACCTCTGATCATTCAGTGAACAATGATGAAATAGGCAGCTGACAACATGGTTCTCCTAACCCACTAGTATCTGAAGATGAGAAGAGGGAAAATCTATGGACATCTGATTTCATGGGCATCTTATGGAGTTTGGTTTTTTGCTCTCACTGAAATGTAAAGAGCAGAGCCCATGACTCCCACCGCAATGTTAGTCTGTTTTGAAGTTGATCAATGAAAGAAATGGAAATAATCTTTCTTCCACAGACAGAAAGGATGCTCTGCACTTTGTGCAACTGGCTTAAATCTGTGAAGAAAGGTATAGCAGACCTAACTAGTATGCAGTTAACAGATCAGCAGACTAACAATTTGGTCTGTTAGTTAACTAAACTAACAGACCAAACTAGTATGCAATTAAAATACAGCACAACATATTTGAAACTACGCTATCGACATAATATGTCTTTTAAAATTACTGGAAGCAGTTTCAGTTTTTTCTTTGATTTCTCTTTCACAAAACATAACTATCATTATGTCTTTCTTCTGTAACTGGTTTCGGTCCTCCATCTAAACAGCTCAACTGATAATAAATCCTAGATTCCTACACCAATTCAATCAATTATAATTTTATTATTCATGTGTTCAGAAAGCTTAATCTTTTCAAGGATCTCTCCCATATTTTCTTAATTTAAAAACCTCTTTCTCAGCAGCAAACTTTTTCCCAATCAAGCCCAAAATCTCCCGGCATTTTTTTCACTGGTTCAGGTTGTTGAGAGTTTCAGATATAGTTAGCAGAAAACAAAACAAAGTTGAAGATGCATCTTTGTGAAAACTGTTTGCACAGGCTTCAGTCAGCTGCTGGAACGTCACCGTGCTGAGGGAAGCTGTAAGGTGGTAGGTAAGTTTATCTTGCGATTTTATTTAAGAAAAGAAAAAGAGAGAGAGAGGAGAGAGAGCACACATTGGTCCGGTGTGTGGCTCCTTTTAAGGAAACAATTGATTTCTTTTGTATTTTTATTACCAGAAAAACTGAAAACAGATATCTGAGGAAAACAGAACCAGATCTCCCATTGCAAGGACGGACGCTCAGTAAAATCCGGCTGGTGTCTCACGCAGTGCTCAACCACAGGGAAAACCTGGGCTTGAGAAGAGCCCCTGCCTGCTGCAGCTGGGGCTGGAGCCCCGCAGAGGTCAGGGAGGTGCGGCGGCGCCTCCGGGAGAGCTTCCCAGGGACCCGACAGAGCTGGGTTACAGCTGCTGCTGGAAAGGGAGGAGATGAAATTATAGCGTGGAGGGGGAAGGCAGGGAGGGGAGAAAAGCGGAGTGTCTGAAGGGATGAAAACACCACAGTTTCTCTTTCATCCCTCTAATATTCTCAGGAATCGCTTTAGGGGGATGAAAGCTATCACTTGAAAGTCTGATTCCTCTGCCTTTATGCTTTGCAGGCTTCTACGGAGAGCAGAAATAAAGTGATAATGAACAAGCATTAAAAACAGTACAAATTGTTGCCTGAATCCCAATTAAGTCAGTACAGCCAGACACGCGTTCCTTCAGCCAATATTGTGACCAGTCATTTTAGCCAATATCATCAAAAAAAAAAAAAAAAGCAGTTACAATATGATTCTCCCACCTCAAGTTCTTGCAAGTAAAAAGACTCTTGTACAGTCTTATGATCTCAAAGACATAAACTTGAAACTTAGGAAATTGTAGAAGTGAAGCTGCACGACTGATCTTACTACAGCTTCCCCAGGCACGTCTTAGTCGTTAATTCCACAACCGTTTCAAAGTGTTCTCCCACTGCAGGGAACAGATGATATTCAGTCAACAAGCAACAATGTGATGTTTGATTTCTCCATATTATTAATACATATTCCAAACATCACTCTAATGATACCTTCATTTTGCTAAGTGATTTTGACTGATAGCAGTTGAAGTCCAAAATGTTTAAGGTACGTGGACACCAAATGCTGAATAGGAATGAGACTTCTTCAAAACCAACTAACTCACAGACACTACTGCTGAATGTTCTGCAAATCTGAACTAATAATTTTTTTCCCAAAAAAACTTCCAGGCTAGAGGAGGGACTGTTATTATCTCCATATTCAAGATGGAGATTTGAGATGCCATTGTGGTTAGAGTCAAGTTTTCTGAAGAAAGTTACTCTCTCCAGACTTCCACCACCAAGGCTCCCAGTTCCATGATTGAAAGACTGTAATACTGGATCTAGTACAGAGAGAAGAGGATACCAATGATGTCCCAATACCCTGATTATCTCTGTGTTTTGGAGCTTTTAGTCTGTTGTCTGATAGCACAAGGTCGACTAGTTTCAAAGTTTTAGCCAAGCTGGCCCGAGTGACCAAGCAAGCCAAAATTATTATTATCCCAAATGGGGATATATCCTGCCTTCATGAACATTACTAATCCAATAAATAATTAGTTGATTAATCTACAAAGGAGCATTTCCAATTCTTAGGAAAGGATTAGTAAGCTTTAAATACATTTGTCATTTCCAGCAAATATGTTTAAATGATATAATAGTTAATCTATACTATTCTGAGTAAGATATTTATGTCTACTTTTGCAAAATACACTTAAGTGATATATTTAGACTTTAAAAATATGGGCTTATGTTTGCATGGCTAATATGAAATCAAATATGAAATACAGACTTTGACTCCTGTCTTCTATTTTTCTCTCTTCTTCCCAGTCTCTAACCCAACAAAGCAAAAATGTAAGCCCTATTGCCATCTGTAAGTATGCACGTGGAAGAAAATTGATTGCTGAGACAATGCTCTGTATGTGCCGCAGAAAATAAGGTTATACTGAAAAAGGTTCACTTTATTTAAAGGAAACAGTTTGTGACTGATTGCTTGGGAGGAAAACAAAGGAAAAGTTATTTTAGATGATGTTTTGGCTCCTTGAATCAAGACAGCTTAAAGGAAAGGAAGACTTAAGGAGAGATAGACATTTTGAAAGAAAGACTACTAGCCTGGAAACCATCTCAGCTGCTAATTTTCAAAATCAAGTATGTTAATCTGTCACTTTCTTGCTGGGTTACCACAATCAGATCAAGAATACTCAAATCCAGAGAGGTACTAAGACACCAGACACCTCTGTGGGTCTGTTCCCGAGTCTCTCTTTATCCAGTTTATAAAATGAGAATAAAAGATTCCTGAATTATAAAATATGCATGTCCATATCAAATCAAAATGTGTCTTAATGTCTTTGTTATTACTATAAATTAAACTATCAAAAATGTTTCAGTAATAATCTGTGTTTGACAAGTTATGAGGCATAAGTTTATCTAAGAAATTTCTTAACCACTTAACCTTCTTAAGCACTGAAAGTTATAGAATTGTGTAAGTACAACTCTTATCTTACTAATCCTATACTTTGAAGAGCACATTGTATTTGCACTGTAATTGCATCTTTAGAAACTGCTGCTGTACCCTGTAAAAGAAATAGTTTTATTAAGCCTAAATTCACCACTAATGCTGAAAGCTGGCACTTTGCTGAGCATGTATATGTATTCAGTATTCTGTAAAACAATGATTTATCTCGCATAACACTGTTCACATTTCAGAGTCAACAATAGGGATTTGACGTAAAGATAAATAATAATACTTTAAGTATTAAAAATTTTCTCACTGCTAGTCTCTTAAAAAGTCAGGTGATAGCTTAGTCTTACAAACTCAACTTTCTTAATATGCGACTCCTAAACTACAAAATCTAACTATGCCTATGAAACACGTACACTACATTTTAACAGATTAGATTTTGTCATTACTATAAACTAATGTCAAAATTGCTTCTTGTGCTGCTACAGGTGTCCCTAGCAGCATTTAAACACGACATTTTGCAATACTACTCAGTGCAATCCTGAAATGATACAAGATGGAAATATCTTCCTTCTTACTAGTGTCTCACTGAATGCAAACCTCATGTTTGCAAAAACCTAATTAGCAGCTTCTACAACTCTTGACTCAGGTTCTGCTAATTTGTATTATGAAACGAACTGCAAAATTAGTATTTTTTTAGTCTCTATTACATGAAGCACCCCTTGACACCACACTGATTTCTGAGATTATGCCTGGGTGAATAAGCCACAACAACTTGCTCTTTTGTTGTTTAAGGAATTAGTGACCTTTTAGATGTATCAAAAAGTCTTATTTGAAAAGAATAAATAATCATGTGGTCTAAATATTTTTGAAGCTCGGCTAGCTGCAACAAACTCAGGTTATTCTCGAGACAAAGAAGTCTAGGCAAAAAAAAATCTTGGCATCTACAAATGCCATATGGTGTTTCCATGTGTCATTGAGGTATGAGAAAATTATCTCAATTTTTTTTTCCAAGAAACTTATAATATATTGACTTTTTGCCAGTTCTCTTTCTTCCAAATCTGGGAGGAGAAGAGTTAAATTACTTCTGAGTCGAGAAGCAGAGAAAAATAATTAGCTTAAAAAACTCCAACTATAGTCTGAAATGGCTTTTCCAGGCATAAAACTGCACATTATTAAGGCCTAGTGTTGTGGGACTTTCCATGGCTTGAGGCTAATGCTCTCCCCAAGCGAAGCTGAGGATCCATCCTTTCTCATGGTTTGATGCTGCTGTTTCTAACCTTCATGGTTTGTTAGCCAGGTGACCTTCAACCTTTGATCCTGGAAAGACTATTAGCAGTGACTCCAGGAGATTTGCCTCAATAGCACGGCTGCAGGGGAGCATTCCCAGGTGCATTCTAAATGCAATTTATCACATTATTCTATAATTAATCAATGGGATATCACGATAGGCGTGATGCACATATATAAATATATTACAAATAAATATGTGTGCATATAAATAAAAATCGGCATTTAGTGGAGATAAGTCAAGCTGCATCCATTATGCTGCTGTGACCCACTTTTATGTGTGTATTACCCACTTATCCTAATCCAAAGTAGGATTTATGCAGGCACTTTGCTTCAAGCAAGATATTAGTGTCATGGCTGGGGAGTGTTCTTTAAACAAAGCTATGGGAATCATTGACATAAACTACTTGAGAAATTATCTAGGTGTTTCAACAGCTTTCACTGAATTGGGGTCTAATCTCAGCTCTTTAGACTACAAACTAACATTTGAAAACTCAGGACAGGTTTGACTACATGCCGGGTAAACAATTCAACACCTGCCATGTTTGGGGCATTATTGTAATATCAATAATAAATAACATCCCAGAGCTTGGAGCTGTTTAGAAGAATTGCCAGTGAGGAATAATTTTTTTTCTCTCTCTTTTTCACTGTAATTCTTACCAGTTGCACTTTCCACTTCTCTTCAAGATTCTCTATTGCATTGCTCATTGGTGTCCCCCAAAAGATTTCTTCAGGATAAAAGGCTAAAAAGAAGCTTTCTATGGTGATAATATATCACTAGTTAAATTCTGCTGCGTTTGATGTAGTTGTGAAACAAAGGCATATCTGATGTTGCATCTAGATACAGTATTTGAAAACAATCCTTAAATCATTCACTTTTTTTCTTTTTAAATCATAATTAAAATGAAATTGTATGCCTAGGACAGGAAGAATAAGGGCTATGACAATAGAAGGTCCAAAGAAGATGCCAAAATAATGTGTTCCTTAAAGCAAGTAAGAGAAAGCAGGATTGTTTTCCTGAGTTTATGGAATTTGAAACATATATGTTTCACACATAGCACAATATGATTCAAAACAGCTGATCTTTCCTTACAAAGAGTTAAGAAATTACTTACTGACAATTACAACTTAAAATGGCTCCACTGACAGCTGTAACATGAACCAAAAGCCTCATCTTGCAAAGACTTTCATGCTTCCTATTATGTGCTGTGGGAAGTCCCACTGACCTCATGGTTTCGAAGGTTAAGCAGGCAACTACGTCTTCTCTTCTTTATAGTTTAGTTGACTTGTGATCTAGCAAATGAAGAACTAGGATCTGCCAAGCTTAAAACTAAGTATTTTTATTTGGGGTACCAATAATTATGCGGACTCAAAGGAGGGGGAATGATAGATAACAAGAGTAGAGTCACAAGGAGAGAACTGGGAAAAAAAAAGTTTGGTGGAGAAATGAGCTCCAGCTGCTGACTCATAGGAACATATCTCAATAAAGTTCATGAGGTTGTTGCATACGGATTCAGTATGTATGAGTGACTGCTGAATAGTACATGAAGCCAATTAAGAGCCATATACACAGTTAACATCCCTCCTGAGCTTTTAAATTCTAATGACTATCAAGCCTGAAAGTTTATCTTTTTTTTCTCCAATAAAGTTTATGGGTTGTATGATACCCACTTAAAGTCTCTAGAGAATTCCCATACCTATTTTGGCTGTACGGTACCCTTTAATAATATTACTTCATAATCAATCATAAAGAAAGGGGAAAAAACATTTTCCAGAGTATTTCTGTAAACTTAAGTAGCTGAAAAATAAATACTGAGTCCACATAACAAATATCTTCATCAGTACTGAGGGAAAGACACAAACCCTAACCAAGCATAAAACCTGCCTCCACCACAGTTGCCATTTAAGACAGCAACAGAGGCAAAGCCTTTCTTGGAACTTCTCCATTGTCATTACTGATAAAGCTGCATCACTGACAGCAATGACACAGTTTAAAGCACCAAGAGAGTCAAGAGAGTCAATGCCCTCCTATGTCACACAGTCTCCAAATGTATGGTAGTAGTATGATAAGATACATAAAATGTTCCGACTTCAGCAGAACATTGAAAGGATATTTAGGTTTCTCCCTTAAGCAGCAGTTAGGCCTATACTCCGTTTAAGCATGTTTAAGCTGCAAACATTTCAATAAGACTTAAGCATGTGGTTAATGGCCGTTGCCAAATGAGGATAAAAGTGCTATGTTCTGGCATTGGTTCTATGAGTATCAGTGTATTGGTTCTACATTTGAATTTCCCAGTGTCTTTTTTATGACAGACTTTGAGTGTGGTTTGTAAATATGTTCATTTATTATTGCATATTCACTAATAGACTTGTGCGGGGGAGTCCTATAATAGTACAGTGCAGATTCCTCAGATTATACCAAAGAATCAAAATACCTATTATATGCAATGTCTTTCCTGTAAAATGATATGCCAACTTTCATAATCATTTGCTATTCTCTCTTTAGAAAAATTTGATATCTTTTAAACCTCCTAATTACAATAACAAATAAAAAATCCTTTTTAGTAATAAGGAAGGAAAGTGGCACAGAATCATAATAAAGAAAAGCCAGCTGAGGAGCCTGCTAGAAAACAATACTATGTATAATTGGTGTTTAATTATGCAGAATTAACAAATGGCAGCAGCACTGGTTGTATTACTTGACCAGGGCTCCTTGCCAAGTCAACAAGCTGGTTTTAATGTAGGAAGTAACCCATTCAGTTATCTGGCGCCTTTGAGCAGGGCCCTGACTGCTGCGTTCTCCATCTGTGTTGCCAAAAACATTTAGCAGAAGAAAGAAATCTGTTGATTTGCTAAAGCAAGATAAATTTTGGTCATTGATATGGGTGAATGCACCAATAAGAACATAAAAAAGTTTTCTAAACATTTTATTCATCTGGTGCCAATGATTTAGGAACACCATGAGAGCTCAAAATACTAATTAGTATGAATTTGCAGGGTTGATATGTTATACAATAGAATATCGAACATGTTTATTTGAATATATTACCTCCACTAACCCCTCCCCTCTCCATACACACATATTTGAATGTATTTAAAAACATGTTTAAATATTTATGTTCTCTAGAGCCTCAGTCCATAATTTTCTCCTATGGTAAGCAACTAATTTGCATTTTGAAACGAACACAACTATGATGATACATATGAGAGGTTCCTGGAGAACGTGTCTGCTGATGTACCCACACTCACAACTGACCCCTGTAACAAACCTGAGTACTGGTCTTAGCAGTAGCTCCTCCTGCTTCTCCACCCCTGTGATCTGCTGCACTCAAGAGACCTGGCCTGGCACACTTGTGAAAAGGTGTGCTGCTTCAGGGGAGCTTGAATTCAATTTGAAAAAAGCCTTTTTGAATTAAATACAGATAACAAAAACCTTTGGGGGAAGGAGAAGGCAACAAAAACTCTTGGAGATCCCCAGAAACATGTAGCCCCCTCTTCTGAACTTCTCTTTCATGTGTAGGTTTCTTTGAGGGTTGTCACCATGATGACGGTAACAGTAGCAGATGTACTGCCAAGTGAATGAGAACCTTCAATGAGAAATGCATTGATACATCTATTCTATTTATGTTGTATATTTATGCTGTTTTCAGGATAGCAGAAGATTTATGGAAAACCATGGAGAGAGAAGCAGAATTTCGGTTTTGATAGAACAGAGAATATGGATTGAAAGTAAACAAGTGGGAAAGTCTGTCAATCAAACTCCTCTACATGTTTGCATAGATTCAGATTCGCCTGAGTAGCTGGAGCTGGTATTGTTAAGATCCTGACGTGTTTTCTCTTAGGTCAGACCAGGATCTAGATATGGTGAGCTAGTCTCATGTGTAATCCTGGGAAAAAGGTTAATTTTGCACCATCTTTCTCACAGAGAGTCATTGTCACAGGAATCTGGTTCCAGCTGAAGAGAAACTAAGAACAGAAAGACTGTTCTTTGCTTTCAGTGCTTCTCAAGATGACAGGGTGCCTACAAATCAAGGACGCCGATCTCTGGAGCACCAAGTGCAACACAGAACTAAATGAGGGCCTCTTCTACATCCTCAAAAATAATAGGTTTAGAATTCAAAGCTCATTTTAACCCCCAAGTTTAGTGGCAAAGAACAGCAGTTTTCTCCTTCCTTTTTTGCCATACTTTTTCAATGACATTCAGCATCATAAACCCCAATTCTTAAATCCACAGCGTGTTATGTTTGGAAACAGAAAGTTAAATAAAAATGCCCCTCTATGAGTGCATGTATATCAGTATGTGACTTTACAAAGTTGAGGTATTTCCAAGGCAAACACAAGTAAATCTGGACATCGTCATATATTCGATATTTTATAGGCCCAGTAAAACTTGATCAAAATCCACTTATACTTGTCGGTTGTGTGACTTAACCTTTAGGGTAGATTAATTAGATTAACAGACCGCATACTGTAGATTCCAGTACTTCCTCAATGGCTATTAAATTACACAGAAGGAATTATGTTTTAGAGTCCTGCTTCCTTAAATCAAATTCCAGCCCTGTCACCTTTCTTTCATTTATTAGACTGCAAAGCTCTTGTTCCTTTCGTAATAAAAACTGAACCTCTGTTAAATTCTATCCTTAGTACTTGAAGTTCTTCACGATTGCCGTGCTTAGGATCAGATAACTACAGAATCTGAGTCTACACTGGGAGAATACAGTTCATGACAGGTATCCTACCAAAGGAGTGAAAAGATGCCACTGAATTTGTGAATAAGCGGGGAGTAGCGGAGCATTCATACTTTTAAGAGACCGTCTATAAGCCATGCCCCATACAGACCACAGCAGTGGAAGCACAGAGCAGCTGCTGGCCTGGAAGAAGGGAGTACCCAAGCTGGGAGATGGGTACTGCTTGAAGGATGCCAGTTCAGCGCTCACCATCAGGAGGGACGATGCTAACACGCAGAGTGCCTCCTGGTTAAGGCACAGAGTCGGGTAAATAGGGCTTAAGAAATACCTCCGCAGCTTTCCCAGAATGTTCGCTTTTTCTTTCTCAAAATGTTGTCCAGACAACGGGCAAAGATCCTGCAGACTTGCAGGATGTATTCCCAGACACCAGGCAGCCTGGGCATGCCCATAAACATGAGCAGAATATCCAGTATTTCCCAGAAAACACCAGAGAAACTGTATATGCAAAAGACAACACAACTAGTAAGCTGAAGAAGAGAGACAAGGTTTTGGGCTTTCTAGCATTCACATCTACCTACAAACTGTCCTCAAGATATTAAAAACAGCACAACAACTAAGAAACCTAGGTAAATATATCAAGCTTAAAAAACTAAGATCTGAGTACAGATCCTTGCTCTGAAAAGGCTTTAAAGCTGGGAGGACACAAGCAGTGTCCAGGAAAGGTCTGACGTCTGCGCTTCCATGACGCAACAGGGGAGAAGATGGAATCTAAAATCTGTGACACAATAAAATGACTATGGACATATAATCTACTGCATGCCTCCTGATTCACCGTCTTCCACTCAAACACCAGCATGGCTGGTGTCAAAATTGCTACAAACACTGGAAGAGTTGGGAAGGAAAAGTCAGTGATCGTGTATTTTATTTAAGCTATCAGGACTAGCCTTGAAGCAACGCCACACAACCTGGCACTGAACATACCGGTGTGCCCAGCCTTGGTCCCCATTTATGCTCCACTCATTACAAGCAGCATTCAGGACCGTCCCATTAGGATGCCAGAAAAGCTTGCCATCACCAAGGTACCACAGTCTTGTTCTTCTTTCTCTGCAGCTCATTTTGGGCCCGTGATATTAATTCTACACTATACGCCTAGCTCTCTCACTGCATTTACTGTTGATGTGGCTCTTTCTGTACTCCCCATATTGCTGGAAATACGTGCTGGCAAGTCCCGTTTACAGTTAGTGCAGTTGCTTTAGTAGCTAGGGCAATCCACGGCTCCTAATGACAGGCCAATTATCTTTGAGGGTAGCAACTTACCCACAATTGCATTTCTCCCAAACTATGTAATTAAACCCATATGGCTTCATTAAATAACAAAGCAGTCTTGGAGAAAAAACTTGATGAACATAGACAAAAGAATCCTCCACCTTTATTTACAACCTGCTAAAAGCCACCCACTTGTACACATTTTTAAGAGAAATTTCATTTTGATCGGAGCAGGCAGGCAGAGCCTTTAAGCAGCCTGAGACAAAGAGAGTTTGAAACAATGGATGAAATAGCAAACTCTGACAACCCTCCACTTGTGATCAGGTAGCAGAGCCCAGGCAGGGAGCCTCGTAAGGCAATTAGGAGCAGGTGATGCTTGCCAAGAGAGACTTCAATCTTTCGGCAATCCGTGTTAGGAGGGCTTCGACAGAGCCTACAGAGGAATCCAGAGCTGCCCTAACTGCTCAGAAGTTCTTCAGGATACGAACTGAGCCCTATGTCTGGCACAAAGTATGATGAGCTGTGAAGACTTTTTACTATAATCATGACGGTGCATGAAAATATGTTTTATATAGCGTTGGTTTTTTGTATTGGACGTTCACGCCCTGCTAATATCTTTGTGCTTTGCATAGCGTGAAAATGAAGAGTGTGCATATTTTATGCTATCTATTGTTGCCATCCTAATTTGGATGCCATCTATGCCTCCGAGGATTCCTCCATGGTGAGAAGCTCCTCCATAGTGATTTAGAACACCTGAACTACAACTACAGCTGGAAGAGTCTGTTCTCATTCATTAAGCACTTGTCAACTAGAGATAAGCAGCTGAAATTGCATGCCTAAAATAGGTGATATGACACTGCTCTGTAAATAATTCTAGAGGGTTTCTGCCCCAAAATGCTTACAGTTCTAAATAAGAAAAGAAGGAATATGGACAGAGGTTTAATTTGCTGTATGCCACGTTAGCAGCAGAGAGGGAAACCCAAGAAAAAGAGTACCCAAGATCTGTTCTCCATTCACTAGACTTCATTTGCACAGCCAAAAACCTTTGTATGATCATATTGAGAAGTTAAGCAAAAAATCTTCCACTAAAGAAAATTCTACCATGAAAAAAGAAAAACATCCTTCTCCCTTCCTTGAACCTCAGAAAAATAAAATTCTTTAATGCCTTCATCTTCTCACTTAAGATATAAAACTGCATTCTGAACTCTATTTTTCTCCCATTTGATTGCCATACTGAATCTGGGGGGAAAAAAGCACACAGTGAAAGATACATTCTTTGAATGAAAAAAGAAAAAATTCTTAGTGTCACAGATGGTTGTCAGGATGAAATGAAGCTTGTGTCTGCTGAGGGAATCAGACCTTAGTGTGAAATCTGAATAGAAAGGAACATAGCAGAAGGCAACATTTCAAAAGGAGTTCAGCACCAACTGGCATTGTGAGGGTTAATTTACTGCCAGGAACTGCTGGGCTTTTCATTCTCAGTAGACACACAATAGACAGATCCCAAAAGTACCCATCATAATCACAGATGCTGGGGATTAATGCTAAAATGAAAGCTTCATGAATATTAAAAATATCAAAACTGCTAATGATGTAGCAGAGTTTGGAATAACAACCAATCTGAAAATCTAAGAGTGTGCCATGCAGACATAGTGAGACACTGTCTTTTTAAAACTGATTAAACCTACTCAATTTGTAACAGAAAGAGGCTTATGCATATTAGGAGCTGAATTGACTGCCAAACTTTACAAATTGCACAGGCTAATTACCATAATTAAGCTTTGGATTGAAGAAGAAAATTCCATTTATCTCAGAATGACTCAGTGGAACTTCAACAAAGAAGGCAAAGTACATCAGATGGTTTGGCCTTTCCCCACCTTTTTTTTTTTTTGCCTTTAAGTGGTGTTTCAAAAGCTGTTGTGAAAAAAATAATCAAAGTGACAGCACAGAAATACTTTTGCTTGAAAATCAGAAAAAATGCATAGTTTAGGGATCTGATTTTGGAATTTGTTGTAAACCCTCCCCTACAAACGAGTACAGTAAAATATGTTCTATTTTTTTAAATATAAAGTCTGAATCAGGGGGCAATGCAAAGCCACGTGTCTTTTATAACATGAAGCCACATGTAATTCCTGTAATTATGCTTCATCAGTTTCCTGAAGAGGACACTGGGTAGTGTTTGATCTGCTGGACTCTCTGCTGCTATACATGTCTGCTGTTTGCCCTCTCATGCCGATGCAGAGAAGTTATCTTGAAGGATGAGATAACAGCTACCACATTTTAAGATAAAGATTACATGTTATTCTATGACTTTGAGCTGGATCCAAAGTCTTCCACTAATCTCAAGTGGGATTTGGATCTTGTCCTTAGGGAATGCTTAGTCTGCAAACAATAAAAGCACATCTGTGAAAACTTTATTATGGGATACAGGAAAATGTCTTACTGTATTTCCTTTCCTATCTCCATTTTGGTAGAAAATGTGATATGAAGGTCTTCCTTAAGCTTACCTAGGCTTTTAAGTCACATTTTTATGAGACC
>JAOXJK010000001.1:103306323-103323322 GCA_025774025.1 Xenus cinereus | reverse complement strand
CCCCACCATCAGCTGTAGTTGATTTTTTAATTATTTTTTTTTTTTTTTACCATGAGCTCCCAATTGTATCTTTGTTGTGACTATCTGCTTTTCCTTTTCCTGCCATTCACCTGCATTTGTAAAACTTTTTTCCTTATAAGAGTAACAATCTCTTGACAAAAGCAAGTAATTTTTGTTCATGGTATCTGTATTCCTGAAGTAAGAAATATTCTCTGTGAAAACACTTGTATAATTTGAAATCTTAGAAGAGGTTTTACACAACTCAGTCCTTATTCAGAGACTTCTTCAGATTAATTCTGAGTATAGTAATTCACGGCACATACCTTAGGTTTTCAGTTCTCCTAAAGAATAATAATGATGTGATTAAAATTGCTGTAAAATAATATAATTAAACCTTTTAGGTGATCTCTAGAAGCTTCACTTAATCACTTTGAAAGCACTCAAGCCACGAATATGTTCCTGAAAAGCATACTAAAAATATATTACTTTAATTTAATTTTTGGCGTTTAAAGAAAACCTGTAAGCCCCGCTCCCTCCACTCCCCTGCCCCATTTTCTGCTGGTTTATTTTGCTTTCAACAAATATAGCTTTCATCAGATATATATGGAGCTGATGCAAATTTGAAGCCAACATAAAAGTATCAGGCAACAGGCAATACTTGTTAATAATTTCCTTTGAGAGGACAGTTACAACAAATTTTGGGCAGATTTTTCTACTGAAAACAGTAAAATTTGTCAGTATTGTTAACCTCAATAGTGAAAAAGCTGCCAGACTGTAAAGAGTTATTAAAGAAGTTGTAATGAGGTGGCTCCAGGAACAACTGGATGCCATAATATTTGCTATTTATTCTTAACAGGCTGAAATGATGTAGAAATGGAACTGAAACTGTACCGACATAACGGCTTAGGGAAGGCTGCTCTGAAGTGATTATTTTTATTTATTTATTTTATTAGCATTATAAGTAGCTTCTGAGACTATGACTAAAATGTGTTGTTGATTTACCTGCTAATTTTAGCAGACCAGACAGAATGCTCTTTCAGGTTATTGATGTCAGAGGCCTCAAAGGAAAATTTGGCATTTTTTCACCTTCTTACATGGATTAGAGCTTAGACCCTCTCAGCGTAACCTGTTATGTACTGTTTACAATGTGCAAATACGCAAGTGGAAATCTGTGAAACATTGGTCAGTATCATTGTCAGCTTGGGCAGCATCTGATGCTCAGCCATGTCATTCATTTAGTTTCATGTAATTCAGCTGGTGGACTTCAGCAACACGGCATTTACTGGCTAAGCAGCAGACTATGTACCAAGCATCTAATAAAATACATCAGTGATTACGGTTTTGTTTTCCCTCTTATGACTGGATTTTAATAATTAAAAACTGGAAGAAAATTCTTAGGTCATCAAGTACAGTCCCTTGGTATTACAGGCAACCATATTTCATAATCCTTTATGTAAACTCATCAAGCTCCCTCAAATACGTAATATTTTTCTGACCTTCAGAGATGGCAGCAGCAAGGTATGTTTATTTTGTTTTACACTGAATGAACTCTTCCTAGCTTTTGTTATAACCAAAGACTGCAACAAGCACAACAGAATTTAAGAAAAAAAGTACCCAATGTATTAAAAAAGAGCTGTCTCAAAGTTATCCAAATACTTGTGTGAGATGAAAAAAAAAAATCAAATATCGTGCTACCCTAAAATTTCTTTTAAATTGTAAAAAGCACACACCTGTAATCACAAAATCATATTGAAACGTGGATTCTATTTTACAAGCAACTGTGCCATACCAAGCTGCAGTTACCACTACAACTAGGGATGGGACTGATCACTAAAATTTAATTTGAAGCATTTGTGAAGCTGAAGTTGATCAAAGAATAAAAGATTTGCCAAAAATCCAGCTTAATTTGTTTTTATCTAATATGTGGAATCATTCCTACTGCAACCAGAAAAAAAAAAGGATAAACAATACACATTGCATAGCAGAGCGATTCAGCATCAGAAAAGGAGCCTAATGAGACAGTAGTATGACTTACATCTGGATAATCCATCTATACATGTTGAATTTGAACTTGGGCATATTAATGCCATCTTTGAAGCCAAATCTATAAATTTGTTTAAGACCTAGAAAGAGGAGTGGCAGAAGTTATTTCTGATCCGAGGCTAAATAAGAACATTAAAAAGAAAAAGACAGTGGAACAAGTTGCATGTTTTTTCCATGGGCCATGAAGAGCTGATAATTATTGGCAGTAGCACATCAGACATTCTTTAAATAAAGAATGTTGAATAGAACCATTTGGTTATATTTTCAGATTGCACTTTTGTGTTGTTCAGAAAGCTGTCTTAAGAAAAGCAAACACTTGCTGCACTTGGGTTTGAGCAACAACAGCTTTATTTGTGGTCTCCTGAAATACCTCATATCTTGCTGATGACAGACAAGTGCCTTTACTTCTTGTTCAAAGGCAAGCTGGAAAACAGGATTTTGAACCAGAAAACGTGTAATAAAATAGTTAGGTTCAAATTATGACTGCAGCAAGCACATGCTCAGTTTTCAATACGTAGGATCTGCTAAGGCTTTCTTAGCTGTAAGGTAATTAGGTATATATTATAGCCTTCTCCAAACACACTGACCTGAAAGAATGAAACAACCTCAGATCCAGCACCTGACTGCGGGGGGAAGGGGCGGTGGAAGGTGGGTAGGGACATCTGTGCTGTATTTGGTTAGCAAGACCAGCTTCACAAGCAAGTCCAGAGGATCAAGCTGAATGTTTTTTTGCAAAGATCTTGATGCTGTGCTGGGAGAAGCAAGACATTTGACCTGGTGGCTGTTACCGTCTTGGACAGCTTGTTTTGGATTTGACAAAAACACTGCTTGGCAGCAGTAGTTACAGCATCCTTTCTTTCACTCAGTTTTCCTCTTCTACTTCATCTCAGACAGTCATTTCTGTATCTGGGAAGTGATGAGAGGATGACACGGTTCTAATGCAACATCGTTTACAGCCACCTTTACTTCAGACCCTCCGTACATCCAAAAGCAATATTTAGGAGTGCAAAAGAGCATACTGAACCATCTGACAAAAATTCCATTTCTGTCACTTCCATCAAGTACTCCAGATATATTTAATAACTAAGCTATAATAGCCCTATTTCTATAGTTCTAAAGCTGTGAAAACCACTTTAAAAAAAAAAAAAAAGTGGTGTGAAAACAAGGACCAACAGCCAAATTCAGGCATTTCAGCTCTTGAAATACCAGCTACAACTTCTCTTGAGAAACACAGATATCTCACCCAGAAATCGGGCTGTATTTGTTTTGCAATTTGAGTGAGTCAGACACATAAATATTTAAGTTTTAATTCAATTGCCTCTCCTGCGGTCGATGAGTCACTACTACTCTGATATCTGAGGAGTCTCACTAGGGGAGGTCCTGGAAATGTGTTATGACTCCCAAGTGGGTTCCAGCCGGAAAGTCTGTGAGCTACACATTTAAAATGTATAAACTTATTTTCCTTTCATACACTCAAAATATATGTAATGAACTAGAATGTGTTTGCTTCCTGGACAGCAAACAATCTTGCAGCCAGAAAAAATGTTTACTTTGTAAACACCATTTTCTTTTGAGAAAACTGTTTTACCAATAGGTTCCATGATGAAAAACAGTTTAGGTCATAAAAGACCTAAAAGAAATAGAAACTGTAACACTTTTCCTTCTCTCTAAACTCCTGAAATTAACTTATTAGAAGTTACAGTCACTCTATTATGCTAAAAATACAGAGAACATACTTTATACAAATGGATGATGCAAGATAATTCCAAAACTTTTCATCAAATAGGGAGTATTACGAATCTTTCCATACACAAGCTGCAAAGAGAGACTAATTAAAAACTAAAAAGCTACATTCCATTGGTATGCACCTTACAAATCAAGTGAGGAAGTCAGTTGCGGCTGCAACATAAAAATAATTAATGTGAAGGTGTAAGAGACGTGCTCCCTTTCCTAGATGACACTCTGTAATATTCCTGTAACCTTCTCGCGTCATTTTACCACTACTTAACATGAAATGTGCCATCATCTACTCACTTGTGACAATTCCTATTTTGACTTATGTTGGATAAAACGTGGAGTCAGTACCGAAGAAGTAGATGGACAACGAATTCAGACCTGCTCTGAATTATGCAGAAGTCATGTACTGCATCCACGGAGATACAGGTGAGAGAAGAAAAATAGCCATGCCGGAGCTCAATAGGCCCAAAGCAATGACAATGGCAAAGCAAAAGGTAAATCTTCACAACCTTTGTGGCCTTGTGAGCCTTGCAGCCCCTGAGAGACTCCTGACCCTAGCTGTGAACCAAGCCAGCTACTTTGCAGATGAAAAGTAAACCTGCTGCAGATGTCCTGACACAGACCAAAATCCCCAGGTTTCCAGCTAGAAGTTATGGAGCTGTGCAAATAAGCTCCCCATAGTCCACCTTTGACAACTCTCAGTCCTAAGAAAGAAGATCTCTACGCATCTCATGGGGATGAAGCCCAAAGTTGAAGTAAGTTTGCCGCACAGCTGTTAGTGTGGAAATATTAGGTGTGAGCACAGTATTATTAAATCTTCCCCCCAATAACCATCTGTTGTTATACCCTCGATCCAAATTCTGTATTTGTACAAGGGTATGCATATACGCTATGCACTTCCCTCTCACTAAAGCAGAGACAAAACCCTGTGGTTTTCACTTAACTAGCATTTTGAAACTATAATTGGCATTTACCTGAAATCCAAGCTTTCATATGTTGGTTGGTAGGTTTGTGACAGCTATTTGAGGTGCCACAAATCTAGTGGTGCATATTTAGGGAAAAAAACATTTTCGCTGATTAGTAGTGGTAACACAGTATAGACACCCAAAGGAAACCCATTTTTACAGTATGCAAAAGCCCCTTTTCCTATATGTAACGAGCCTTGCTTGCACATTCTTTTTCTTTTTTCTTTTCCTGCTGCCAGCCTGTATTAATGAGGTGGTGGATATAGAGGGAAATGACATACTGCCTACATATGTTATTTCAGAATAAGGATTCCAAGAACTCGGAATAAAATGTCCCCCACATGCTTCAGTTTAAACCCATCAGCTCTCTTCTCTAATGGTTGTTACACTGGCTTCTCTTTTACACTTTGCAATAAGCATATCAATTTTCTGGATGCTACACTACACTTAAATGGCATTTTTTCCCTAACCATTGCATCCACCTTCAATTTATTTCATTTTCCTGAGATAATGACAGGGGGTAGCCACTTTCCTACAGGTACCCTGAACACAAGGATTTTTGGAGGGGGAAATACATGCCACAGGTAATTTCATGGACATGGAACGACATCATGCCACCGGCGCCTGAAGTTTAGCAGTTAACTGTGGGTGTTGCAGGGCTGCTTTTTATCACTGGTGTCAAATTTACAAGAAAATCACCACAGAATGCCTTTAATGTCGGCTATGGTTTTCAGTTCTGGAAAGTATCAGAGGGATGCAAGGCAACATATCCCTTCCCATGTACAGAGATTTGTCTTCCAAAGCTGGAGCTATTATGGATGATGGGCTGTAGTTCACAAACAATCACTGAACTACAAAGCATTTGTTCTTTGCATGTGACATAAGTAAGATAAAATTGAACTTTAAATAAAATAATCAGTTTAATTTTTTTTCACTAATTTGATCTTCAGATCTTGATGGTGACTTGTGACTCTGCAGACTAAAGAGGTTAACTGACATCATGTCAGCACTTGGGTGCCTGTATAATCACAGGTAACTCTTTTCCACAATGTTCATACAGATCAAAACACTTGATTTCACATAATTGTAAACTATCCTGCTATTCCCTCTAAATAATGTACTTTCATTTGTTAGAAATACAGGTCTAGAGTATTATTTTCTGTAAATAAGCATTTTTCCATCAATAATTGCAGACACTGTCCAGTTAAAAATAACAAAGTAACTGATTTATATTTATATTTAAATATTCGTATTAAAATGATAATAAAAAAGTATTTGAATATGACTTATTACCACTGTAGCAAGAGTGGGGATTTTACATGCAGTAATTTGGCAAGATTTGACATACAGTAGTTGTATTTTCCCAAAGGGAGATCCAAAATCTGGCCAGATCTGTCATGGATTTGTAAGTGTGCCAGATATGACACAGTATAGATGTGATTAATTATCTGAAGAATTATATGTACATGTATTTCTATGAAATAGTCACAATCCCCGCTATACAAATTATCCCAACAACAGCCATCTTGCTGGGCAGCCTGAGATGAGGGAACAGAGAGAAATCTCACAGAGGCAATGACGTTCTACCAAGCACCGCAAACAAAACAAAAAAAAGTATCTTAGCTGGCACTAATTTCTCATTCTAGACTGATTTTTAAATGTCTTCCTTGCTCAGTTTATCCATGGTATAAATCTATTCCAAGGCATTCAAGATTTACAAAAGCATATGGTCATTGGTTTGAAAACTAAATGACAAAATTTTAACTTTTGAAATAACCTTTAAATATATAAGTAGCAGCTTGAATATTAAAAATGTCAAGCAACAAATGTGTGTTTTAAAAACTTATTAAGGAGGCAACATTTTAATTGGCAGCTCCTTTTTAAGATGCTCTTTTTTATTCTTTCCTTACTAACTACAGTAAAAGAATTATTTTTTTTATAATACTTGTCTCTAGACAAGGAGTACAATAGCTTTCCAAACTGAGCCACAGAAATAATTATCATAATACATCGTAAGGATTACAACTGAAATGAAATAAGTTTAAAGATCATATTTTAGTAGATTTGGTACCAAAACATTATGTTCTATATATACTGTCAGATGATAATTTCCAATTAAGCTTGAGTTACAGGAAAGCAGCATTTTAGACACATTACGGTGCAGCCTCAGTGTTCTTGCAACTATAAAGGAATTCCAGAATTCCTTAGGCACAGTTCTGATTTTTGTGCCTTGGGGAAGACATAAACCAATTCCTTTATGGTCAATCATAAGACTTTAGAAGGCCTTGCAAGGGAAACTGCTACTGCCATCTGTAGTGAAACTGTATAGGCAGAACTAAAACGGAGCACAAGATATTCTTCCCTTATAAACTCAGACCTGCTGGAGTAATTCCTGTGAACAGCCACCTGCTCCTACAAGCCATTTGTTCCATTTGTAAAATGGATGTTAGCTCCATACTAACTTCTGAATGAGAAATTCAGTAAGCTAGCCGACCATTCACACAGCCATTCCATTGTAAAAATTTCCTATGTTCCTATACTTCAAAATAAGAAGTGATAACATGTCATTCAGATGTCATCCCTCTTAGATGGTACAATTAAAACACTCAAACTGCAAGACAGAAGTATGCAAGATAAAAGGGTACTATAAAGACAGATTTTGTAAGTGTTCACTTTTTTGAACTACACATTGTATAGTAGCCTGTACCAAGCCTACACCGTCATCTCATGACCTTTGAAGCCATAAGAATATCCAGCAGCCATGAAAGTCATGAGTTTCTTGCTATCTATTCCAGACTGATCAACAGCTCTAAGAAAAAAGCTTGGCCCGCTAGGGAATGACATCATCAAACCGCCTTGAGACACAACCAGTTGTTTTCATCAGACATTATGAGGTCACTATGGATCAGGGGTCTTCAACTGTCTCCATGCTGAACTGCATTGCTATGACTCCTCTCACTGTGCCGAAGTTGCATTCCAAAGCAGAACAAAACCACACTTGTAACAGGTTAATTGCATAAGTTATAATTTGAATTTTGTCCCCTTCTGGATATGTAATAGATGTCAGAAATAAGCTGGGAATTTTAAGTGGGAATTTTCTGACTACATACTACAGTTAGCAGGTAGTACACATCTACATTATGGTAGCAGAAAGCCTGAAGAATAAACTAGCAGGATAAGGTGTAGTCCGTATCTACAATGGTTATCCTTGTCTGCAGTGGGATCCTTCTGGGATTGTGGTCCAGAAGGGAAATGTAGCACTTCCGACCAGTCCCAAATGCACCACAGGAGCTGGAAACGTTGCTGGGCTCGAGTGTGCCAAGTCCTGGCACTTGCTCTCTGCACTGTGGGTGTGCCAACAGCATTTCAGTGCCAGCGTGTGAAGAAAGATCATGACTTCGTGTCACCAGTCAAATGAAAGTGAAATTAATAATTGCATGATAGCCAAAGGCAGTAAACCAAAATCTTAACCGAGGCCCACCTATAAAAACAAAACTGTTTCCTCACTTGATCCAGACTCGCAAAGATATGAATGCCCCTTTTTGTCTGGTTTCTGCACATTTACACTCCTCTGATGCACTAGAATTAACATCGTAAAATCACTGTTCACCTTGCAGTATGTTCCCAGGAGCTGATCCCAAACAAAAGGGAAAGCAAAAGAGGAAAAATCTCTTCATGAAGAACTGATATGACACTGCTTTCTAAGTGGTGGAATTAAAAAAGATGGAAAGGAAAAATCAAATTTATAGCTTTTGTTCACCAAAACACACTTTCTAAATCAAAGCTACGAATTCAACAGTACACGTTTGAAAATATGATCTGATGCAATGGACAGAGTTGCTGCTAGGAGTATGTCATATGGTTTTGATGTCCATGATGTGAAATATGCATTTTCAACTCTGCTGGCTATGGCCTTCCTGTCACCTGAACAGGAAAAGAACATTTTTAATCCTTTTTCTGCTTTTGTTATTTTTATTGTGTGCTCTCGGTAAGGAGGTGAATACTCAGTCCCAGCTGGCTACCAAATCACATTCATCAGATTATTTTTTAAGTAGTAACAATGTCACTTTTTAAAAAAATTAAACAGTAGACAGTTTATATCTTCATAATTAACTTTTTAAACCCTAAAATATTATTCTTGTTTCAGTGCCTAGATGTCTGGGTTTAATTCTAGACACTAGTCCGAATACTTGAAAAAGCAACAGAGGTGAATTGGCAGACCACATTAAGCCACCAAGTGATGCCTTCTATAAAGGTCTCGCTGTTTCGAGCCTACTCACAGTCAACAGCCTTATCACTGCTGTAAAAGACATAAGATCGTGCCATTTGGGGGTTTGGTTCATTTGCGCTTGTAACAGACATCACTTGCCGTTTCGTGCATGGCAGCACGACTGGGAACTTTGGTATGGCTCCTTCTGCCTCGGGAAGGGCTGGTTGGCAGCAGAGCCCTGCCAGGGCAGCCCACGGGCAGCTGCCCTCCGGAGCGAGTAGCTGTAAGATGCCGAGACTAAAAGCGGCTTTCTAAAGCCCTCCCTTCCCCTTCCCCTTTTCCAAATGTCTCTGGTTTTCTCTGTTCAAACACTGCAAATGAAGAAAATAGATTATCAGGTCACCCCTAATTAGCTACACGAGTGGTTTCTGGCACGGCTGTATTTTTTTTTTACATTTAGGACATCCCCCCAGTGAATTGATCCTCCTCCACACACGCTGCGACTACCACTTCTCTATTTAAGTTATTAAGAATTCCTTTTTCCAGAAGGCACAGCACCCATTCAAATGATGTGGGGTGCAGTTCATTCAGAAATACCTGTGTCAATGTTGTGCAGGAGTGTCAAAATGATGCCCCACAAATGGAAGCCTGTGACACTGGGACCCACCACAGCAGCCCTGTTCTGCAGGTGTGTGACAACGCAGGGTGGCTGGAAGGTGAGGTTTGGGAAACACTGGCAACATGCTTCTGCCTTGTCACGTCCAATAAGAGGCATGACTTTAGGGAAAGGAGGGAGAAGGGAGGCCTCTAGATACACTGGAGGTGGTTTGGATAAAATTCAATAATCACTGCCAACATCTTTAGTACGAAAAGCAGAGGATGTGCTGTGTCTTCTCCTCTGCGTCTGAATAAACACCACCACCTTACTCTTTTCCTTCTGTTGTGGTGTGAACTGCCAAACCTGTTTCACGAAACTAATCAGCCACAACACACAAGCCAAAAATTTCCAAATTATTTTGTTGGTAATTGTTTTTTCATTAAGCACATCTATACTACTGGGATAAATTATGGATAGAATGTGGAAAGGATCAGAAACACTGAGAAAATCACTAAGGCCACCTTCTCCTCACAAGGAAAGAGTAAGGCCGCTGGGATTAGCCTGATGAAATCAAAGAATTAAGACACAGACTTTCTGTCTGACCTTGAAAAAAATACTTTTCTTCTGAATCAGATCTTAAAGTGGGAGTATTGACACGTTCTCCTCCATTATCAATAAGGCCTGCAAGCTTGTCAGATACCCTGGGAACAGAAACCATTGAAGTGCATTAACATTGCTGCAACTGTTTTCTGATATGGGTGACTTCAAATGGATCCCCACTTTATACACTGAGGCTTCTTTTTTAAATACATACATACGTACACACACACCTCTCTCTATAAAAAGCACTTTCGTCAGGTTTGTGTGTTTGTGTTTAGTTTGAGAACAATGGAAGCAAAATATTTCCACCGATATGCGTAATAATTTCCTCTGAAACTCTCTCTGAAGTGCATGGTTGCAAGCAAAAGTATGAATTGTGTCCCCCCTTTTTTTTCCTCTCTGCCTTACCCTCTTCTGAGAGATTGCATTAACTGTCACTTACATGCACAATTCTAGTTATGTTTTGTTTATGGCTTTTCAGCAGCTCTGTAATCCTAGAGGATGAAAATATTTTCCATTTGCCACAGTGACACGTGCTGCGGAGAGAAAATATGAACAGCTGCAGGCTTCCCTAATAATGGGATCAGATAACACACTGTTCAGGATTTCAGTTTATCATTTTTCCTTAAAGGAAAAAGCAGGTCTTCTGTTCAGGCATCCCAATGTGAGATGACCTAAGGACCATCATACTCTGGATTAGAAGGCGAGTTCTTCAAACCAAAATGTCTCTATACTGCCTGGCTGAAGGATTTTCACCGACACAGTATCAGCCTATTTTAACCACCTTCTTCTGAATCAAACTGGATGGCTTTAAATTAGCCGTATGTGCTGTATGCAAGTACTCAGAGTTCAGTCCTTTGCAATTAAACAAACTCTTCAGAAGAAAAAGCAGCCTGCAGGTCAATGAAACTGAGGTGGTGAGTTGCCATTCCCTTACCGGGGAACTTTCAGTATTTGTCAGTGATATATTAGGGTCCATAAAAAATAAAATATCATTATTTAGGATGTTTACTTTAGCTTGGCTCTGAGAGGCATTTGTGACCTTACAGAAGTACTTCATTGGAGGTCATTATTTAGACTAAATCCCAGATACGGAAAACAAAGAGCTCTATTCATAACAACTAAGACAGCAAAGTATTCACAAGAGAAATGAGCAAGAATTTCAAAATGTAGACTAAATAGGACTGTGATTCAATAGAGGTCCCAATTCAGAAAAGCACCCCTGTAAAGCTAACTCTTTAAACACATACTTATTTTCATTCTAAGCAGCAGTGAATTCAACAAAATTTTAAAAATACTTTAAAATGTTTTCTCGACTTGGAGCCTAGGAGTCCTCTCAAACGAATTCCTTAAGTACGCATAGGACAGACTTTATTAGAGAACAAAAAGACCCACTTAGACTATCAGTCATCACTATAGCTATCAAGCATATATTTTTCATGGTTCAGACTTACAATTGTTCTTACCAAATGGCTAGAAGCATGCAGACCAGAAAGGGATGAAGCTTGTATAGAAGCAACTTGAATTCATTGAATCAACAATAAATGAGTGAGCTGAAAGAGGGAACTTCGTACTCTTGAGATGTGCTACAGAAGGATAGCCTATAAAACCTAAAGATCTGAATGAGGAGATCTATTTTTAATGAATAGTTAATCTTTCTATCTTTCAGCAATCAACCCTACTACAAATATTGAACACAAAGAACAAGCAGTATTGGTGCAAGGACACTATTCTGTTTTGTCACAAAGGATGCATCAGTGTTTCCTGAGGAATAGATAAGCATCACTGATGTCAGGTGATCTCATAAATATTCATATATTTCAAGATACCTATGAACATGCTCCAACCTAATGAAACAGATAAAACAACATTTGAGAAGAGACTTGCCAGAAACTGTACAAAAGCAATGAACTTTTGACTGAATTCATGTTCATTTACAGAAGCTAAGAAAAATGGGTAAGTGGCTGGAGAGGTCCTGAAAAATGGTATGTCAGTGAACGTCAAGTCTAAAAAGTCAGGCATAGGATCTCTTCTGACAATCACCTGGAGTATTTACCCAAGTGATAATTTACCCAATGATCTTCATCAGCTTCCTCTTACCTGAAATAGGGATCCTTATTAGGGCTGTATTGTCTTATACAAAACGATCTTCTCATGAAAAAATGTGAAACTGTAAATGTCAAGTTTTCTGCTTGAAGATATAAAGGAATAGTGGAAGTTCTCACTGACACAATAAACAAGGCTAGCTTTAAAATAAACAAACTGCCATTAAAATATTATCATGGAAGACCTTCAACAAATAATATCGTCAGTAAATGTCAGTAATTTACAAATGGAAATTTTTGGCCACTTCTTAAGTTGCTCCCTTTTCCATGCCTTCCATTTTTTTGTGCTTTTATAATGTGAAGATTTTGTATAGAAATGGTTAGTACATGTACAGCCTGTCCCACAGGGTTTACAAAGCTCTGAAGATGTTTGTGGTATTGGACTAATAATTAGTGAGATGTGATGCCAAGAAAGAATGACTTTCTACAGAACATCCTTGGAAAAACAATCCTAATTCCATATGGAATATGGAGGTTGACAAGCATTACAAAGACAGAGAAAATACTTTTCACTTTTACATAAGACAAGGTAAAATAAACCTTATGTAACACTCACTTCTGGGACAGGCATTTCTGCATCATATATTCATTATTTTTGTGACTTCACACTATTTTAAAACCATTGCTTTAACAATGTGACTTTTTTCTTCAGTCTGGAAGGAGGACTAAGTTGATTCTATTTAAATGAGCTCAATTTTGCTTAAAAGCATAGGAATTTCTTTCTTTCACAGCAGGCTTAAAGGGAAGAAAGCCTTCTCTTCTTCTGTAAATTAGAGGACTATAATACATTAATATATGTTTTATTGTATTATTTGAAGCCATTGTAGCAGATCTGATCTGCTGTATTTTTGCGTATGATCAACATATTTTGATCTCTAAAAAAGATTTTGATCCTGTAAAGAAGGAAAGTTTTCCATTTCTAGAAGGAATGCTAACAGGAAATCGAAAAACATCTTTTTCTTTCCTTGAAATGAGAGAGTAAAATATCTTTGCAACAGCTGGGATGTAGCCAAGAATGTACTTTGCCATGTGCATTCTTCATCTAATATATAGTTGTTTTGTTGTTACAGGCACAAGTCCATTTGCCATTGTTCTGGGGACTCTTAATGGTTCATATACTTACCAATTGGCTTCTTCACAGCTGAGGAAACTCTGACATCACTTACAAATATTTTTATATTTTTGATTTTCAGCAATTGTGTCAGGAAATACATATATAGATATATAATCTTTTTATCAGCCTCATCTTCTGATACGAATACTTTTATAAGAAACAGATTTTGAAAAAAAAACTCACCTTGTTTTTGTTTAATAGAAATATTTTCAAACTTCTTGAAATAATACATCAACCAACTTCAAATTCTTCAAGAAAAAACATGTATAGTCATTAATAAAATATATTATTAGAGTCCAATATACTGAACTACAAATAATAAGCAATCTTAACACTTTTTCAACAGAGTATTTGCATTACAGTTCCATTTGAATCTTTGAGAATACAACTATGAACTTCTGCAAAAAGAACCCTACAACTGGATCGTTGCATTACTTCACTGCCACAAATGATGACTGGTGTTTACACTGACAGGGGTTATGGTTACACCTTCTATATTTCAGGGAAGGACCAAAGCTAACAAAGGACCAGCCTCCACTGATTAGACTGCTTTTGCACTGTCTGGACATTTTCTGAAGATTAAAGATTCAGCATTCTTAAACCGAAGGAATCTTTTTCCGCCTTATAAAACAAATTAAAAATTCAAACCAATCAGTTAAACCATTCTGATAGAGGTTTGTATGAAAACATCAAAACCAAAAGGAAAATTGCCCTGGAAAAATAGACTCCTATACATACAGGAGCATGGGGAGCTGAAAAGCATGGAACCCATTCAAGCTCAATTTCACTGTACAGCTAAAATGTAGAAAAAGTAGTTCAAAAGTCTTTAATCCTAGCTTGCAGTTATTCCTCCACCCTGTGAAGTACGAATTAGTGAAGCACATGACACTAATTTTAACCATGAATCATATTTTGCTCTCATGTTCAAGAAGCCACAAAGATTTCAATTTTCTTCTACGCTGGTGTGTAGAACTGCCAAATACAGATTCCGATTTCCAGCTATCACTGTATCTATTATACATGCTAACAGGATTAGCTAGCATTAGACTGGCATCCACAGGAAGCGTGATACACAGTAAGACCTGAGGAATTCTCTCGGGAGGCAAAAGGTCTAAGTTGAGGCATGCATGATTTCAAAGCAGTTCTTGCCACAATTAACTGCTTGACCTGCAAGATGAACAAGCATATCATTTAATTAATTGCCCAGGTTTTTTGAGCCATGCTGCTCATTTTTCTTATAAGTGTATGATAATATACTGCTACCAATTTTTATGGAGAGGATCAAAGAAATTGTACATTAAATCGCCTGGTGATGAATCAGGACTGCATTTCATGTTGCCCTCAATATCTCCCATCAACTCTGCTGATGTGATATATATATTTATGCAATTTAATATTGCTGCAAAGATGAAGCAACACTATTACTACTAGAATTAGTTCTGCTTCTTACAGAGGTTCCATATTTTTTGGTCTTCTTTATAAATGGGTAGAAAAATAAACTAAAAAAAAAAGGTATTTTAAAATCCTTTATTAAACAAGGTATGAAATACCCAGTTAATTCTGTTAATACTGACCCATCAGTATTCTGTTTTATTTCATCATTTAGAACAGGCTACACTTTTTTCACATTTTTTTTAAAATAACCTCCATCTTTGTACAATTTAGATAGTAACTGATTAAATAGTTTTTTCCTTTCTTTGTAAAAACGTGTAATTTATAGAACTATATAAATAATAGAACACTCACAAGAAGCTTCCAGTAATAATGATTTCTTCTAACACTAACTTTTTAGTTTAAATGATTTCTCTTTAATCAAATAGCAACAATGTATTGCAAAACCTGTTGCTTTTAACAGTTAGTGAAAGTATAACAAGTTTTAAGCATGGCTTAAGAGTTCACCAAGGAATATATGAGGCTAGGGCAAGTAACATAGTGACTTTAAACAGAAATATAGTAGAAATTGGGCAGGGAGTTAAGCTGCAGGGATGAATGGCATTGTAGAAGTCTTCAGAGATGGAGGAAGCCAGCCTTTGTCCCTCTTTTGGTCTCAGAACTATTCTTCCTGACAGAAAGGGATTTGCTATTAAAAGCATTTCACTCTTGTCAGTACTTGTCATTTACAAAGTGTTAAATATTTCCTATGACCTTAACTTGTCTTCACTTGCTCACATGCATCTCTGCTCTAAAAAGTACCAACAAGAGTTTTCTCTTTAATTCCCTAATATAATTAATTTAAGAAGCAACTTTTCTCTTCTGTGATTAGCTTGAAGTTTGCTGTTTCTGATCTTAGTGCCCGAGAGCCAAGGAATCTGTATTTTTTCAACTGTATCACCTAGTCTAATAAAGTAACGTAGAAATCCCCAACAAGCCTTGGCCTACAAGCCAAAACTCTCATCCAATTCAAACTGATTTATAAATATAAGTTATTTCTGACAGTGGAGCCCTTAACACACTCCGATGATTTGAAACTAGTAGATTAATTAACCAGACAAGCAACCCTTTCACAGTTAAATTTTCATGGAAACACAGACACATCAAGATCCCAGCAAACTGTATCAGGAACATGTAAACAACATAGGGCAGCAAAATGCAGGATGATTCCTCTATAATAAAGCAGTTTTTTTATATAACTATCTGAAGGGTGTAAAAGAAGCAACAACTCTAAACACATAGCATTTTTCTCAGAAGTTTCCCTCCTCCATCTCTCTTTGTTCACCATAGAACCTACTGATGTCAGAGGAGACTAGAAATTATCAGACTGCCGCTGCCACTCCTTTTAGCATGCAAGCCTGATGGAGTTGAGACAGCCTCAAAGACAGCGTAAGACAGAAAAGCAGCCCTGGGCTGCCTCCTGCTCTCTGATCTTTGGCATCTTGTGGTCGAGAATATTCATTAGTAGCACAGACAAACCAACTAACGGCATGCGATTCATCCATATCTATCTGCCAAATATTGAAAAGGTAGTCCATTGATTTGTACAGGTCACTGATCAACTGCTTTAGCAACGCAATGTCACACAAAGAAGAACAAGCGACAACTCTGACAAATGAGCCATATATTCTGCCAAAATTGTAGAAAAGAGAATAATAACATGTCCTAATGCCTACCTATCCAAGTGGCTTCTTCTGTCTTTGAAATGGTTGCTAGCAGGTACAAATGCCAACATAATTGACATATATTCTATTTACTATCAGATTTGTATGTTTATTTCTAGGAGGTACAAATAAAATGCAAAGTGACATGTACCATTTGGAAATCCTATGTGCATATGAAATACCATACTACTATTCCTGTGGGCGTTTTACCTGCTACAAGGCAGATGACCAAAATGCCTGCTGCAAAATTTCCACAATGTCCATCACTGTCCCCATCCCAAGACTCACAAAAACACAAGCCAAGAAAGGCCCCAGGGAATGACGTGGCCCATCCTGAACAAAGCAGAAAACTATTTCTTTTCTAAGGAAAGGAATGGAAATAAAATAAAGGAAAACATTTTCATTTGCTGCGTGCATGCAAGCTGTCTTTTGATATAAAAACTAACACTATAGCATTACAGAATCACAGAATCACCTAGGTTGGAAGGGACCTTTTAAGATCATCTAGTCCAACCAATTAAACAAAACAAAA
>JAOXJK010000001.1:103279584-103302950 GCA_025774025.1 Xenus cinereus | reverse complement strand
GTGCAGGAGAAGATAATTATCCCCTCAGTAAGGCCTGACACCTTTCTTCCCCTTTCCTTTTTTTTTTTTCTTTTAAAAGAAAGAGTGGGTAGATGAAAGCATGCTTTTTGAATTTTATATTGTATGTAAAATAATCATATTTCTTACCCATTTGATCTATATAATCTTTATCTAGCATCAGTCACATAAGCTTAAAAAACAACACAGGCAGATCACATGAAAGCATTCTAGAGGGGCAGATGTGGAGATTACAACTACGAGAAGGATACATTTTCACCGGCCTTCCAGACAGATCTTAATATCTTTTAAGGCAAATTTTTAATCCCGCACGTAACAGACTGATGAACCACAACATTCTCAAAGTGTAATATTATGTATGACATCTACACATGTTGGGGGAGTTGAAATCCACAAACACACAAAAACAAGTGGGGATTTTGGTTTGGGCTTTTGTTTGTTTTAAAAGCAGCCTGTCAGCACTTCATGGTCCATTAAGAGAGTCGTCTTGCATTCTCCTTCAAATACTATTCCTTCTGGGAGACTGTTCTCAGGAATATGAAGGGCCGGATTGCGGGCCACACTCTATCCGCGTTGCACGACTGTGTTGGCATAAAAAGACTCCAGAGCGATGGCAGACAGGACAGCCGAACTGACCTAAAAGGCCACTGAGAGGGGCAGTCCTCTTACTCCTTCCCTGTCTCCTGATTCAACCTCTTTTCTCTTTTGCTCCCAGACACATGCTCTTTTGCCTCTCTCACACCGACTGTGGTACTGACAGTGGCTCACCATAGGAGCAGAAAGCCTAGTGTCACACCCCTCTCCCTCCCTTTTGTCACTTTTCTGTCCCTTTTTGAGCTGCTTCGGTTTACCAAGGGGTCAACCAAGCAGAATAAGGAGCAAAAGCGGGGGGGCAACGTGGGACCATCCTATTCAGTGAAGGTGAACCCTGTGATGAGCTACACCCTTGTTGTCCAGTTACATCCCAATTCACCTAATTTGCTGAGAACCAGCAAATGGAATGTTCTGGCAACAGGAGCCTGCGTGTATCACTCAGCTCTCAATCAATAGCACACGGCTGGGTGCAGTCAGAGCATTACTGTGCTCTGAACTTCTTTTTAAACTAATTCTCAGAAAAAAAATCCAGTTTAGAATAGTATTCAAAACTTTGAAATTTAGTCTAAAAATAGGCCTCAACACCCAGAGATCAGGTGATGATAAAGCTGCTGCATCTTGTCTGATCACAAAGGCATGGAGTTCTGCATTCACACATAGTAAGAGACATTAATTATATCACTAAAAGATGTATTCATTAACCAGTACCAGGAATTTCACAGGGAGCAGGGGAAGCAGAAAGAAAAGAATCAGAATCCTTAATGATGAAGGGTGAGAGAAGCAGGATAAGCGTTCGGAAAAATTACAACAGTCTTTGAAAGACGAAACTGGAGAGGTGACCTGTTCAAAAATCCAACGAGGTAAAAACCCAAATACATCCAGAAGGTCTCAGATCTAGGCATCATACTTTTTATAAATCGAGTAAGAAGTGAGCCTCCTGAGAAGCAACTCTGCTAATCTCCTGGGCAATTTGAACATTTTCCCCCTACAAAGTTACACGACTTGAGAAGATTATTCTAGCTCTGGCTCTCCTGGGGAGCAGAGTGGGAATAGCTGGATGCACTGATAATAACAAAGTATTGATTTGTTGGTCTAAACAAACTAACTATCTGGCAGTACCTTTTGTGTAGCAGTTTCATAAGTGGGAAATCTGCCTGATCCCCGCGTTCAAATCTTAGTTTGCCAGGCTGCAGCAGCACTGACCAAAACAGCACCTCTCCTCCCAGCATCACCTACCTTCGGACAATCGTGCTGACACCGTGAAGAGAACCATACTTGAGAACGGACTTGAACTAAAGCAATCTGCTTAAGGAGTTTTGTGCATATCTTTTTTAATTTCTTCAGATCAACTTTCTTAATAAGTTAATCCAACAGAACATGTCTGTAATATGGTCGAACTAAACCAGATTTTTCTGACACGAATAAAGAGCTGCTGGTTCAGCCATCCCCCTCCTCTCAACCCCTACCTCCAGCCCTTTGTTAAAGAAAAATGCAACAATTGGGTTTCCTTATTGCATTACTAACTATATGTGCCCTACCAAGACCTCAGATAAGTAAACTGAACCTTAATTAAGGATTTAATTAAGAATATTCTTTAACTTGCTGCATGTGTATTTTAGCCATAGCACTGACTACATAAGACTGACACATTTTCACCAACATTGGAGTCTCCTTGAAAATACTGACACCTTCAGTGAAGTACTGGAAATTAAATAAATACAGTACGCTGCACAGAGACTTTTCTCTGCTGTAACACATAAATGCCAACAAATACTACTGTTTTGAGATAAATAAAAGATAAAAAGATGATAAGAAACCAGGCTAAAGTCCAAAAGCTGAAATCACAAGAGAAAATGAATTGGGCACTAAAATTGTTTAAAAAAATGCACGATGCTTTTGAATGCCATGCTAAACACAATTCTGAGTACTATTCAGTGCAAACACGCATATTTGCCATAACGTGAATAATAAGGCATGCTTATGTTAAGATGCATGCTTAGTTTCACTATCTAGACATTTCCTTGATAACTGAGTCACAGAAACCAAAACTTATGACGTCCTAAGCACTGAGAGCCTGAGGAGGTAAAGATTGATCAATCTGTCAAAATACAGTAAGATATTCCTGATAAGTAACTTTTCACTGAAAAAAAAAAAAAATTGGCTAAAGCGTTTTCTCCCTGACACCACTCATCTGCTTTCTATCAGATATTTAGATGGTTTATTCCTCAAAAAAAGTGTTAAAATTTGCCAGGAGGAAAAAATGAGCTTGTTGAAGGAAATCATAAAACTTTTAGTGAAAATTCTTTATTTTTCAGAATATTTGATTTCTTGATCAAACATTCTAGTAAAGGCACAGGCAATATGGAAACCAGTGTTAAAAGGAGAATGTTGGCTCAGAAGAGTCTCATGCTCTTGAACAAGCTTGACTTTATCTTTGTGCAAGACACTTGACTTTATTTTTAATCATGGCCAGTTTAGCTATAAATCGGGTCAGGTACTCAAAATAAGGGTCAGCTCAAAAAAAATAAAGTGTGGTATCCAAGAGGAACTAGCAATACATATGTATATAAGTACCCTTTGTTAAGCTAAAACATCGCTGCAAGACTCAAAATCCTTCCTGTTAAATTATCATTCTTAATATTTCTATTTATAAAATTAAAAGAAATCCTGCGATAAACATTAAGGCACTAAGCATTTGAACTTCTTGATGCGTGCAGTTTTGCTGCAGCCACTGGAAGTGGAGCAATGCACTTTTCTGGATCAGACTTGTTCTGACTGTACATCTGTCACTAAATGCGCTGCCATTCTCTGGCACCCGCTCTGAAGGGGAACCTCCTGCTACAGACATTGTGTTATGGCACTTCAGTGGCAAAAATTCAGGTATCCCAGAGGATCCTGAGGACCCCTACAGCAGGCAGGGGAGCTTGACCTTGGGGAGGGGGTCACAAATGCAGGACTGCTTGAATAAAAGAGGCAACTCTTTCTACCACCCTCTTCCATGTAGGAATTCAGTGAAATACGCACTAGATTACTTATTGAAGTTTTCCTCCTTTAGGATAACCCCCTCAAGTTTGCTTTTGCACCAGCAAGAAATTTGAGCCTGATGAAGGACAGAGCTGGCTACAGTCAAATGGAATCCACATGCTTGTGCAACATGAAAAGGCAGAATAACAGAACGAAGTTACTACATGTCATGACTGTAGAGTTTCCAGCCCAACTTCCTCCCTTTTTCCTTACTGTCTGTCTCATTCTCATTCACATCACAACTCTCTAAAAAATAAATAAAGCCAGCTGGACTTCTTTCTGTAGCATTATATCCAGGAAAGTATAGCTAAGCTCAGTGTTCAAGTTACACAAATTTAGATCAGCTCAGGATGAGGTCCATAAAACTTCTGAAGTAACTCACCAGTGTCATAAAAGCTCAAAACCACTGGCCAAGCCAAAAGGTCTAAAAACACTGGGAAGCAGCTGAAGCTGGCAAAATTATAAGCAATTGAAAACAGACATGGTAACAGAAAGTGTTAAGAAACTTTAGCTATAGACATTGCTGCCAACTCAAGCTATAAATCAGAGAAGTAAAATGGGAGGAGAACCTTCAACAGTCTGTTCGGAGCTTTTTAGAATAAGAGCACGTCTGTTTATATAGTTTTGTACAGTGCTAGAAAAATATGGTAATTAGAATGGAAATACTACATTTTCCTTTACACTAAAACAGATTTAAAAAGGATCTCCAGAATTTACAGAAAAATACAAAATCACACAACTAAAGATTTCCTTTCAGTTTTTCAGTGTCATCCAAGGTTTTGTTAAATTACCAAAATTTGAAACAAACTACATCTCCCAAGCAGCTTTGTTGAAAGTATCAGCAAGCGGTGCTCATCTTGATCTAGAATATCAGCATAATTCTCAATGAATTTCATTTCAGTCACCAAGCATCCTTCTTCAACGGTAGGAAAACAATTTGTACAGAGCAATGGAATACTTTTTGAGTACCACTGGGTTAAGAGGTTGGTGAATGAGTGAGGTCCCTCCTAATTTTGGTCTTCGTGGCTAACTTTCATCAGATCTGTTACAGAAGTCCATTCTTTCCATCTTAAACCCCCAGGCAAAATAATATCAGTTACCTCTTTCACAGTGCTTTATATCTGGGATATATTCACTCATCATGGAAATGCTGCCATTCCTCACCTTGCAGATGAGGAAGAGACGTAATTTACCCTGGTCCCATAGCAACTCAATAGATGGACCAAAATAATCCAAGCAAGGGAACCACAAAGCCCCTCTCCTCACTGCTGAGCTCTGCCACTCCTCACACCTAGGACGTGCCACATCCCAGCCCTGGGCACCATGTGTTCTCACCCTCCTCTCCATTCCCAAAGCATCCTGGCCTTCACAGGATCACCCTCATATTATTCCTACTGTTGTTCCTCCAGCAGCCCACTCTACTGGTAGGTTTTTATAACTTTTGACAATGCTATTACTAGATAACCACTTGGACTGACATTTCAGCACTGACAAACTTTGTTCCATACACATAGCCTTAGACTTTTCCAGTGAGTCAGAGGCAGGCAAAGAAAAACTGCACTGAGGAAGACGAGAAAGTGTGAGGAAAGTGAAAAAGGAGGGCAGAAACCTTGCAGTTCGCTTTTAAGTACCGGCGATCCACTGATTACAAGTTATATGCCAACTTTCTTATTCATGCAAATAAGAGGTATTTCTAAAATGCAATTTACCCTATGCCAGGACTTGTGCTACTAAGGCCATTTTTAAAAATATATAAAGAAAGGGGCTGTAGAAAAACATATGCAGATAACTTTTTATTAACTATTTCATTTATTAACATTAATGACTTAATAGTAATATTTATTCTCCCCTAGATAACTTGTCAATAAAATGTACTACTAGTTTTAAATAATTCCAGATTATCCTAAGCATTGTTTCTGTAAAAACTAATGTAAATCTGTTACTGATCTCGACAGGAGAATTGTGCCAACCAAGCATTTTATTAATTTTTCAAATTCTTACCTTATTTCTTCTCAACTCTATCTGTGTGTTTGACTGAATAGCTAAATAAAAAGTAAAGCTATTGATTCCAGCCAGCTTATCTGACAGACCTGTTACTTGCAAAGTTTCTTGCATACAGTTTTGAGGATCCAGTATTTCTTGTTCTAAAAACTACTGGAAACACAAAACAGTTGACCAGCTCTTGTTTCCTGTAGTATGGAGCCAGGATAATAAATAAGACAATGGTTCAATGCTTCTCAGACATGTTTGAGTTTCTGTTGGATGCATTTCAGTACGACTTAATACATTGACCTATAGACATTAATTTGGGGTTTGCCTAACTAACACCAGCCCAAAAATTTGTTTACATGAAATGTATTGTTATAGGGAACAATTTAACTTTGATTTAATCACTTGTTGACTCAGTTTTGTTTAATTTTTTTAAGCACAGAAAAAATGAAAATATAGGCATTATAGGAAAATTTAGATCTGAAAAGCCTAAAATAAATCTTACTTTTGAAATAAATCAGTTAAACTGTAGATGTCACAGTATGGAACCTTTTTATTCAGAAGACTAGTTAAAATAACTTTTTTTTTTGCATAAATACGAAAGTAGACGTATGTTACTATTGCTAGATATGAATATCTATATATATTAGAATACATGCGTTTATAGAATAGTTATAGTTAGTAATGAGTTGTGATATAAAATTACAATAACAACACCACAGACACGGCAGGAACCACACACTAATTTCATATCCAACCACAGTTCAAGAGTTTCTGTTTTATAAATATATAAAATAGGAAAATAAGGTATGAAAAGATTGTTTAAAATGCTCAAAGTTGGTGAGCTATCCTTAAGCTGTTTTTCTAGACCACATGATACCTGACTTCTGGTAGGTTTAGTTAATATAACCAAGACATACATCTAACTTGAATCTGAAGGATAAAGAATGCTAACTTCAACCTCTAGATTTCTCCTTATATAAAACTCTACTTTTGCTGTAAAAATCCCAGAGTGATTACTTAGATAGAATTGAAAAGGCAAGTATGAATTGATCCACATCTAATCTAATAAAAGAGGTGATCAAAACCTTATAGTTATTCTTGCATAGGTGTTCAAGAGACAGTGTAGAACAAAACTTTCCATGCTTTGATTCACTGCAAAAAGATGTGAAGTCAGGTCTTCAGTAGTGAGAAAATATGGAGTAAAAGGGCTTGGAGTGTGATTTTTTTTCTGCCCATGATAAAAATTAAAGAGTTAGGGTGAGGTGGCAACAATGAAATAACGAACCCTATTGTTTTCTTTAATTTTGAGCTTGGGAATGTCTCTAACAAGCAGGAAAAGGAGGACCACTGGACCAGCACGTATTTAAACAATCAGCTGGATCAAGGTCAAAATGCTCAACGTTTGCCAGGACCGAAAGGAATTCAGACACTAAATAACACTATTTTCCTTCCTAAATATACTATCCTGAAATCTATAGCAACAGTGGTGGGAGTACACAAGGCAAGGTAATATTGAACGAGAATGAATATACAATAGCTTGGCTGTTTATCACCCATTACTGATTACAGCGGCAGTTGATTCTGATGCAGCAGTGACTTACATGGTTTTCAGACAACCATACTATAGTTTCAGACACTCATGCCTGCCTCATGTCATCCTTACAAATCCTGAGCCCAGATGCATGTGACAGCCAGCCTCACCTGGTACACAGAGCTGAGCTCACAGGACAAGGATTCAGGAGCCATCTCAACCCCTGGTGCCAGGTGGACAGAGCCTGGCTTGGCCAAACTTGGTAGGGAGGGAGGGATAAGGGGATTCCTGGGGCTAAGGTCCTGTACTGCGTCAGCACAAAACCGGTAAGGCATCGTGCCACCGTGACTAAACCTGACACAACGAGGAGCATCGCACAGAAGTACCCAAGTGGCTCTGCAAGACACAGCTTGTGGCTAGCTAATTAAGTTTCCTTGTCAGACTTGAAATAACTCTCACTGGGGGCAATTGGGCTTCTGCCCAGGACTACATAGCACACGTCATAGTACTCTATTATCCTGAGTAGTGGAACACACAAATAGCATTACCTTCAATGACAGAAAACTCTCCTGAAAAAGAGCAAGAAATATTTTCTAAACAGCAGGAAAGGGTGGGAGGTAATGCGAAGGACTAATAGAAAAAAGGGGTCTAAAAACCATACACCTATCGTTTTTTATTTGGTTTTAGTTATTATTTTTTATTTTTCTTTCTTACACTAGCCAGCTGCTTATTCTTCTCCAGAATGTATTATCAAATGTGTTTTTGACTTGGTCAAATATCCTCCTTCTGTGCTGGGATGATTACGCTAATAGAATCACATTATATTTATTATTTACAGAGCACATGGGAAGGGCTTAGCAAAAGTTCGTGTTGAACAAAGCTCAAAAGATGACTTTATTTTTGGCACTTGCCATGTTTGCAGAAGAAACAATATCTAAGGAAGTGCACTTAATGAAAGGAGTCTGTTTAAGCAGAATAAAATAAACAGCTAAAAGCAGGTTGCACAGGGAGAAGCAATAAAAGAACAAGTGACTTGCTATGGTATTGTTTTCTTTTCAAGTTTTGGTCACAACAGAAGCTTTTCAACAACTGTACTTAAATGCCTCAGTTTCAACACTGAATTCCATAAGGAAAGAAAGAAAAAGCTTTCAGTCCTTTGTACTGCAATGCTCACAAGCCACCCTGGGTCTTCTGTAAGCCTTATGACATGCTCCTCAAGTGAAAGGTAAAAGCACAAAACTGATAAAAGACAACACAATTTGTACACCAGATGCAAGTCAAAACACTAATGGGGAATAAAGACTGTATTTTAACTGGAAGGTTATGTTCACTGAATAAATGAGCTTCTCTTAACAACACACTCAAGAGTACATATTGAATTTGGGAATGCACTGCACTGCTGAAAATCTTTATGTGATCTGATCCTTTTGCTCCAGTGGGACTTACAAAATGAAACCCTGGATTTTCTTCTGCTAGTAAACATGATGCCATTTTGATCTTAAGCTGCTACTGAGGCCAGACACAAATAATGCACATACTGTCTTTGGAATAATGATGATAAAAAAGAACCATAGAATCATAGGATGGTTTGGGTTGAAGAGACCTTAAAGATCATCAGGTTCCAAACCCCATGCCAAGTTCCAGCCTTCCTCTAGACCAGGTTGCTCAAAGCTCCATCCAACCTGGCCGTGAACACCTCCAGGGATGGGGTATCCACAGCTTCTCTGGGCAACCTGTTCCAGTGTCTCACTCAGAGCAAAAAATTTCTTCCTGATATCTAATCTAAATCTACTCTCTTTCAGGAAAAAAAAAAAAAAAAAAAAAAAAAAAAAAAGAAAACAGACTCTTTTTCAGCAACATTTCAACATTTCTTTTTAGAAGAGATTAAAATAATCTGATATTTTACTAAGACACCAGAAACATAGAATTCCAAAATGCCTTTTGCAAATTACTTTAATAAGATAACAAGGCTTCAAATGCAACCCCTCCTATGAAATTAGATGAAATCATATTTGCATCCCTAAAAGAAATGTGCACCGCACAAAAAACACTTTCTTCATCTGCTAAATTCTCTTTGGAGGCATCACACATAGGAGTCAGCAGAATAAGTTATAGTGCCCAGCTGAGTTATAGCAATGCAGTATACGTGAGTTTTTTATTTGATTATAGCACTGAGAGAACAATCTCAATAGTATCTGGTTCTGTGATCTGGAGCAACAGTTTCATACTTGAAGACACATACTTCTGCAGCATATTTTGGTTTTCAACTGTAGTTTCAGCTTTTAAGTGAAAGAGATTTCACTGGCAAGATGTCAGATAGGTATGTAGAAAACACAGTTAAAAGTTTTTCTTTAAAAAATGTCCAGCAAAGGAATTAGAGTAAGAAGTAGGGGCAAGGATGAAGACTGTGTTTGTCTTCAAATGAGGTGAATAAAAGGAGTCATACAACACCACAATGAAAAACAGTACAGGCGAAACCTCCCAAGCTTTTCAGCTCATTGTACCTCACAATACGGGAACAAGTGCTTAAGAAGAAGGAAGCTGAGAACAGTTGAAAGAGAAGAACTTATTCACCATGCAAAGAGACCATGGAAATCACTGCCAAAAGGCACAAATGAGACCACAGGAGATGAGACTTAGAAGACTCATACCTAAATTTTTCTATTTTTTCTATTGACCAGTGAAGATGATCACATTCATTGTCAATGTTGCATGATGCTGCAGCTGATTCTTTTCCCCAGGCCCACCTTGCAATTGCTTATACCTTTCATTATTCAGGCAAAAGATTTTCATGCTGGATACAGTGACAGAATGAAAGCTTTGTAGGTTCATAATGACCTCAAAGAGTGCCGGTGTGACTCTACATCCTGGAATTTAAGATTTCTGGATTTTGTTTTCAGTTTCTTTCCTTAAAAGCCAAACCTTAACAAAAAAGACCCCACAACTTTCCCCCAAATTTCTCATAACACTTAAATGAATCATTAATTACTGATGGCATTCTATGCTCTGAGGAAGAACCAGAACAATATGGTGAAGGAAGCTTCTGTCAGCTCAATTTTCAAAAAAATTAAAACCTGTATACTGAATATGTCTAGAAACGCTTACTCCTAACTTTTATTTAAGAAAAAAAAAGTTTTGCAAATAGGAATGAAATTAAATTAAATGAAGAACGTTCTATTCATATGAATAAGGATTCTAGGATATAATCTATAATTAGCCCGAAGAGCCTTGCCCAACAGCCACGAACACAGCAAATAAGAGAAAATTGTGATGTTCTTAAAAGAGCCACTGCTTCAAAGTGCACGTGTTCTCTGAGGAAGGCGGAGAGGGAGGGCAGTACCTGAAAATATTTTTCTGGAAACTAAATACAGGAGACATAAAACTGACTGTGATTGTAGTGCTTTGTACTTACTGAACAGCTGCAGCACTTGGAGAACCTGGGACCATGGCTGTAACATGTACAAAAATGCCATAGTTCATAGAACAGTTGCTGTGATGTGTAACATCTGAGAAGTATCTCTGAATTTTGAATAGAACTTGACATAAAGCTGTGTCACAGATAAACTATGTTCAATGTTCTTCTCTATTTCAGAATAGCCACAATATCTGTTGTAACTCATGGCATAACACCGTAGCAGTATGCTGATGCATTTCCACAATGTCCTTCCTTTTATTTTTTTTCTCTCATTAGGACATGGGTTTCTAATTACCTTCTGGGACATTTGATTTAGAGGCATTTTTATGTGCTGAGTTACTAGGAAGTTCTTCGCTTTTGTGGGAGGTAAAGGGAGAAAGATAGAGGAAGGAAGGAAAAGGGATGGAATTTATTTTGTTTAAAGCAAGAGTTGTAGGAAAACAGTTGACTTTTGAAGAAAATCCCCATGGGGAAATATGCCTTAATATTAAGGTTTTGCTTTAGGAAATTAAGGATTTCCACAATTTTACAGTTAAAAATATATTACCTTACATTTCTTTTTGCTGGGTATGTTTACAGTTGAAATGTATATTCTTTTCTACATAAGGAACTTCTGTCAAGTTGTTTTCAGACCCAAACACATTTTGGAGAAAAAAAGAAGAGATGTTTTACTTAGCAGTAGCTGTCTGCAACAATTTCAAACATGCACTAAAATAAAAATAGAAGAGAACATTTTTTGATATTCTGACATGTTAGCAATAAAAGTGCGTTATTACTACTATCATGTAGTGATACATAAAGAAATAAAAATGTCACATGTATAGAGTAAAATGGTATTTAAAGAAATATTAAAAATTTTTTTCCAGTAACATTTTTCAACTCTATAATTTCCTTTTATGAAAAATATAAGCATCTCCTTTAATTCTGTGTGGAAATTAAAATAATGACAAACAGGACTTCTAGCAGCTGCAACTGCATTTAGTGTTATTAAGTCAGCTTTTAAAATTATGGATATAAATTTGTATGTTAAGAGGCTTACAAAAATCCTATCTGACCGCACTGCTTTAGCATGCATGTAGACATACAGCAATGCATATTATCAATTCAGCAACTGATGAGATCTTAAATTATAAATAAGTAATCAAGTCCTCAATAAGTATCAATAACTAACTCAGAAGTAATGCATACCAATTTAGTAGCTACATCCTTGAGAGAGAGTCTGGAGACTGTCCCTGCTTTTGCAGTCATGTGCTGAGGAACAGACTGATGAACTAGAAAAAGTCCTCTTCCACACCAGTGGTTTGCCTTACCAGCTTAAAACTCTCTTAAAACCACATGAGAAGGAGCCCTGCTCCCGAGGTAGGCTTGCATCTTATGCTATTGATACCTGAATACAAGAACTGTCCGGGTCTCTGATTTTAAGACTCACCATATCATTTCCTTGGTTAACCTGAAACCAGACTTGACACCCAAGAAGTGTTAAGGTAGAAATAATGAAGTAATTTATTCGTTTTACTTATAACATGAGATATCAGCAAGCCTACAGAAAGGCATAGGCATATAAGAAAACAGTCCTTACAACCACCTGCACTTAATTTCCAAGAAGCTTCATTCTTGCTTTTTCCAACTAACCAGCTGCTATAACAGATTCGTACTGGGCTGCACCTATTGCAGGTGGTAGAGGTCTGGGGAAGGGCTGTAGGAGCAGCTACTAATCATCTTGGCTGAATTTAAAGAAATATGGGTGCCCATTGGAAATGGCAAGGTGGAACCAATAAAGCTGTAAAATATTGAGAGTTTTAACGTCTTTTTAAAATTGAAATCAGTATCTCATACTAACATATATTAATATACTGTAGGGTCACATGATCAAGAAATATGCATAAGCTTCATTTTAATTTCTTTTTTTGAGTTAAAGGCATTAGTTAATATAGGGTGAATAATCTCTTAGCTAAATTTTTATTTATACTACTTCCCTGTAATGTTTTGGTTTAGACAGATGCAGCATTTGCTTTCCACGGGAAATACCCATGTCATGAATTTTTGTAGATTGATGCAATTTTATAGAATATCAGATTTCACTGTATAATTCTTAGTGAGTTTTTCATTTATAAAAGTTGTTAAAGAAATAATCTGTAGAAGGAACTGAGAGGTTAAAAATCTTAGTCTCTAATTTATAGTGTAGCAGGCTACTGTGAATGCAAAAAAGACTCATAACTTCATAACATTTTGTAGAAAGAATAACTTAGGAAAGAAAGTGTTTGGGGAATTTACTAGAAATGGAAGAGAATCTTTGCCTTGTAGCCATGCTTAATGAAGGTATCAGATTTTTCTCTTCTGAGCTGTCACCTTGCTGAGGTTCACAAATTCTCCCTTAAGAAACATCTGTATTGCATGCATTTCAAAAAAAATGAGCTGAAAGATGGATATGAAGAGGGTGTCTTATGAACAGAGTAATATGAGGAGCTGAATAAAACACTATCTTTGGCTGTTACACAGAGTTGTTTTCTTCCCTTGCTTTGTTAAGACACCACTGTTGCTCTTGCACAGACTTGATAGAAAAGACCAGATGAAACTTAGGAAAAAGTGATGTAGGAAATGTGATGAGACTGTATAGAAAAAAAAGAAAAAGAAAAAAGAAAGATGAATATTCCAGGGTTAATAAAAATAATAATAAAATAGAGGATACAGATAGAAAAACCCCCGGGAATTAACGTGAGACAAATGAAAAAACAAGGACATGAAAAAAAACCCAGAAGACTATGCAGTAAAGGGAAAAATGGGAAGGGAGAGAAGGAAACAACTAAGTACAACTGGAAAAAAATAAAAGGCGGCAAAATTTTAAAGATTACAAAAGTGAGTTTGGAACATAAATCACTTGAAGTGATTAGCTTAATATTTAGTTCAATGATTCTCAAAGAGAAAGAGCTTCTAAGTAATTATATCATCTGAATATGGGACTTGAGCTACTTTGAAAGTTTTATTCAAGGACAGAAATTATCTTGAGAAAAGGATGGGATTTTTGGTGAGAATAACAGCTTTAGACAACATGAACAGCTACAGAAAGGTTAAAATGGAAAAAGGAACTGGAAAAAAGATCAAAGAGAAATTAAGATAAGAAAGTCAGTGAGAATAAGGGACTTTTCAAGCTTTTACTCAAATGCAGAATGAAGAAAGGAAACAGGAAATGAATACAAATCAGGGACTTTCTTGACAGAACAAAGTTGAGCATTAAAGGCAAATCTATCATCTCAAACGCATGTGTTTGCACTCAGTTTTGGTACTGCAGCTTTCAGACATGACATTCAAATAGAGAATTCTCATTGAATTAGTAACTTTGAGCAAAATACATCTCTTAAGTCATCACGTTACAAGGGCAAAATTGTGTTTTAAATTAGCCTAATACATGCAACAACATGTAATTGCATTGCTTCAAAATCAGTCCAAGAACAGGAGGGTGATTCAGTCACATAGCCCCTTCATAATATCTGCTTGGTTAAGGGCAAGGTACTACCATTTAGTTAAATATTTTAAAAAATAACCTTTATCAGTGCATTTCATTTTGTATGAATACACAAATTTAGACAGCCTTAGCCTGCAATGGAGCAGAATAAATGTATTGCTTATTGTCCCCAGCTTTCTTCAATAGTTTCCTGAGCACCAGGAAAAATACGCAAGAAGTGCCAGCCAGGAAAAGCCTACTCCCTCACCGAACTTCAGAGGATGCTAAAAAAGGGACCACAGAAAGGTACCTTTGTGGAGTCAGTGACCTTTCTATTGGCTCAGAGGAGATAGCCTGGCATAGATCAAAATAGAGATATGTATAAGATGTAACATAAGAAGGAGATAGAACAAACTTCCTGGTCGTGAGACAGCATCTTCTCCTGCCCTTCCCTATTTGTACTGGGCTGGTCTCCCTGCAGGTGCTGGAGGTCTGGGGAAGGGCTTTAGGAGCAGTGAAGAAGTAGGGGTGGAAGGACAAACTTCACTTAACACTTCTCTCCTCTTGCCCTGCTCTCACCAGCCCAGGGCTCACGTCAGCTGTAACTCATCAATGAAACTAGAATGGGGTCTGGCATTACCGATACTCTGTACTTCTCTATGGTATATGCCCACTCCTAATTTCCCTTTCTCCACTATGAAATGTTCACGATGACTTCTGTAGGGCAACAGGCTAAAGCCAGAGAATTTAAAGAAAAAGAAAGAGAGAAAGAGAGAGAGAGGGGCAGCATTAAGAAGAGACAAATAGGAGAAACCATGATCTGTGAAGGCAATGGCAACTTACAGCTTCCCATCTCTGCAAGAGACTTCCCTGTCTCCTGAAGGCAAAACAGGGTCAATAGGGCCTGTAGAACCACGGTACACAAAAGCAATCTGTATGCACACATTGGGTCAGATAATCCACCATCAGGGCATCTGCCAATATGTCACTCTGGGCTAGGAAATGATATAGCAGTGTAGGCAAGCCTTTTATGCACAGTAAAACTTCAGTCGTTGCCATAATCTGCTTTCCCCCCTCTTTTTTTTTTTTAAACAGCTTGCATGATTTTGATAATCATTTCCATCTGTCTGACAGCTGCTTGAAACATAATGTTGCATATGAAAGCACATATAGAATTAGTTAGAGTCCTGCATCTGCAATTACATTTTCAGCATATCTGAATCCAGAAGCAAAATCTTGATGACAGAATTCACAGAGTAAAATCTTAGTTTAACCTTGGGAAGATGAAAATACCTTAATTTAATATCCATTGACCCACCATCTTAGTTTTGATCAATATTAATTTCTGATGCTAATAAATCTTTACACTATGCCAAGGACAGGGCAGTCGATAATTGCTTATCATAGAATAAAAATGCAAGATTATATTTTCATTTTTCACATTTCCCACACAGCGATTATCAGCATTAAAGTTCAAAGTTTATAACAGCATCTGTCTCAGGTTCCACCAGGTAAAAACAACTTAAAACTTTCTAGGCAGCCATGGTTGACTTGAACACCACAGAAAATTTGAGTTTTTTCTCAATGAGCCACAAAGTACCACCTCATTTAATACCCGTTATGTCGCAAGGAGATTATTCCATATGGACAATCAATAGACACATATCTCAAAGTTTCTCATCGAGAAACTATTTAGTAGACTCAGACCTCACAACTGAACACCATTCTTAAATTTTAGGCTAAACGTTTCAAGATTTCTTCCCCCTATGTTCACTTAGGCTTCAGGCATTGAAAAAGAGCTCCTACCTATATTTAAAGCAGCGCCAAAATTCCCATTGATTTCAACTGGGACAGGATGTCTCCCTAGGGAAATGACTGTCAGTAATGTTGGGAAAGCAGTCGAAAGGCTAAAATAGCCAATAATTTAGAACTGTGTTTAATTTCAAAGTATCCTAGTTTTGCCTCTAAAAACTGTGCCTGCTCTACCAGTCACTTCTGGCTGGCACCAGTGAACAAACATGTGTTATGGGATGGTGGTGTCATGATAAGAGGTCACACAGATGAGAAGACAATACATAATGCCTTGACATGTTAAGGGTTTGGATCCTGTAATTCCAGTCCTGAGAGGAATTTTTAGGCCAATATGTAGGCTGTACACAAAGTTTACTGCATAAATTATTTGAACTGGAAATCCACTTTTTAAGTTAGATTCCATATAAGTTAATGACTTTTGACTTTGATGATTAAGCTTTCTAATGGGATGCCACATATTCACAGGAGCAAACAATCAATCAGTGCAATATTCAAACCTCTTCATCAATGACTATAGCAATTGCTCTTTATCACTCAGTCAGCAATCTCCAGCTCTTAGCCATCAGCCACACAAAAGCTACTTTAGTCCACTGACATATTTACCTCTTTGACACAAGATAGTGTGCCATTTATAGAGAGCTAGGAACAAGGTAGTCATGTTACTAAGTTTTCTGATACTTGTCTTTTGATAGAGCCTTTGTATTTTTGCTAAAAAAAAATTAAATTAAATCACCATCTGATTTTACTGAAATCTAATTTATATCTGTGTTAATTATGCAGCCAATGAGCCTCAAGGGATTATTTGGGAAGTCAATGGTACATTCTTTATCATCATAAATATTGTATTACTTCAAACGCACTTTGAAAATTCCATTCTCAGCATTTCTTAATGGTATTCAGAATTCCAGGACAGAGCAGACTCTTACCGTACAATGTTAGAACAAGTTCTATTGCTTGTGTATTATTTTTTCAATTACTCCAATACCAATCTTCCTTTATACTTCAAGAATCCAGTAAAAGATAATATTATTATGCTAGTCAAAGGGTTGCTGAAATTTTTATTTAGATGTTTTTGATCAAAAATTTATAACACTTGCAAAGCTTCTACCATAGTACGAAAAAGCCTGTGCACAATATTTTAGCCCATTAAAAACAATAAACCACCCCGCAAAAACCCAGCATACTTTCAGATATGTGTATTAATCTGGTTTCTTCTTAATACACAAAAATGCTGCTATGTTTGTACATGTCTTAAAACAAATCCATCAGTTGTGCAGGAAGATTTTATTTCATGCCTAGAAAATGAGTACACAAAGCAATTTAAGTGCAATAATTATTTACGTAATTTAAAAGTCTTTCCTTATGGACCTCTATTCTCGACTGCTTTTAGGATCTCTCTCTCTTGAGCTGACTTGCCACAGGTCCGTCATTTTTAAGGATGTGCTTGTTCCTGAAACTGCTATGCTTCGTAACTACTTAAATGCTTCACTGTTAATTGCTGAGTACTGACATTACAAATACCAACCAACCCACCCAGCCTGATACAACCCCCTGATCTGCATACTTTTCACTTATGGGCCTTAGTCTGTAAAGACACAAATGGAACTTGTGCCTATGAAAAGCAAATCGTGCAAGTGTTCTAGAAGGAAAGAGCCGTGCAAATACTCCAGCCCCTGGCAGAAAATAGAAATCACCCTTAAATCATATGTGAGGGACACATTAATGAATACGTAGCTGCTCACTATGCAGATTCACAATATAAAATATGAGCTGAAAATATAATGAAAAAGACACTGTAAGCGTGTTACATAGATTTCTACCTGCCTGTTTGGTGATGGACTATGGAGTACATGTAAAGCTGTGTGGCTGAAGGATCACAAACCTGCTGTTCACTGCAGATTACTTTCATAGTCTACAGTTTATGTATCTCTCTTACTACAGCTATATAGCTGCTGGTTTGCCTTGTTGTAAACATTAGAAACCGACCCACAGCTGTGGCTTTCCTTTTGGTTCTTCAGGGACTGGTAAAGGGTTGGGAATGGAACGAGACTTTGTTTTCATGGTGCTTTCCTTCCACACCATCCCATGTGTTTTCCTCTCAGCTGCACACAGGTCTGATAAGCGCAACTCCTGGGATTAATCATATCCCAAAAGCCATGTAGAAGCAGTGATGAAAGCTTCCTCAAATTGACGATACCTCCTCTTACATTTCAGAAACAGTGTGGAGAAAAGAAGATTAAGGTATAAAACCCACCCTTTTTTATAGGTTAAAATGGCTATACCCATTTCCCCAAAACAGCATAGAACTAGATTATAATCAGAATGATAGCTTCTAGAAATCTTTAAGATATTGCCTCCCCATCATAACTCAAGATGCAAGTAGAAGTCACACGTCCCAAAGAGGAGATGGAAAGAATGAAGCACGCAGTGTTCCTGAAATTAATTTAAGATAAAGTTCTAAATGGAGTAAATTCTCAAACATTTATTTATTAGTTCTTACTCCCACTCTATTTGTATCAGCACATTCAGGTTTTAACTATGTTTCACCTGAAGTTTGCATTAGGTGTGACAACTACTATTACTCTGGTGTAATTTAAAGTACATGTTTTTAGGTCTAGATGTGCAATAGGAGATAATAAACAAATAATAAGAAAAGGAAAGTACAATGATAAATGCAAACAGATTATACAAAGATGCAGGGACCTCTTTTTTCAAATTCCAGAAATAATTCCTTTTCATTAATTTCAAACAGATCTTTTTAATGGGCCTTGTTTTTGAGAAATGTTTACAATAAAGTAATTATAATTTCTTCAATTGTTTTTCAAGACAGGCATTATTAATCCAAGTTTAAAAGTTGATCAAAGCAGACTTTTTAAAAGGAGCTTTTATTTCTGTGGTTAAACAGAGAAGACACCATTTCACAGGTTTTCCTTTTCATTTGGATAGTGGATACTTCTTTACAGATTTTTATTAATCATAATAGAACCACGTTCAATATTAGTCAAATTAGACTTCCATGACAGAGTTGAGAGACTGCGTTGTAAAGAGGTGGAAAGTCTTTTTTCTTTCTCATTTTAGGCATGAAAAGAAACTCTTAAGGAATTTCTCATAGCTCACATGATGATTGATGAACAGATCAAAATGCTGTTGTCAGGCTAAGCTTACTAGTACCTTAAACACAAGATGGTTTCACTTTTGGAAGGTTCTTGTACTGTCCTTCATTTATTGGGAATACCATGTTGTATTCCTTCATCTCCAGAAATCCTAGATCTATTTGTCTAGGGATACTGTTTCAGGAAGACTATCTGCATAATACTGACATCTGTTACTTTCATGATCTAGAGCAATTCTTCCAGTATTTTGCCCCCTAATTTATTATCTATTCTTTGTTAGATATGCTTTTATAAATCAGTATGATTTTGAGTGGATGGCTATTTTAGTAGGGAAAGTTGCAACTAAAGAATCATCTGGGGTTATTTGACAGGTCAATTGGGATTGGAAGTCCTAGAAACTGCAGAGAAAAAAAACAAACCCAAGCTACACAGTTGAAAACACCTGAGGATTCATCAAATACCGAGTTAGAGACTAGGAAGCATTCATTGTCCTTCAGAGTGCTTCATCCTGCCTCTGTGTTTCATTGATACTCCATTTAGTTCCTTTATCTGTTACTTAAAACACACATTTATCTGTGGGAAGGGGGAGCTTTCCAGTTAAACTCCCACATTCAGCTTCACCTCTAGCTCCTTTCCTCCCTTCCTGCAAAAACATCAAACCAAGCACCAGATTCAGCCTACACACTGAGGTGATCTCTCCATAAAGCACATGTAATCCCAGGGCCTAAAAAGAAGCAAGGGTTTACTTCAAGGGAACTTACTGAAAGGCAAAATTCAGCCAGGAGGTTTGACCAAAGGAGCAATTCTACTGTTTCCCATCTCAGTCTTCAAGCGTGGTGCTACATGACCATGTTGCCCTGAGCTAATGGATAAGGTACTGTATCCTTTTGGATTTGATTGCTTTGAGTCCATGTCAGATGACAGATACGTGACAATACCTCTGGTAGCTCAGACCTGCCTAGCCTCTGTCGAAAATGCAGCCAGTAATGTTTCTGTCATACGTTTAGGTCTCATTAGCACATGCGAGTCAGGAACCCCATCTGTGATCATAGATAATATTAACCTTATTCACTGCTAACCAAATGTAATTTTCCTTATAGGAAAATAAAGCTTAAAATCACTGATATAATAAGGAGAAATTTCTGCCGACTCATTCATTGTTTGTCTAATATTAGAATTTATTAATACGATACCATAGATTTACATAGTCCTTTGTAAACGTGTCTTTTCAATGCCTTTTAAGAGTTGTATGACCACAGTCTGAGCTACTTATCTGTCACAGAAATGCTGATTCCACATACTAAATCTGTCCATAGGTTTTCAGCATCTTTCTTGATTTGTGCTGACGTTGTGCTTTTTATACTACATACCTCTTCCTTTATTATATATTGATTTTTATTCCTATTAACTATACAATTGTTTTCATCTTTTTTATTTTCCTTTTTAAGGTACTTATGTCACATGAATTCATCTGTCATAGCTGAAGGCAGTCTAATTCAATAAATTGTACTAAGCTTCTAATATACGAAAACTGATGTCATACAACATTCAGGTTATATGAAACAACAACATAAGTTCAACACATTATGCATGCCTTTATACAAATGTAAATAGTTTCAAACTGCATTGTTTTTTACTGGTTAAATATTCCATTGAGATATAGTAAACACCGAGTATTTTAAAAATCATAGCTTTATAGGAACTAGATCCACAAATAAAGCAAATTTATTTGACTAAAAAAGGTAATTTCTTTCAAGATTTCCCTCAGCAACCTCCATGGTCATCTAATAAGAAGTCTCCTTTATGATCTGGGCAGCTGTTCTTTGCACAGCGTGTACAAACGCAACTCCTGACTATCCTAAAATCTGGGGAGCAGCAGCCTACCCTAGGTGTCCTTCTACACCCCCACAGCTGTACTAAGCATCCAATAGCCACAGTGAAAGGCTGAACCCCACACAATGCAAACAAGTCCTACTCCCTACAGACACCAAGACACAACAATCCAAATTCTGCCATTAACACCACAACTACGTTGTGGTGAGCATGATAGGGTAGCATTGCAAATGCAAATAACTTTGGCATTGAAATAACATCAAATTATTGGATACTAATCTTTTGGACACCTTAAAAATGTAATGCTATAGGGCTGTCTTTGTGAGGCAGAAATTGAAAGTGAGATGGAATGGGAAATTACAAAGTGTGTACTGTTCTGATGCTAATTCCACATTGAGAGCATTATCAGAATTCATTTAAGGAAGATGATTTTCAGAAGTGAGTGGGCCTGTAAGGTAGCACTTGATGAGACAGCCATGAGGAGGAGATACCAGTGAATGACCAGTTCTTATCCAATGTGCTTTGCAGTAACTCCTCCCCAGTCATTCTGAAACCAGCTGGACTTTCTGAACTGCAATGTTCACAGCTTGAACTTTGGACTCTCAGCATAAGTAACATACATATCTTTTGAAAAACTGGATATGGGAACCTAGATAAACTTTCATGAATGAGGGAATGGCATAATCCCAAACCTAAACAAAATTTTCTCTTTCATTGCCTGCTATGTGTTAATATTGAGAAAAAAGACTAAAAACATTACCTTAAGTGTCTCAAAATTGATCTGATTTGAGGTGAACACAGAACATGATCCTCGCTCATCTGTGACTATCTCCTCTCTCCCCTCTGAACCTGCACCAAACTGAAAACCCTGAGGGGAACAGTGTGTCTTAGTGCTCTGGGTGCACAGGTCTTCCCTTTTCCTTTCATCTAACACAAGCACTCAGGTATTTCCACATCCCTTAAAAAGCCAGGCTTGGGTCTCACTCCTTCAGCTGCCAGACAACGAATCTTGTCTCTGGACAAGGGAAGCTAATGTTGTCCTGAGGCTCAGGCTCACCGTGCTCTGGCCTTTTAGCTTTCAGCAAGACTCAACTATTCAAGACTCTACTGATCAATAAAATAGCTGTGTCCCAGAGTGCCTACCAGTTTAAGCTTCATGGCATGAGATTCCTAATTTAACACTAAAGAAATTACCCAGTGTTTCTAGACTAATAATAAAATCTCACAAGAAAAAAAGTACAGTCTTTTAAAGATGCTGAATTGACTGACTAAACATATTTTATCAGCTATTTCTGTAGTTTAAGCAATTACAAAAAATCACCTAGACTAATGCAGTTTAGTTAATAATTTTGCAGTTAATCTTGGGCATCTCATACTCCAGAAGAGAAGGGGTTTTTTTGAATAAATTTAATATGCTTTTTAGGAAACTGTTTTGGATAGTAAATGGTATCAAATGATTTCTCCCGAGAACTTTCCTATCACAAGTAGACCTTAGCAAGAGCATATTCTAGCAGTTCTCCTAACCACCACCTTCAAGAACTTTTGTAGACACTGCACCAAGCGAATGAAAACTTAGGGTAGGCAAAAATTTACCGATCAGCCAGCTTAGGCAAAGGGTGAAACAGCTATGGCTCCTTTATGCTTACAGGGATAAGATAGGTAGGCACTCTACAAAACTGTTATTTGATACCAGAAAAAAAAATTCAGCACCAGCTACTTTCAAGTTTGGTGTCAGGAGAAAGTAATTGCAGACCTGGAAGGGGAGGGGATGTTTTTGCACAGTTGTGTTTGATGCTTTTGTACCTCCCTTTCTCCTCCCCTCAGAGTAGAGGTGTAGCTCATTCAGAAACCCTGCTTACTGGCAGTCATGGATAGAAAAAGAGCAAGGCTAGAGCCCAACCAGAGCACTGATTCTTTGCTACAGCTCTTTGAAATTATGTATGTACACATATTAAAAAAAAAAAGGACCACCGATGCTCTACTGATATCTCAAGTTTGACTGACCCAACTTTAAGGCTAAGATCATCTTCGCTGGAAGTTCATCAGCTTTCTCCTTACCTCTGGTCAGGAGATCAAACCTTAAGACTTTGATTTTGCCTTGGGAGCTTGGATAGTATTACATAAATATTTGGATTAAATCTGTAGTCATGCAGTACAGTCCTAATTTCATTTACTAATTACATTCCAGATGTACATTCCACGCAGCTACTTACCACTAATTGAAGATATTTAAAATAATTGCTTTAATGAATGCACCATTAAAAATTTAATCTAATAATTCTACTCCAGATTGTTTCCAAAAAACCCACAGGAGATACAACCAATGATTGCATCTACATCAAAAAAGACTGTTTAACGTTTAGTGTTTGAAAAGTATCATAAGTCTACTGTAACAAAAAAATAAATGAGTTGAATTCAACAGTATCTACCTCTAATTATGTCAATAAGATATTAACAGGAATGAATTTGGTTCTATGGCTGTTAAGAGCTTGATTGTTAAATTTATAATGACATGGGAGCTGTCTTTCATTCAGCAGAGAAAAAAAAAAAAAAAAAAAAACCAACAAAAAACAGATCCCCAAAATGAATATC
>JAOXJK010000001.1:103251790-103267918 GCA_025774025.1 Xenus cinereus | reverse complement strand
GAAAAAAAAACCACAAACAAAAGCCCAATCAACATTCCCCCACCACTCCTTCCCCCAAATTCTGGCCAAGTTAAATAAATAACCTTAAGTATTCCTTTGTGTACAACACGTGTTGTGACACCCTTAGCTAGGTAATACTACACAGCAACAGCACAAAGCAGTTCCCTCTCTCCTCTCCCCATCTATACTCTACAGGACATATTTACTGTAACTATCTTGAAATGAAAGTTAATAGTGTATGTTTGCTTTTTTATTAATTATTGAGGGCAAATTCTAAGATCAAAATATTGATAAAACAATTTAAAGTGTATATACACAAATATTAACAATTAGACTACTTGAGCTTTTTTCATTATAAATTCACAGGTATATGTATGCTTCCATTGTGCTTGCTTTCAGAGACTACTATTTAAGGTAGTTGAACACTGAACATTTTCTGCTTCAAAGTGTGATTAGTTCTCTATTTGTGACAAGGAATGTCAGTTACCAGGAACATGACTGATTTTTTTTTGGTTTTTTTTGTTTTGGGACTATGATTTTTTGAGTACCGAGAAAAAATATTTTTTCAACTTTCAAATAATTTAATTTCTTCAGCTTAGGTAAGACACTGCAAGTCTTCAGCATGCTGCTTTGCTTTAACAGATGACATAACAGCTTTTACACAAGACCCTTTCATGTAAGGGATGTTTTGTTTGTTAAGATGAGATAGACTGCCATGATGGTGGAGCACATGCCTGTATGACACACTATCCTCCTTTCTCTCCTGTCTGCTTAGAGAACAGTTGTTTCCCCAAGACGTGCCTTCCCCTGGCCCCTGGGAAGCCACTCTAGCATCTAATAGTGCAGCCAAAGGTCAATGTCCCACTTTTCCTTCAAGAAAGAGAGGAAGCCCCTCCTCCTCCTCTTTTCATTTTTTCCTTCCATTTTTTATTTTGCAAACCTATACTAATCTTCACTTGAGAGTTGACTTCCAAGGAAACCACACACAAGGAAATCCTGTATTTTTCACATCTTAGGAGTGTTTTCTGTAAGAAAAAGAAGCAGAAATACGCACGGATACAACAAACCCATCAATATTTCTACTTTATCCTGATCTATCATCCTATACGTCTACTGAAATTCATGATATTTGTGATGTGGTTGTAATCCAGTTGCTCCCAGGGAAATACAATAGTTTCTCTTGTTTCTACTGTTTTCCAATAAATAAGGCCACTTGGATCCAACGGGAAGTAGTCTGGACTGTACAGGGAGAGGGGAGGATGACCCTGGTCTGAAAGACCAACAATGTAATTTTCACAGAAACCAAATCATGGTGAAAGAAACTTCAAAATGGAATATGTTAGATCCATCCATTGCTCTATTAGCTTCTCAGAAGTTTAAGTTTTGACTGAAGCCAACACACTTCTCCTGTGGACTAAGAACACTGAACAACGTAACTGCTACATGTCTAACAACATTCCATGTACTGGCCTGTGAGGGAAATAAACACAGTATATATCCTTAACCTGATCTGTATTTTTTTAGTACAGTGTTATTCTGCCATTCCTCAGAGCCTTTTCCTATCAAACAGACATTGACCTTGTAGCCACTTCACAATAATATTGAATAGTGTGCACAGTTTTGCTTTCAGAGTGATTCTTTTTGGCATGAGTGTCCTCAATAGAGAGAAGATGCTCAGGTCACACGAGGAATAGAACCCATATTTGAACAGAGTCCTAGTTAAAAAAACCAAACCAAACCCCCAAAAGACCAAAAAAGCAAAAAAAACCCCAACTCCCGAAAAACAGAGACAAATACACCAGTGAAGAACCAGCACTTGGAAGCTTTCTGTATCAGCTGAAGTTCTTCACATTTTTTTCCACTGTAATTTGCTGAGGCGAAACAAAGTACAGTAGAAGGAAAACAGAATAGCAAATGTTATGTCCTGCCAACCCGAATGAAATATTGATGATAACTCATGTGGAAAAGAATTTAATGTTGAAGTTTATCAGCACTTGACACATGACACATTCTGAATAATTAGGAATTACTGTAGGTGATAGATAGACCAGACCTTTGTGTCAATAGGAAGGGTCAGTTTCATAGCAGGCTTAATCTGTGTAGGCATAGTCACAAAGAAATATGTTATTAATGTGAATTTTTCATTAAAAAGAGAGGAAAAAAATCCACATATGCACACACAAAAAAAACACTTAAAAGAAAATCCAGGCTTTTTCTCCAAGTGATCAGTGAAACTTGATTCACATAGGATACCAAAAAGAATGAATTTTAAGAAAATGTATGTGACTAGCAAAATCTCTTAAAATCTCTTCAACTGAGGAATCAAAGAGTATCTTCTTAACCTCTTCTATCTTTACCTAATCTCTTTCCTAAGCTCTCCTGTCTTTTTAGAAAGGGTTAGGAAAGAGTAGCAAATCAAGAACAGCTAATAATTTTAGAATGTTAAGTTCTGTGGGAAATAGGATTTAGAGAAAATATGGGTTCAAATCACATTACATGTATATTTTTGAAATTGTTGTGCTAAAAATTCATAATATTTAGGAAGTTGGAGAGGTGCAAAGGAGGCAAGAGCTTCATTTTTGTAATTCTGAAGATGAATATTGTCTGAACAAATATGAGTTATAAAAAATTAACATGTTCTTTAGGATGCTAAGTAAAATAAGCAGTTAAGCTGTAATGCAGATCTCTCTAAGAGATTGTTTATATAGAACATGAAAACATCTGCCTGTGTATTTTGTACTGTGCTTTCAAAAGCAATGTTGACTCTACAAACAGCTTCCTGTTAAAAGGTGTTTTTTTTTTTATATATAAGAAATAAGTGTTCTCAACTAAAAGTCATTCTTTTCTATCAGTTCCTGTACAGCACTGACTTCCATCATTATCTGTTCCCATCTCCATATACTCTTGGAATAGATAAATCACCAAAATGCATCTGATCACTATATGGCATTTATAATTTTGGGACAGGAGAGGGAAACACTAAATTCTTGGAGAACTTTTCTAAGAATAAAAGCCACTGAACGTTGTTTGGCAACAACTGAGAAGTAAGGCTACACCTTTCATTCTAAATATGTTTATTTACAGTGTATTTTGAGTCATCAGCACAAAGGGTTACCCAAAGGGATAATAACTGTCAGGGATCCTTTTCATACCTGCTGAAAAAGAACCAGTTAGGCTTTACTCGAGTAGACTCAGCTTGTAGTCCCTTTACTTGAATTGCTTGAAAGGGATTTAAAAAAAAAAAGAAAAAAAAAAGAAAAAAAAAGAGATAAGACACACACAGGCCTGGCACAAAGACGGAGCAGAGTGTTAGGCAGACAGAAGCAAGCACGTCCTGCAGGTCTGGACATAGCTCCTACTTGGAAGGAGATATGTGAAAAGCCATGTGCAGCTGCCTGCCGCTGGCTAACTTAGCCTTGCTTAGGTTGCCTTTGCTGGCCTCCTGTAGCCGCTGCAGAGCTGACAGGAGCCACTTGCACAGCTCAGGCAACACAGCAAATCGGAGCAAAGAGTTTATCGACTCAACTCAAACAGCTGCTGTTTCTAACGTTTCTCCTGCTCTCAAGCTCGCTCCAGAACTCCTGCTGTCCGGCAAGGGGCAGGGATGGCCATGCTACCTGTCGATAGGCAGCCAGGACTATCAATATCCACGCTCTCGTCCTTCAGCCACACACTCAAATCTCCTCAGGCATTCGAGATCTTGACATTCAAACCAAAGCCTCCAGAAAGATGGATGGTATCAATGCAGTTGTGCGCATTTCTGGGGGAATTTTTCTTGTGGTGGGGCTGTTTTTTTTTTTCCTTCTTCTCCAGGCAGCCATGGCTATTGCTAAATCAGCACAAGAGCTGTTTGACATAATTATTTGCTGTCTCCAGGTTGGCTAATCCTCCCTGAGTGAGGAGGCAAGCCTGCTTTGCAGCCCTAGGAAGACAGGGAAGAGAGAGCCTTCTGGCAGCAGATCAAAGACTTACCCTGTTCACTTGAGACGCGTGGAAGGCAGAAGCAGCCTGAGCTTTCATTAAGGTAGCGGATGCTCTTGTTTCACTGCTTAGCCGGCCATTTAGTTGACTATACTGATTGTCTGAGGGAGGCAGAAGCCCACACACAGACGTAGGGTATTGCACACAGGAACCTGTAAAGACTGTCCCGTCAACCTGAGTAAAAGCATCCAGCCGGAGATGCTTCCACACACCGGCTGCTAACCGACACAAAGTTTGTACAGCTCTGTATTTAGTTGGCTTCTAGTAGAAGAGCAAGTCAGAGCATTTTACCTTTCTTTTTAAAGTGTGTACAGGGTGTGGGTGCCCAGGCCGGGCTGTCAGGGGGTGCTGCCAGGAGGCCTCTGTGTGGAGCAGCCGGGGCTGCCCCGAGCCGGACACAACCAGTTCCAGCCGGCTCCAACCCACCCACCGCAGGGCACGGCTGAGCCCCGCAGCCACGACGGCGGCGCCTCGGGGAAAGCCCATGTCAGAAAGGGCAAAACGCTGCCCAGTCGTGAGGGGAAAAGCGTGAAAAACAGGAGAGGCAACAAACACGGAGGTCAGTGAAGGAGGTGCTCCGTGGTGCCTGAGCAGAGATTCACTGTGGAAAGCCCACGCTGGTGCAGGGGAAACTGTGGGAGGGAAGAAGCGTCACAGAGAAATCACCACGTGCAGACTGAACCCTCCCCACAACTCACTCCCTGCTGCTCAGCAGAGCGTAGAGAAGTTGGGAGAGGAAGAGAGATGTTGAGCCTGTGAAGAAGGGGCAGCATGGAGGGAAGGTGTTTCAGCTTTTGTCTTTGTTTCTCAACATGGGACTATTTTTCGCTAGCAATAGGTTTAATTTATTTTCCCCAAGTCACGTCTATTTTGCATGTGACAGTAACTAGTAAGCCATCTTCCTGTCTATCTTGACATGCGACCTTTCTCGGTCTTATTTTCTCCCCCTCCCACTCACAAGGGGGAGCGAGTGAGCGGCTGGGTGGCCATTCGGCTGCTCGCCAAGGCTCATCTACCACACAAGCCTCATGGCCACATTGCTTTGCAGAATGAGGCGGCTCCACAGAGCTTACCCAGGCTTTTCAAATTCGATCTGGGTAAAAAGCAGAATAAGAGAACTCTTTGGGAATGTTTTTGAAAAACTTCTTCAAAATCTAGAACAAGAAATATTTTGTGATACCGAAGTTCTCTGTAGATTGAAAAAAAAAAAGGCCAGTGATCTCCATCTCTACCACATGCTAAGCAGTGCAGATTTAGATTTGCTGTCTCTTATTCATGCATCCATGTGTGTGCTACATGACAGAGCACACTGCATCAAGGCAAAACTCTCCCCTTCACAATGGCAGCAATTTCCTATGCACTTCTTGTACGTGTGAATGACTTTTCAAGGTAGAGTGAGAACTCCTGTTTTCTAATAAAGTTTTTCACTGCAGACACGGTCTTATAAAAAGAAATGAATGAATGCAAATCCATAAATTCTGCACCAGAAAAAAGGGAAATCAGAACTGTGCATGACACAATCCGTGGTAAGGCATGATAATTTATAAGACCATATGTCAAGTCATACTCACAACAGAAATGAAGGCACCATGGTTTCTAGAATGAAAAAACCACTCCATGACACTTTGATTGTTTGATAGTGACAGATGACAGCTAGGAAACACAGCCTCCAAATTTCATATATCATACCGCAGATTGATGTATGCACATCCTGCACTTTGAAAAACCTACACTGTATTTTTGCATCATGATAAAATAAGAGCCTTTTGCCTTGCTTTATATCAAGATAAGCTGTGATGAGAAAAGCAAACACCGAACAACAAAAAAACCTTATTTGTCTATGTTTACTAGATCTCCATCAACTATATCCAAAGAGATACTGAAAAATCATACAGGTTTTCTTTGAACCATGTGCAACTGTCACATGCACTTTTTTCCTTAAATGCACAGCTGTCTAATTGAGCATTAACAATCTAATAAGGTACACAACAGGACCTGAAGAGTAACTTTTATTTTAGACCCTGCAGTGCACAGGTTCTGTTTCACTCCCAGTTTTTCAATTAGATCATAATTATAATGTGCCTCATTTAGAGCTACAGGAACCCTGACCCTGTCAACAGAACTGGACCATAACGTGTCTGTCTTAATTAGGTCTGATTAGTTCTGGACCTGGATTTCATTGTGAATCTTAGCTCCGTTAAAAACTGCTCATCTGTTCAGCAGCTGCGGATATCGCTGGGCCTTTTTCATCACACTGCATGGGTGTACTTTGCTCCTCCTGACTCTCCTGAGACATTAGGACTCAATGCAGCATTTTTGCTTGGCCCTCAGAATAAGGCAGATTATGGAAAGTAAAGGAAAGAGATAAAAGAGAAGTCTTAAGCGTTTCATGGACAATTTTGTGTTGTACCAGACTGGTCAATTACTACATAATAAGGCTTAAAATTTGTAATAGCACATCATATTTGGGGAAAAATAAAGGATTTCTGTAAAAAACCCACAGATATGTTGAAATTGAAGACACATTAAACACAAAATCATATGTTATCTACAAGCGCTATCATCAAATAAGCGGTGTGGTGTTTTGATTGTTGTTGTCTGAAGGGGGTTTTTTTGTTGTTTTGTTTTTAACATCAAAGGGAGTAAAAGTTTTCAGCATTACAGATCTGGGGATATTTCTCCACTGCAGTATTTTGAGCATATTTTAATAATTTTACAATTTCCTTAACCTGTAATGATTTAATCTTGAGTTTTTGCAACACCACTTGATACAAATAAAAGAAAATCACATCCATTTTAATGCCCTTTCCCTCTTCTAAATGTTAATAATTTGTCTTCTGTATGATGCTTTTGGGTTGAGATTAGAAGACCAGTATGATTTTTTCCTCTTATTGAGATAACTATTATAACAGACATTCCCTAATAATTAGCAGTCCATACTAAAAGCCCTGTTCCCATAGTTAACTTTCATAACTATGTGTACCACTTAAAAAAAAACCCAAAGAAAAAAATCCCCCAAAACAAAAACCCCTCCAAACCTCAACCTCCCACCCCCTACTAAAATTGTGATACTAGAATTTATTCCATATCCAAATTCTATTATTTTGTTTGACTACAAATATCCCTTTCTTAAATCCCCCAATGATTCTGATGTTCTGGTTATAATTGCACTGGAAACCTGAAACATACTAAGCATTATAAATACAGGCTTTAAAGCTGCCATTGTATACAATGTACCTACATATGTATTGGCTAGAAAAGGCATTTCCAAGAGCTTCTAGTCTTCTCAAAAATTCAGAATTTGATTTAAATAAAGGAACATCTCAGAGCACTCACAGAAGGTTGTCTCTACAGAGCTATAGTTTCTACACCTCACCCTCTGCACGTCTCTGTTTTTTTGCAAATGAAGAGAGGTCCTATGTGCTAGCAGACTATTTTTGAGTGTATCCCAATATCACAGCAATAGTAGCTTGCATCTATCCAAATATAGTTAATTTAGTATGAATTCCCAAGGATCCCAAAAGTTAGGAGTACGTGAACAACATTACTTACTATTAGAAAACTTAGTCGTTCTTAAACTTTGATTTGAACAATGAGCATTTCGGCAAGACATTTTTCAGAAGTTAAAGCTAATCAATACCTACCTCCAAGTTAACATAATAGACAATATCAGAGTAAGACTACTTTGTTTAAAAAAACCAAATACTAGTGCATGCTTCATTATCAACACCACACTAAAAAAAAAAAAAAGTCAGAATTTAAAAGTGTATTTGTATGAAGAAAGCTTAATAAATGAAGCAAATCCAGTCTATATTTTTTCTCCTCTATATATAACATTAAGTACCACAGCAAGAACAAAATTCTCAGTTACAAAGCTTCCATAACTGTAACTCTCAAAAGCCTTTTTTTTTTGGTATGAAAATCTCAAGGAGGCAGTAAGGAAGAGCTATATTTAACTACCACCATAGTACCTGTGTAGCAAAAAGAATTAGAAGAGAACAAAAAAGCAACCTTAGTTCAAACCCATAACTCCAAACCTACTATTGTTCCTTCCTGCTTCTCAAGTCTAAATACAGGTTACCTGAAAATCACATTATATGGAAACCCCTAAAAAAAACCCCAGAGAGTCTCAATACTTGGATTTCATTAAAGAACAGAAAATTTGAACCAAAATGCTTCTAATAGAAGAACTAACTATGTCTTTAGAAGTTGCAGGTGTCGTAGTAGATGGTACCACAGGTATACTCAAATATGTGATATTAGCTCTCTATTTTTTAGTATTAATTAATAATAATGAAAAAAAAACCCCTATATCATATTCCACTTCTGAAATTCCATCCTAGAATCTCTTTTCTGTAAGTACTTTTACTGTCCATTGAAAAAAGTTTTCTGATTTCAGGAGTCTCAGTAGAGTAGAGGAAGGATATCTTTTCAATCTTCCATCTCTACTTCCTCACTCTAGCAGCTGCGCTCCTTTAAATACAGCTGAGGATACCATTGACTATCTCTGGTGCCAGGGCAGACTGCTGGCTCATACTCAGCTTGCTCTCACCAGGAGCTCCTTTTTTGCAGAGCTACTCCCCAGCTTGTTACGTTGCCAGGGGGTATTTTCTTCTTAAGCACAAGACTTTGTATTTGTCCTTGCTGAACTTCCTAGTATTCCCGCTGATCCATTCCTTCAGCCTAAATCCATTTAATCAGTATTTTACTTGTCTAGTTGTCCATCCACTCAGGCTGTAGTAGCTTAACTCAGACACAGGAACGTTGTGGGAGACATTGGGGAAAGCTTTGCTAAAGCTGAGGTGACACACACTGCTTTTTCCTCACTTGCAAATCCAGTTATTTTATTACAGAAGATAAGGTTGGTCAGAACATGATTTACCCTTGGTAACGGCATTCATTCCCCGACACTGCCTTCCCTGGGCCCAAAAATTCTACTCGGTGATTTCCCCAGTGATTGAAGTAAGGTCTGTCATTCCCCAGATTGTCCTTTTTGGCCTTTTCTGGAGGTGAGAGGTGCACGACAGCTGCTGTGGATACATTCTCCTGGTCTCCCTAGTGATATTGCAGACGCCCACAAGGAAGAGAAGCAGGACAAACCCTCCAAGAGCCAGATGAGCCTTGGCACCCTCCATGACATCCCAGCTGTGAGCCACCAGCAAGCCTTCCTGGACAGTACATCAAGTCAGCAGAGGAGGGCCCTGTCCCCTGCAGCAGGGAGTCTCCCACTGCCATCCCTTGGCACTTCCCATGTTGGTGGGCATGAGGTTCAGACTCGGCACCTAGGTTATCTTACCGCAATGGAATCGAGGTCAGGCGTATCTCACCTAAAACTACGGTTTCATTTTTATTTTCTTTTTTCATGCGCTGCAGTTGATGAGCATCATTCTTGAAAAACCAGATAAATGTAACGCTCGCATGAAAGCCTTAACAAAGGATGTTTTCCTTACTTTCCTCTACCACAAGTAGTGCATAGTCTAACAGGATTTCAAAACTACACTATCACTTCAGGAAGCCAAGTTTATCTTCCGCTTGTTGTTACATGACCGCGTCCATTATTTTCAGCGGAATCTATACAGCTATAAGATCAAACACAACTGCTAAGTTTTACTGGGCAGAGACCTTGTTGTCTGGTATGTCTGCAAAGGAGCATGCAAACTACAGGGGTTGTAGACACGCTAAACAGTAATTACAATGTGGCCACTGACCTGAGTTGCAAGTGCTAATTTAGGGAAAATTTTAATCTCATTTGCATTGAAGTGATCATCATTAAACCCTCTACAAATTCTTTTGCAAGTAATTACACAAACACAATATTTATTAGGTATTAAACACACAGAATGCCATGGTAATCTTTGCAGCTTTATCCCAGTGAATAAACATGAATCACTGTACATCTGTGCAGATTTCTGCCTGATCTCTGCTCTCTATTAAGAGCGCGTCATAATGTTTGCAGAAACAGAACATTTATCATAAAATTCCTTGTATTCAACTTACTATAAATTAAAACGAATATATTTTGAAGAATGAGATCACTAATTTTGGGAAACATTATTGTAAACATTAAAAGTTAAGTAACTCACTATTTTAAGATACTGTGACCTCAATACATGAAGTTTCATAAAAGGAGGAAGAAAAAAAAAAAAAAAGACTTTCCCCAAGTTTTTATGCAATACTTATTGCAATTAATCATAGAAAAAATACTCTTATGGAAAGATTAACGTGTTTTTTATAATAAACACTGTAAATAAAAATAAGCATTACAAGTCACTGGGAATGATTTTATTGAATTTATATTGACTAAAAAAAATACAGTGCTAGTTTATATTCAAGTAATAAAAAATAAAAAACCAGAACTCATGCTGTATTTTTTTAGTTGATATATTTACATTCCTTTCAGTCATGTTGAAATTTCCATAGTGCTGGTTTAGATCCATTCCTAATTTCACTGATCAGCTGACAGTGCAACACCCAAGCACTTCATGAACGCTCTAATAGTAAAGGACATCGACTCACAGAAGTTAGCATATTGCTGGTTTTCAATTAGTATTAAGAAATCCATATATTCAACACACCGAAGATAAATTTCTACAGATCTATTATTAGGGAAATTAAATTTTCCTTAAAATATTAAGGCTTCTGGAAACGATGAGGAAAAGAGAGTTCTGCCAGTAAAATAGATTAATAGTGTGATAATAAATTAAACATAAACCACCAATTGCAGCTGCCTGTGATCTAATGGTCACTCAGGGACATTGCAGAGCTTTAACATCTGGTGCAAAGAGGGCAAAATTACCACCACACTGGCCTTTCACCTTCTAAAGACACTGGGATTGCATATGGCACAGTTGCATGTGTACCAGATGCTCACTTAAAATGTGCAACAATCCCTTCCCAGTAAACCCAAACAGTTTAAGTGATTTTAGTCCAAGTTAAATCACAATGAAAGTCTAAAAGAAAATGAAAACAGAATACTACTTTTTCAGTATAAGATTTCCAGCTTGGGAGACCTATATTTAGATAAGAGAGGTACTTGTTTCACTCCAGGTCAAATGAGAGGGCTGGGCATTAAGTCCTGGGAAAACGCTTTGGAAAGCATTGTATAACAGTTGGCTCTCTTTAGCACATTTTCAGTATATCCCCTTTCAAATGAAAATGGCTATGCTTGAAAGCACAAAGTTGCAATTTAGAAAACCAATGACACAGCATCCACAAATAATGATCTCCAAACCAATAAAAATGTAAATCCAAATTTAATGGGAGATTAAATACACAGGGAAATTAGCATTAGTTCAACAATTTTATCTGGGAGACAATATAATTTGTTTCATCCTTTCTTAATATTTGGGAAAAGAACTGTGTCTAAAAGATTGACCGACTATACTATATACAATTGTGCCCAGAAATACAGCAGGATTTAATCCGTACATAAAGGTTTATTTCTATACACCACCAAAAGGTTTTGTTTAATTATACCTTGTATCAACATGACAGTATTACATCAGACTGGAAGTACTTGCTTTGAATAAGTCTGACCTTCAGCAATAAGCAAGGGAATAGTTGAGGATTTTGTCTTTGTGATTTGGTCTGCATCTGTCTCCCCCCACCTCTTTTCTTAAAACAGTCCATTTTTCTGCATATCTTACTATGCAAGCTGTTATTCACTATTTAACCAACTACTAGCTGCATTTCTAACTATTAATACTAATAGCTTCTTCCACTCAGGAAGTAGAAATTAATTGGTCAAAGCCGTAAATTCTTAAACATTCCTTCCTGAGGCGGAAAAACACATCCTATCCCAACAAGCCAATGTCTGCTCTGCACTACATGGCAACACAGCTTCACTTCAAACACGTGTCTGGAGTGGCATGACTCCTTTGAGAACTTTACGCGCAAGATGGCTGAACCCTGGAAACATTCAAGGTCAGGTTGAACAGGGCTCTGAGCAACCTGATCTAGTTGAAAACATCCCTGACCATTGTAGGGGTGATGATCTTTAAAGGTCCCTTCCAACCCAAATGATTCTATGATTCTAGGGAAAAGGCAATTTAAGGCTATGTAAATCTTTCCAGGAATTGCATAAAAGCCTAATTGTCTTCTCCTTGTTACGATTTTTCTTCTCATCATTTACTGAAGTATTTGTACAGTGCCTTACGTAATGAAAACACATTGTGCCTAGGTAACCATTTACAATACCAAGTCATACAAAACAACCCCAAAGTTTTCTGCTGTGTGAAGAACAGCAGAAAAACATGAGAACGTTTGCTTCCACCCATCTAGTCAGGGACTGGAAGCTGGCACTTAGACAGGTATTTTATTAATTATGTCAAATACCACAATCCTAATCTTGCAAGGTTGTGACATCACCAGAACTCAGTTGACTTCTCCAAAAGGAGAGACGGATAGACTTACTTTGATGACCCCTTCTTTTGGGATAATGAGAGTGGAAGATAGAAATGGATATGTGTTTGGGTGGAGAAAAAAAAAGCTTACAAAACTGGAATCGTTAAATTTAAGGGGACTTCTAGGAGATAGCGCTCTACTCTAGTATTCTTTTGCATCACGAGCAAATCATAAGTAGGAAGTCTTTAAAAAAAAAAAAAAAGACATTACTTCAAAATGTTCTTCCCCAAAAGACCTAACACAGCATAGTACACATGAAAAGTCAGCCTGTTTGACTCCATAACTGTGACCTGAAACCAATTTCTGTTATATATACATATATGTATTGTAGTTAAGCTCTAATGCAGCATATGTAATCCAGCATGCTCCAATACAGTACTTTTTTCTGCATCACCATCAAAATTTAATACAGGGGTACAATCATACCATACTGCTCAGTTAACTCAGATGTTTAGCACTGTGGTATCATCCTTAAATTGTTGTTATTGTAGGTTGCTTTCTTTTCCTAAATGTAGCCTTCAAGGACAAAACAGTTATACTATGCCACTTCAAACCAGGAATAAAAGTCTAGTCTAATACAAGTCGTAAAAGTATAACTATGTCTTTCTGCTTGACTTCCAGTTTACTCAAAGACATATTTTGAAGTTCCATTTTGTCTATTTGTTCCTTTCAGTCTTCAACATTGTCACATTTTTTCAGATTTCACAGATATTTGCACACGCCTTATGGACTGGGTGCATTCCAAATCTAAATCATGAAGGGCTTTGGGAAGAATCAGAAAAGCTCCTCCATGCCAAACCTCCAAGCTCAACTAATACTAAGTCATCAACTATTTTCACAAAATCAAAGATGGAGACCCCTAGTTACAAAACCCAGAGCGATCATCAATCAGCCCGTGATTTTACAACAATTATAACACATTATCCTCTGAGATCTTACAGCATTGTTTAAAGTATGTTTTGCATTTAATATCTTAAAATTTGCATGATCAAAAGACAAAGTATCATACAACTGAAGGTAAAAATTTGGATAATGTATTTGTCAAACTGGAAGGCACTGTTAAACTGACTCCCAAGTCAACTCCCCATTATTCAAAATCACCTAATTAGAGGGCCATAATACTAGTTGGGTTTCTACAGCAAAAACATATTCTGACCTAAACTGCAAAAGGAAAGAATTTTGAATTGACAATAGGAGAGGAAGGGCCTATCACAGCAACTAACCATTTTTACCATCTCTTGATGAGTTTTATTATACTCTTGCTTTACAGTTTCTTGCGGAATCATATTACTAACGTAATGTTTTGCATATGAGCTAAACTCATGAGACAACATCTGGATGTCACATTCCATCTAATAGCATTTGCAGAAACAGGCTTTTGCAATGAATATCTCTCTCTCTCTCATGGTAAGAATGTCTCCATTTTATTTTACTAATGTGTTCCTGTATTAAAATACCTTGGTAAACAGCATCCACATATCAGTTGAAGGGTATACAAGGAGTTAGCAAGTCTTCTTCTTACATATATACATTTGTGTGATATTAGAAAAGACAGATCTACAGCATATTTAGTGTACTATAACGCATTAAGATTCACCTCAGTACCAAGCTCAAGAGAGGTGACAAATGTCAGTGAAGTTTTAATATCAAGCACTTCCCATAGCCCTTTGACTTCCATGTGCCTCACCAACTCTGCAGAACATCAGGAAATTTAAACAGTTCCGGACTGCATCACCTGAACAACATAATCCATCAAAACAGGGAATCAAGACAACAAAATCAGGAAGTGTTCAATTACTTACACTTTCTCACAGTGAGTGTTGCAAATATGGGACCAAGTTCTATGCTACTATAGTTGTGCCTCCAGGAAACAATGTTAACTTTATGTAGCTTGTGTAACTAAGCTTTCAAGTACACAATGCATTTCCAAAAGGTAACTACTGACATGACAATTTTTAGTCTCCTTTTAAAGATTTTTTTCAACACAAATACTAGAAGCAAGTATAATGCTTTAATGGCTTACTAACAGTATCGTCTGTGGGGTTTTTTTGTTTGTTTGTTTTGGGCTTTTTTGTTGCTGTTTGGTTTTGGGGTTTTTTTGTTTGTTCGTTTGTTTTGTTTTCTAACTGAGCTTGCTTCAATCTGCATACATAGAAGTTTCCAAGATGAAGGCACAGATACTGCATATTACGGAGAAGTAAGTCAGGAAGTGGCAAGTGCAACAAAACTGAGGGAACAACTTCCTTTGGTACATCAGAAACAGGTGTAAACATCCTCCTATTATGAGGGGTGAGTGGGTGTATTTGGGGAGAGAGCAAACATTTTCCTTATGGTTTTAGACAGCAGTCCTACTTTTGACTGTAAAAATTCTTCCCTTTCTCTCCACCCCCCCGCCCTTTTTTTTTTTTTTTTTCCTTCCTTCTTCCTGATTTGTAGATCTGCTAGACAGAAATCCAGCTGGCATCATACTAAAAAAACACTCAAAAAGAAAATCCAATCCAGGAGCAACAACCTATCCATGATTGGTTTCTGTGGCTCTTTACAGGAGATGAACAAGCCTTTGTCTTACTGCCCTAGGAAGAAGGCAGGCCATCTTCAGGTGCAGACACAAAACCCCCAAGTATGCCACTCTCCACTCTATGGAAGAGTTAATAGCTTTTGTCACAGGTTCCGTGTATCATCACTCTCTCCGTCACAGACTTCCACTGGGGCAGGGACTCACAGGACCCACCACTGGCAGCTCTGACGGCTGATTAATTCTTAACTGAGAGCGACACCATCAGTGCTGTCAAATGGTGCAAGGGCCTGGCCCCTCAGCCCAGCGCTGTTACCTACAGCGAGGTAACAGGAATTCCAGGATTCCTCTCCATATATAATCAAGAAGTATCTCTAAATTCATCTGCAGTCTATAAAAGCACTTTTATCTTTCGAATTGCTAACAGCCTTTACGTTTACTCAATGGAAGAATATGCTAGTAGAGTTTTGGCAATGAAAAAAAAAATAATACATCTGTAGTGAAAAAAACCCGAGTTTTGGAATTTATATGAGGCGTGGATGGCCTTCCTGGATTCTTGCCCTTGGGAGTAAAAATAAGGTGATGGAAACAGTTTGGTGGGTGATATTGGATCCATATTAAAGTTTTCGTTTGTTTGGGTGTTTTTTTTTTTTTTTTTTTTTTAAATGAAACAGAGAGAAGCTGCATTACTTTAAGAGGTACCAAAGCATTATATGCAGACAGAGTTAGACTGGAAGCACGTACAAGACAACTAAAGTACAAAAACCAGAAATAATGTCATTTCAGGCTTGACAGCAGCTTCCTGCTTTACAGGCCTCAAAGGCAATTTATTTTGATGCTACTATTGGAACATATTTAATTGACTAACCAGCACTTTTTTAGCCACAATCTGAAGAGAAGGGGGGATGGAAATCACAGTGAAAACTGAACACAAAACCACAGTGAGTTCTAAAATAATTTCTACCAGTCATCTGATTACAGAGGGATAACATTGAAACATGGAGAGGTTAAGGATATAGTATGTGAACTAGATTGTCTATACGCCCTCATATTTTGAAAATCATATTGTAGCTGTTATCACTTCAACCTGTCCTTTTTATTGCTGTTTATATTGTCACCGTGATTCCAAATCTCTACTACAGTCAATATGCCACACCTGAAAAGAGAAAGACAGCATTTGTCAAAGCTTGGGGAAAAAAAAAAAAAAAAAAAAAAAAAAAAAATAACAA
>JAOXJK010000001.1:103220337-103247635 GCA_025774025.1 Xenus cinereus | reverse complement strand
TTGTTCATTAAGAGTCAGTGTACTTTTTAAAAAATTATTCCACCAGAAAAAAAGAAACCCACAACACAAGGAAAGTTATGTAATGAAGATAATATTTTTTTAGTCAAAATATGTCTTTGCCTTCAAAAGTTATATCTGATAAGAATCAAGTAATCACTTAGCATTTTACAATAATTTTTTGTATTTTTCCTTTAGCGCACATGCACAGAAACTGCACGCATACACATTAGAAACTGCACAGGCAATTACATACTTGGAACCTACAGAAAGGGAAGCAAATGCTTTGAGAAATGTGTCTGTAGAAGATGAGAGCTCTCAGTGTCTGGCTGTACAAACCTCCTAACCTTGGAGGTTCCTCTGCTACTGGAGGAAGTGGAAAGGCCACGATCTCCTCTGAAGCAACAGATAATTGCTTAAATAGAGATAAGTTGCATCTTACATATCTTTCTCCCTGATGAACATCAGCTGTGGCCAGCTATCATGTTAACCAGTTAACATGCTCAAAACAGCCAGATACAGAATAGGACATTGCTTTAGGTGTCTTACTGGGCACTAATTCTTGGAATGCTCCAAAGGTCTCTTCCAAGCGTCAGCCTCAGTCACAGCCCCAAAAAGCATTCACCTCCTCATAAGCCTTTTCTAGTGACATTGGGAACATTTCCTCACAGGACAGTATGATTTCTCTGCCGATCAACTGGAGAAATGTAGGCTAAATGAAGGGTTTTTTTGCATAATGCCTAACCTCTAACAGATCTTCACCTCAAGCCATGAGCTGGGTTCTGTGCTACTGGTACTTTCTTAAGCCAAGTTACAGCCCCTTTTCTGCAGGCACATTACATATCATTTGGCATCAGCCTGTAGCTAAGAAGTTTTCCTGATACTTCCCTGCAGAGCAAGACATTTTAATGACCTGATATCTCATCATCTCCAGAGAGGAATATGAGAAGCTGTCTTAAGCTATCTCTTCTTGGCTATAAGCCTACTTTTTATGCTTGAAAACTTGGCTCCAGTAAGTACAGTCCAGCATTGCTTGAACTTTCTGCTTAGTTCCTTTAAGAGATTTCTATTTAAAGAAATTAACAAATGAAGAAACATAATGTGTGACAAACTTTACACAAGTAATACAAAAAATTGCCTTTATGTACAGCCTCACAGAAGCAGCCCTTACATGGGTATTGCTTGCAAATAACTTCAAATTGAGAAACTCCCCCCGTAAGGGCTAATTGATTATGTCGATGAGCAATTAATTGTACAAGTGATAGATACATGCAGGGATCAGCTGTTTTGTTTAGAATTAGTAGGTGCAGCCGGGTTACTTAAAATACCATGAATGTGTTTCTGATAGAAAACACAAAGAGTAGTCTTAGTTTTAAGCTCTTTCCTCATCTGGACTCAGTTGTAGTAAGCAATCATTAACAAAACGTGTTGCAGAACCCATTGCTTTCTGCAGTTGTTATAGTCCCTTTATTTTCCAGAGAGAAGAAAAGAGAACTCTCACAATGGGTGCAAACAGCATTGTTTATAAAGCAGAAAGCCAGGCACTCGCCATGGAGCTGTTCAGTAAATATCATTAAACCCAGAGGCTTATACCAAAGACCTCTCAACTGTAAGTGCAGGAAACAACCACTTAAAGCAAAAAAATCCTGGAGAATTCTGACAAGGTACAGAAGAAAAATTGAGTTTCCCTCATTGTACATGTTTTGAGATCAAACGTGGAAAAAAAAGCTTGATTCACTTGAGATTCAAACTGAAAAGGGTTTGTTTTTTTTTTTTTTGTGGACATGAATCAAGAGTTGCTTGCAAAAGCTTATGAAGATGGTGCTCCTAGGTTCCCTCCCTAATCAGAGGAGAGAAACAACCCTAATTGTCTCCCAGAGTGCTTCTCTCCAGCTGCTTTGAAAAAGATGAATCCTGCCCTTAGTGCCCATTAAGCAAGAGCACTTACTTCCTCAAGTGGAATGACCTCCTGAACCACCAAGCAGTGCGGCCTCCTGTTGTGAGCTGCGGGACCTACACCTCTGCGGGTCATAAAGAACATACCAAACTCCTAACTTTACTCCAGAAACAAAAGCGAGCCTGGAGTTAGTGATTAAAGCCAAGGGTGATGTACGAGGAGAAACCGGGACACCTCAGGGCTCTTTTAGTAGTTAACAAAGTTTGCATATAAAATGCAGCAGTGTGCGATATATACCACAGTAGTCTTGGAAATCACTTTCTGGGCTAGGAGCAAGGAATTCAAGCACATTAAAGCTAGTTTGTGATATAATTAATATATTCCTTATTACACAGGATTTGAATGGAAAAGCAGTATCATAACATGCAATCACACATGACATGATTTACTGTCCTGCCATACAAAAATCCCCTTCGCTAGCACCCCATGGAAGACCATCAGAGTCATTCCTCCAAATCCTTTTTTCTTTTTGTACATCACCAGCCACCGTGGACTGATGGGGTCTCCAAAACAAGCTCCCAAATCCCAGTCTAGCTCGCTTTGCTGTTGGAGTTACTGCTGTGAAGGATGATGGCAGCACAGATTGCATTTTACCATCTTTTCTAATATGTGTATACAGACTACCTCCATCTGGTACAGAAATTAGAGTATAAGTTATTAACTGAAGTGCAGCAAGGTGACTGTGAACAAGACTTCAGTGGTTTAAGTATCAAAGTCTGCCACTGCTGAATGTGATTTGACCCTGTGATAAAAGAGGTCTCGGTTTCTTTTGGGGTACGGTGCCCAGCAGTTTTTCAGTTCAGAATTTCTACTCTTCCTCAGAGCACCAATTTTAAACAAAGGAAACATTACATCTGATATTGTGCTTATCGCCCTAGTAACATCCCTTTGATAAGCATATTACCCTCAGAAAGAACAACATCAAAGCAATAATTGAATATTACACATCTCATAATACTGTTTGACTATAACACAAAGATTTGCCTAGTTTTATTTCGTGCAGTTGCCTAAACCCAAGTGCTTGGTGACATTTGTATGGCTTATGATATTCTTCCTACTCTCCAGCTGGCTATTTCATTTGCCCAAGAGTATCCCAGACATCCCATGTGTAGGGATACATATGGCACATGTTGAGGCAGGACCTACCGGATATCAAAGACAATCCAAAGAAGCAGTTGGAAACTAGGAAGGATACTTTTAAGGTGACCTAAAGTCACAAAAAACATACACGTTTAGGCAACTGAATTCTGTCTTCAAAGACAGCCAAAGAGCTATTGCTAGTCTGGGCAACAGCAGAGCAGGAAAGGAAAGATACTCTATGTATTTGCAGCTGTTTTCAGCTCTTTCCTGAGAAGAGACATGTCCAAGCAAATACCTGAACATAGGCGATAATATATCTGTCTTATTTGTCTGAAACAAGAAATGAAAGAACTCAAGAAGCATTGACTGATATTTACAGTATGATGAAAAAATAGGAAAGAATTTTACTTAGACAATGATCATAACTGTTTTGTTTACCTTAAAATATCATACAAGGTTCAAGTAGAATTCAATTACTGAGACAGATACCAAAGCACTAGCAAAGGAAACCAGCAAGAGACAAACAGAAACAAGAAAATTCCTGTATGTTATTACAGTTTGTTTTACAGATGCCCACGAAATACACCGTTTTATGGCAGTTGTTATATAGCAGGAATGCTCCTTCAAGATGTCCCATTGGTTTTAATGGAGTTCATTCTTGCACTTTGGAAAATACATAGCAAGACAGTTTATCATTATGCCCCACTAGATTCCACTGATCTGACAAAGTCTTCAGTGTACTGACTAAAACAAAGACAACAACAACAAAACAAACCCCCTGACCACACCACTGCACACAAACCAATGGGAAAAATTAAATAAATAAATTAAATATCCAGGGTATTCAAGAGTGATTTAGACATTCCAGATCACATAGTAAAACTCTGCAGCCATCCAAGTTGGGTATAACTGAGCTTATCCAAAACAGCTTTGGAGAAAAACTGGAGAAAAATCAAACAGGTCTCCCAAAAAGCCTGCTTAAAAAAAGAAATGCTTACTGCATATGCCATGGTAATCCTTCACACAGTGATCTTCTATTCTCCTATCATATAGAAGGATGATTATTTATTCAGACAAGGATCAATGCACCATTGCAGAAAAGAAAAATATTTAAGTTCTCAGCTCCTTCAACATAAACCTGCCCACCAAGTTGCATTCTTGATTTAGAGCGAGATCAGCTTGCTTTAGGTTCTGCTCAACCTGTGCTAAAATGACTCAATAATAACGCAGTAATTTGTTTGCCTCTTCAGCGCTTTAAGAGAGATTAATCTTCTACCGACATTTAATGGAAATTAAATCACAAGCATATTACAGGATAATTGGGAAGCATGAAAGGAGTTGCTCAACTATAGTCATGCACATCCTGTTCTTTGAAATTACAGTACCAGAGACTTGTCAGAGCTTCTTTTAATTTCTCTGTAAGAAAATGCAGTAGATTTTGGGGCCTAAAGGTTATAACAGGAAGTGACTATTGAAGACAAAAATACAGAATACAGATTGCAGCTGCACAAAGTGGCTGAACTACTGCAGGGAGAAGCAGGCAGCAGCGTGCCCAGTCTTACACTAGACCAGAGAGCACAGATGGCTTACCACAGGGCCAATACCAAGACCAGGCACATGTTGCATGGATGCAGCAAGACGGGAGATAGTCATGGTTAAACCCTCTGTGTTTTTATTCTGCCTTACCTAGAACAGTTGAGCTTTGCATTATTTAAGTAGTTAAATGGTCTAGTTTATGTTCTAACAGATCTTGAACTGTTAGTGTTTGAAAGCACTTTGGTCAATCTGGGGCTGTTCAACTGAAGAACCCAACACAGGCTTCCCCACAGATATTAACTCCTTCATGACAAGAAGTATGCCTCTGCATACCAGAAATCTATTTAATATACATTACTGATACTTTTATCTACTTCACATCTTCAGATAAACAGTCTCTCCTTCTGAAATTTCAGTTGAAAAAGACACAAGAGACTATGTATTTAATTACCCGCCTCCTGATAATTATTTGCAGTCTTCTCAAAACACAGAAACTTGATACAGCTCTCTTTGATACCCTTGATTATTAACAGAGAGCAGTTTTTAGTCCTGATTAAATAATGAAACAAATCTGAGACAAACCCTAGACAAACCTGAAAACATAGTGAAACTCAGTTATGTGAAACTGTTTCCAACCGTGGATTGGGCTCCATGTTACATTGCACATCGTTGTTTTAATACCTCTACATTAAAAAAAAGAAAGAATTTATTTTGTAGTACAACTAATTGTGTCAGAATGATGATATCCGAAGGCAGAACGAGGTTAAGCTGCACACAAGAAAGAATATTGCAAGTTTGATACTTGAGAGGAGAGAGGTGTAGCCAAAGACATGACTCTTCTTCTGCATGTGTAAGGTTTAGCCCAGGGCCAGAGCAGCTGATGTTTGGGTACAGTCTCCTTTGACGGTGGTACCCAAGCAAGCCAGACTTGTGACTCTTATCTAAGATGGATAAAACACCTATAGGTTCGCACAGCCAGGTTAGAGCAGGTGGCTGCAGTTTCCTGTGGGTTTTTTTTTGCAAGATGCCTTAGCAGTGCAGCTTTTTCTTTATGGCTCAGTATCTTGTTGTTTTGCTGTAAAGAACAAGTGGCCCCCAGAAATCCACAAAAACTGAACTGCAGCAAGAACAACAAAAAACATCTAAGAAAATAACAACAAAAATCAATTGCATTTCATTTCAAACAGAACGAAGTTTGGTAGTTGCATTCCGTTCATTTGCCTTTCAGCAGCGTAACACCAATTACAAACTGGAGTTAGACTTGCTTTGCCCTTACGTCAATACAAGCTGCACAGCCCTGGATGGTCATCAGCTTGAACACCATATGCACAAGGGAGGTAGTTACAGGTCAGGAACGCTGCGCATTGGCAAAATCCTTATGGCACTATGGCACCTGCTGGCACCCTACAGGCACTTCCCAATGCCTTACTCCTTCAAGAGCGCTAAATAAACAAGTTAAATTCCTCATCCTGCAATTTACAATTTACAGGTGGGCAGATTGCTGTGCCTACATGGTGCCTCACTGAAGTCAGCATGGCTCCGTGCAGATGCAGCTGTCCATATGCATGTAGTGAACTGGAGGCTCAGAGCTTATACTATTAAAAAAAAAATTAATAATAATTCAAACCCAGACAAAGAATAACAAGAAACTGGTTTACACTTTTCCTGCCCTGTAAGTAAGTGAATGTTTTGCAGAGAAATAACAGAACTGATCCTGGTTCAAATTCTCTTTCTCCCTGCATAGATGCTCAGAGAAACATCTTCCAGAATAGCCCGGGAAAAGCAGCAGCGCATTTTTGCCTGCAAGGTGGGGATGTCAGAGTAATGGTAATCTAGTCAGAGCAAACTATAAAGAACTATGATTCGCTACTGCTGCATCTATTTTGACTTCTTTATGTAGACATGGATCCTTGAGAAGAAAAGATATTGGCTGTAACATGCCTTGCTTTGTCAGGTCCTCAAAGTTTGGCTCAGGGAACGTGTAGGAGCGGCATAAAGCAGACAGCTGTTTCTATAATCTTCACTAACCTCCTGTTTTGTAAGTGCTAGGTCATATTGTAAGGAAAGTACATTGCAAGTATTACCTTCAAAAGTAACTTGGACTATACAGTTGTTGCTACAAGAGTACTATATGCTGGCATATGGGAGAGAAAGCAGAGTTTCTTCGGTCTGAAGAAAGAAAGGAAACGGGTCAGAACCCTTATCTCTTCTAAAGGCATGAGAAAGAGTGTGAGAAAATACAGGTCCCATTCTAGTCATCTGAATTTCTGGTTCTGAGGCTGGAAGTCACAGACTGTAGAGTCATTAAATCATGATTTTTCAGTATGCTGTTTGTTTTGTACGATGCCAGTTCATCACCTTAGCATTGATTCAGAGCCAGCAAAGACCCGCAGAACTTATTTGATCAGTTTTCACATTTAATTACTTAGGCTCATTTGCTTCCTGGTGTTTGAGCAAGCTCAGGAGACAGCAAAGCTCAGTGTCATGACAGAAGCAATTTTCAAAGCAGGATTATCTCCCCCTCCTTTTGCTCTGAGTGCATATAATTCCTAGTTTTTTAAAAAAAAATAATAAAAAAATAAAAGGGGGGCAAAAAGCAGCCTAACCACCAGCCAGGCATGTGCCAGGCTGATGCTCCGTCCCTCGTATCAGGGTGCATTATTCTTCTCACCACCTCCCTCCCTCAGCATTCCTATTTGGAGTTGTGATACAGGCAGATCTTCAAGACAGTTTTCCTCAAAAGGCATCTACCTTATGACAGAGATGGCAAGGTTCTTACGTTGACATATAGAAAATTTAAGGGGCCACTTTTGCAGCCTCTTCCACGTTTCATCTTTGTAGCGGATATTACACAACTAGACACTTCCCTGTCACATTTGAAGTTATTATACTGGGAAATTCATTCTGTTCCCGCTACAACATATGCATGACAGATAATGCAGACCAGCCAGAGCAGACCACGACTCTCCTCTGTCATGGTTTCTCAGCACAAGAGCAGCTCAGAGACACTGTATACAGCCCTCCTGCTACTTTGTGTGTTCAATATATATATCGCCCAAAAGAATTAGGTTTAGGAGTTTTTGCTTCATGGGGCTTTTAACAGCCAGAACGACACATTTGAATTAGGAGACCGTTAGGACAAGCTTAGCTGTGACAGTATGGCAGAGCACAGACCTGCATGTGGCTTCAACCAGCACTCTTTCTCCTTGCCTGAAAAATAATCTAGCATGACAGTTTGTTTGATTTCCATAATAGAAAACAGTTCAAGAATATAGCAAAATGTTTCCCAGTCCCTTGGTTGAAACAGAGTATTTTCTAGTTAAAAAAAAAAAAAAGTTGTCAAAGCATTTTGTGAGAGAGTCTGTTAAGCCCATTGTTTGAGGACTACTTTTAAGCCCCTGTTCTTCAATTTCCTGAGTAGTGCCTTACGCGGCAGGTTGTAATCACTTCCATCCTTTGCAATATTTTAAATGTGCCTTTTTCAATCTACAGTCATAAAAGCCCAAAAAGACTGAAACACAAGAGTACAGTGAGCTTGCCTTTTTAGCCATTTAAAAAAAAGTGAAAAGGGTATGACCTACAACAGCTTTTCTCTTCTAAGGCTTTTTAAATGATGTTATGTAATAAATGCAAAACATTTGAAAGAGTATGGAGTTTAAGATGCCTTTTCATCTAGATAGTCACTAAACAACAAGGTTGGTAAAACCCACAATTTCTCCCTCTCTCCCCCCAAAAAAATCTTTTTCTCCAAGTGAAGCAAAAGGCTGCCTTTTCGTACTTCTGGAATTACAGCTTTTATAAGCTAAAGATGCAGAAGAGTATCAAATCGTCTACTGAAGTTCAGTACCCAAGAGGAAGACAAAACAAAAGCTTTATTGTATCTACAGTTCTTCCTTCTGTCCAGAACAAATTCTTAAAGAATTTTTGCTTTTTATTTAGTGATTGAAAAAGTCAACTGTAAGTTTCATCTACCAGTGTCTTCTATAGGAAAAAAAAAAGCAACCTATATTTGCACAAAACATAACTAGGATGTCAGTGGAAACAAGTGCATCATTCTTATTAAAAAAATAATAAAGTAATGTGAAGACATAAGCTACATATAAGCAAATCTGAACATCTTTTGATAAGTCCAACAATGTTTAAAACATTTCCAGCTCAGAACTTTTGGATTTCGTTTTGAACACAATTTATAGCACAAAGCAAGAGTTCTTGAACACATTTTGAAGTAAAGCAAGAAATTGCATAGTGCTCAAATTTTATAGTGACCCAGTTAAAACTTCTTTCTCCATGAAACCCTTCATAAATAGGGTGTACTATGTTTCTAATATTCAAGGAAATATGCTTCAAGCATATTGCTCATCTGTTATATTGGTCTGCCATCTGTAGGTCATTGAGAAAATTCATTAGTCCTGGCATTTCAGAGTGCTTTGTTCATTACTCTGCATTTTTGAGTAGATAGTAATTAGAAGTATTACCATCACTAGTATCCTTTACACATCATACACAGCTGATCTTCAAATTGTTCCAGACATAGGATCATCATGAGAGATTTAACACTTCCCCACCCAATAAACCACACAAACCACAGTGCACAGTTGGTCTGTTAGCCTCTGATCTAAGGGCATCCTGGGATTATTAAAGTGTAAGCTGGAGCCTCAGGAATGGCCATTTATAGCTGGGTAATACCAGCTTCTCAGCCCTACGTCTTTAGGCATCTTGTCTCTGCTATGCTGTATTGTAACTATATTATATAAGTGTGTGTGTATATATATGCATAAAAACAGGTATGTCCATGCAGCGTCTTCCATCCTATGCAATTTCTCTGCAGGTTTCTTTCAAGTGTCGCACAAGTAATGTTTTTCAGGGATGCCACATGAATAAAAACAATCTAATAGCCTTAAGATGTAAAATACTCTTTCTGTTTTGGATGTCCTCAGTCAACCTCAGTTGCAATTAGTTGTGAGCACTCAGATTCTGCAGCCAACAGGAACTGCTGTGTCTGCATGTCATGCTCACAGATGTCATTTAGACTGCTCAGTAGGAACAAGTGTTCCTTTAGAGATTACTCCCTTCCTATCTGTTACGATAGGAGAAGATGAAATAACTGGAATAGTTGAGACAAGGTACAGATAGAGGGCTCAGTGCCAAGCTCTCCTAGATTTGGGCAGGTTGTCTAGCACATTTCAGGGTGTAAATTAAGTTATGGTCCATTGGGATTGTGTATCACACCAGCACAGACACACACAAATTCTCTTTAGAGCCACGTGTTCTGCACTGCATTGACAAGCCCTTTATTAGGGATAAATTGCTTGGAGACACTTTCCTTCCATATTTCAGAGCTTTTCTGGAACTAAAGGCAAAAGAGTCTTTAGGTTTACAAGTCAGTGAATACATTCATGCAATATAGAGTTGTTCATCAGTGATGTTAAACATTTGTGATCACAGTTCCCATGTTTAAGTAGGTATGGATATGAATCTGTATACAGTTTCTATCTGTGAAATCAGAGATTTTTTAACAAGCCTCCAGTACCACTGAAGTGAGAGAGATTCTCTTTTTGTTCAAAAAAGTTTCAGACCACTGAAATCTACTCCACACAGTCACGCCAAGTTTCACACAGCAAAGAACATCTGCACTGCACCATATCTTATTGATCTGTGTGCAGAAACATCTTTGCTAGTTCTGAACAAATAGCTGAAGACCCAGAAGCAGCGAGAGGTCCCTGCTCAGACCAGTTGCATCGGGACTACGCTGCTTCCAGGTCTCTGGCTACTACTGCTGCTTAAAGCTGTGTTGCACAGCATTCACATACGCACATTCATTTGGAGCAGCTGATATTTTCAACAGGCAGATTTTTTTTTTTTTGGTATATTGTAAACACGCAGAAAGAGACAGTAAAATCATGGCTAGTGTATGTGCTCAGCCCAGCCAGAATCTGTGCCTAAGTCTGAAAGATGTCAAGTTAATTATCACAAAGGAACAAGAAAGAGGAAAAAAAAAAATAAAAATCAATGAACACAGACCAAATGACACCTCCTTTTATGATCCCCACATGTATCATTCCTTTCCGTTCTACAGATTGAGCTTTTCTGAAACATAGCTCTATGCTGTTGAGAATACAGAACCTCATCTGTTATTCCAGTCTTTCTTCTCCACAATGTAAAGATGAAATATCTAGTCAAATCACTTAATTCAAAGCATAATATTTTTCTTTCTAAAATCAGTATTAAACTCCTCATCCAGAAATGAATTTTTGAAAACATGGCATAGAAAGTATATGCCATAATAGTAGATCTAAACGTCAACCCAAGCTCTACCGAGGTTAATTCATTGTTATTATCTCAGTTCTGCCTTGGATGGCAGCAAAGTTTAAAAGAGCACAAGAGGAGGTTTCCCACACTTCCAAAAATCAGAGCAGTGCTACAGAGGAGAGAAAATGGGGTCAATAGTCTTGCAGCACATGCTGAAGTGAAACCGCAAGGGATTATCACCATAATTAGCAGAAGCAAGTACAGACAGTCTGCATCTATCCAATAGGCTTCCTCACCCTATAAAGCCACCTTGGGCTTATTACTTGCCAAAATACCCCATGATATCTATAACTTCCCAGTCCCACCTGAGCATCTTATCAGTAAGATGGACTTAACTCCAAATTAATCTGGAGAAGTCTTTCTACATGGGCCTTTCAAAAGGGGAGTAAATATTATAAAGAGGATTGATGGTAAATCAGATCAAAGAGCCAGGTATCTTTCAGACAAGTGTCCAAGAAAGTGTTTGCACTTAACACAGAGCTGATACTGCCCCGAATTATCACTGTATGCAGTGATATGCTCTACAGGTTTACTAAGCCAGAGGTATGTTTTATTACATGTGCTAAGGTTTTTGTTTGGTATTTTTCCTCCTCGTGTGCAATCCAAATGTTTTTCAGAACTTGCTTGAGTTCCTGCTAGTTTCCAGTCTCCACGCTCTCCTTTGGGAGAGAATTCTACAATGCAACTGCTTGTGGTCACGCGTCTTCTTTCATGCATTACAAAAAAAAAAAAAGTAATAAAAGCACCCTGCCCCAAAAAAAACCAACCCCAAAAACCACAGCCTCAAAAAAACCTGTCACCTGACGTCTGCTGGACCTTGAACTGGAGGATTACACTGTGCAGGCAACTGAGCACTTTGGTTCAGACTGCCAGACAAGTTTTTTTAATCTAATCCTAAATTGCCTCAGGAACAAAGAGTGCTTTACGCTTCTCTGTTGTTTCAAAATACATACAGCTATAGCCAAAATACAAATTTAGCCTTTATGTTGAGAAATGTTAAATCCAGAGGAGGATTTCCTATTGTGCAGTCTACAGCTGTGGGCTCAAGTGTCCCACAACGAGACGCAGCATGTGTGCAGTCGCGGCTCCAGCGTGAACCTAGCTCGTGTCCTGGCCAGTGAAAAAAATTCCTAGCTATCCCATAACTACCACATGATTACATCTGTCACAAATACCAAGCTGCGCAGGAGAAAATCTGGAGCTGGAAACTTGAACTATCATTCAGAACTTGAGACAACGAGGTATGTTTCTAATTATTTTACTTTTCAAATGAACTTTTTTTTTTTCTTGTAGAAGCCCGTCTATGACAGATAAATTGGAAACAAATCTGAAGTTATACCGTTGGACATCTGTGAGGTAAGTGAGCCACTGCGAGTCTATTCTCACAGCTTGAAAACTGAGAGCACATAAAACTGCTGCAATCTCAGGTGAGATGAGGTGATCTCTGATGAAGGACCAATTGGATTATTATAAACAACTTGCAGTTAAGATTAGGTCTTTTCTTGAAACGCCACTAAAATACGAGTTTCTTGGTTCAATGTGGGGATATCTGGGCAACTACTCTGTGGTTAGTAGCATGGTTGATGTCAGGCTAATTTTCCCAATTACTTTTTGGAAATAACCCTCCTATAATTACTTCTGTACTTACATATATATGTGTGTGTATATATATATTTATATACACACTTGCTGATAAATACAGGTGTCTTGCAGCCTAAATAAAAAGCACCTAATGACTAGAGGGAAGATATTAGCTTTGTGAAGAGGACAAACAAAATTGTTTGAATCCTCATAATTTCTCTGGCCACAAGTGACAGACCCCAACATATTCCAATACTTGACTGTTCCAGCTGTGAAAACAAACTTTTCAAAGTTCCCAACCAGCAGGCTTTCGCATTTCTGGGAAATGAAACACTACTAGTTGTTTTATTTATGGTATCTTTGCTTTATGACAGTTAATGAGCTGTAATTTTATAAAAGAGAACAAAAACAATACTTCATGCCATCACAAATAGCCATCAGCATTATTTATTGCAGATGTTTTAATCTATTGTGGTAATAATGAAACATTCATTGTTTTGCTACCCTGAGCAATCTGTGAGAAATTTAAAATTACAAAAGCTCCCCCTCCTCTCCCCCCCTGAAGCTTTTGCTCCTTTCCAGAAGGTTCTGTTGTGGAAGGCATAATGACACGCTTGGTAAAAAGCATAGCTGAGGAAACAGCAAACTTACAGAAATAGTTTCACGATGAAGTTTAATCAATGCCTTCTGCAGAAGGCAACTGTTTTGTAGACAAACAGGACATTATAAGCGTGATTAAATGTTGAATATTCAAGTCCTCGACTTGATAATATTCATGTAAAAGGAAGTTTTGCAGTGTTTAGCCAGTGGTTTTAGTATTGCAACAAGTTATACAAAAGCAAGTTGAAGACCATCAGTTCAGACGCATCCAGCCTCCTCTCGCATTAAGAACTACCATGGCTGTTCAATGATCTCACCAAAGCCAAGTAGACAGCTCCATGTGTGAAAGAAAACACCTGCCAGAGGTGCCCATACGTCCAGAGAACAGTATATTGACACAGTTTCCCCAAGCTTAGTCAACGGCTCTGCCCTATAATCTGCCCTGTATCAGCAAAGGGTAGTCCTGGAACTTGCAAAAAGTCAACTCCTTCATGCGGATTCTCCAGTTTCCCAACTAGTAAGCAGCTATGGAGAGAAATCTGGGATGACTTTACCACTTGAGCTGCACCACATTCCACACAAAATCATCAGGACCAAAAAAACCCAAACCCAATCCCTGAAGGCTCCCAGGACCAAGTTTTTGGTTCCTATTCCAGTGAATGTTCCACATTCCTCCTCCTATTTCTCTGTTAGCTCAACTATTGACTAATGCAGAACCACTCGCCTGGTAAAAAAAGTAGACAACTTAATTTATAGCAGGTTTAGCATCTGTCAGGCAAGTAACAAGACAATCATTCAAAAGGCTCTATACCTAAGAGAACAGGCAATTACTCAGCCATCTGAAAAAGACAAAGAAAAACTGAAAAATTTGCAGTGTGGTGAGCTCATGTTCCAGCGGTTGACTTTCTGCAATAACACTAAGGAGCAGGGAGCCCAGCTTCCACAGTTCTCCAGCGTTTGCCAGCATTGTAGTTTCACTTAAAGTCAAGTTTAATAACAGTGGAAATACTGAACTAGAAAATGGGGATAGGTTGAGAAAGAAAACCTATAGCCTAGCTGAAGCTGTTTTGAGCTCACCATTACAATCTTATTACAATAATCCAGTCATAAGGAAACAAGTAATTTGTCTTTAGCACAGCTAAAACTTAATTCTTCAAACACTGCTGCACGTATTGCTTAATCTGATTTCACTGAAAGTAACTCCTCTGTTACAGCTGCAAGAACGCACCACTCATGCTCGCAGGACGCAATAGCTTACATTCAGCTCCATGCACAGACCATTCAGAGGACTTCCCATCAAGCAGTAGCTCCTTGACTGTGTGCCCCAGACCTATGTCGGGTTCGTATTAATCTTAGCCAGAACGACTGAAAGCGCTAGATGAAGCACAATCCTCCGTGCATACATTCCTACCCTAATCCTTAATTTCCACTCCTCATATCAACCAGGCAGTGCAAGGGGAGCACTAACAGCCAGGGATCTTGTCCTTCACCCCAGTTCATCAGAAAGGGTCTTTAACACCCGAAGAATTCACTTGTCGTTCAGTACTAAAGCAAGCAAAATCAAGTCCTGTGAACGAAGGCCGCATCAACAGAAGATCACGTCAACTTAAAACGTGCTACCTATATTCTCTTAATTGCTTCTGCAGCAACTATAGATAGAATTTAACTGTGAACTCTGCTCATAGGTAGAGTGTCAATGAAATCCAACACTGTTACAGTTGAACCACATTGCATTTCTAAAAGCGTTTGCAAGGGCATCAGGTACTATTTCACACACTTTCACCCTAGCCATTGTACAGGTAGCATCTCAGAATAGGCTAGCCTATTTCTAAGCGCATTAAAAGCCACCATCGCCTAGCAGTTTTCATTACTGCATTTTCCTCATCAAGCCAAGTCTCAGGTATGTCCTCAAATTCTTTCTGTCCTTATCTACCTCCACAACAGCCATATCTTCACAGCTCTCCGTTTCCCCTTTGATTAAGCTCAGTGATGTTATCTGCTTCGGAAAGATACGGTCTCTTTAGCTTAAGATTTCACAAAATGAACACAAAAACCTGTTAATATTCACATTACAGCAGAGATCTGGGCCTTGATGTTTGATTTACAGCTTCCTAGACTTTATTTGCTGGAGCTAAGAGATCTGCCTCAGCTTTAAACACAGTATTTGCATAGAGGTTTTTCACAGACTGTATTCAATAGGTACGCTTTCAAATGTAAAACAAGGAAAACATGAACAATTGTCATCAATGGAAGGAGATTCCCTCCCCCAACCAAATGAAGCTCTTCAAGAGAGTTAATTACATTGCTAATGGGATCAAAAGAAAAGTAGCATTCAGAAGTGACCTTAAAGTAATACCACGATGCAGAATACGTAAACAGCCCTCATTGCCCATTTTACTTGAGGTAAACTGCTACATAGGCTAGCGATATTTGCTAGTGTTATAAACAGTAAATCTATTTTTGTTTTTAATTTATTTTAAACCAAGGAACCTGTGCTCCCACAGGTGAGCTAATCCCATAGAGCAAAGTGACCAAATACTTAGTTTCAATAGACTTTTAAACCCATTAGAGGCATACAGGCAGACAGGAATAACGTTTCAACAGTGTTAAAGATATGTCAGAATTCAAGAGCACTGTGCCCTGTAGGAATACTGCTATTGCAAGGTTGTAAAAAACGCTATTTTGGAACTCTAATTTAGAACTTCAGTGCCCAAGCCCTTAGTTAAACACATGCACTGCAAATACATAACACTGTATGCAGAAAGACCACTATACCCCCCAAAAAGCCAACAAGCCACGTGTTAACTGTGCCACACACACCACAGAATAACAGTAATTCCTATCATAAAACTGAAGTGGAATCGGTATCATCACAAGCTAAGCGTGGTTCCTAAGGATGAAGACTGGGTCACTGAGCAAGAGCCCCTCAGAAGTACAAGGGGCAGTCTCAGGGAAAACTACTTGGGCAACATGTTCCCATCTCAGTGTTTTCCTCCCTGCCAGGAGACACGTAATAAAGTTTGCTCCTCCTCAGATTATTTAATCTGTTTCCCAGGGCAGTTCAGCAGTAACTTCTCCAGACTAGATTGCAAGTGATCACCAGCTAAACATCACCACTGGGTCTCCAGGACTTAACAAAAAACCTGCTGAAGACCAAAACAAGCTCAACTTAAAAGCCGATAGTGAAAGCCACCAAGCCAAAAAGCAATATACAATTTTTTCATAACACGAGTAAGATATCCCCATGTTCTACAAAACAATTCTGTAACACATACCTTCAGCTCCCACGTAACTCCAAAGTCTTGATTTCAGCAAGACCAAGCTGCTCACGGGGGTGGTGTCTTTGATCCCACTCTTCTCTAACATTGGGCCAGATCCACAGGTGGTACAAATCAATCTCATCACTAAATTCACTCCTGCCAGCTGAGGAAGGGGCCTCTTTTTACTCTGTAGCTTGGAGTACACTTCATTTGCTCTGTCATTTGTCATCTCATATGCAGCCAAGCTAGCCCAGAAATGGATATGTTTTTGATAGACAGCTACTCTCCTTACTTTAAATGGTACCTGACTTTGCACATTTGTCCGTTGAACTCTTGACAATAAAAACAATTTAAAGATCTGTGACAATATATTAAATAGTTATTGAAATCAGATGCAAGTTTTGAGTATAACAAGTAGGGGTTTATTACTACCGTCTAAGGGTATTCTTATACTTATTTCTCTCCTCAGATAGACTCTAATTAATTCATAGCAGGGAGTCAAAATGCTCAGCTAGTTTAAAAGCACTCTTTCATTCTCCTTCATAAATAGTATGCAGAACCTCTCTACTCATTTAAAGCTCAGAATCTGTACAATCAGACAGCTGACTACCCCAAAGCATGAAAATTCCCGAGCCATTCCTTTCCCCATCATTTCACTTTGGGGCTTGATGATCGTATGAATCCTGTTGCATACAAAACTCATCTAAAAAGTGCAAGTACTGTTTTAAGATCAGTACCTAATAATACTCATTTCACTAAATATATTACTTGCATTTCCCATGAGATGAGGATGCAGTGAGCTGTTTTCTGCAGCAGGATTCTGGAAGGCTTTTTTGTCTCAGACGTTAAAATGCAACTGTCTAAATAAATATTCTGTACAAAGTGAGATTTATACTGTAACTTTATACTGCACATGAATAACTACATTAAAAGAATTAATGCATGAATGGAGCTTTTCTACATTATTTTGATTATCCTTCTGAAATTCAAACTCATAACCTATGCATGCACATTTTGCAAATTAAGCAAAATTTCTTGTCACCTGTGAAGCATGAAGAGTTGATTTCAAATCACCAGAATAACAATAGTTGACAGTTATGTAGCTTGAATGGCTCAGGTCCAAGTTGCAGTGTTTTCTCACTTACAGTTTTGGAATTAAGAACTTATTTTTTTACTTTTATATAGGCATTGTACTATAAAGTTAAACCACTAAGGCTGATGGCAAAATAAAAACCAAACTTTTTCACAGTGATGATAGTATTTTATTGAAATAAATGTGCCTTGCATTCTACAGTATATTATTCTAAGAAACTTAAAGTTCTCAACAAATACTCTTTAAATACTTCACAATGCTCCTTTCAGTCTCATCTCTGTACTTTCTAACTCTTAAATGAATTTGTTAGTTGTCAGAAATGTATGAATACTATTGATAAGAACAAAAGTAGCAGTCCAGAGGCAAAACTGAACAACTGTTTCCTTTCAGTGACTTTTTTCCAAGAACCAATAACTTTTTTGAACTTTCACCGTTGAGATCCTGATATTTTTCCATGCTGCCATCCCGCATGAAAGTGATTGGTTTTAATTAAGCAAAAATGCCTCTATCCATTTTGAGTAAAAGAACTATTTTTCTGTGTTAGTAAGCACACAAGTATGTTTCCTTTGAATAACTGGAGTGGGTGTAGTCTGGAAGATAAAACCTACCACAGACATATGTTCCAGTAACTAGTTGTACCCACCTGCCTCTGGAAGGTACTGGTTCTGTTACTGTATGAATCATGGAAATTATGTACTAAATACACAAAATATGCTTATTTCCCTGAACATGGAAATTATATCCTAAGAATGTGCTATGTGAGGGTGCAGAGAAAATTAGATTGCACAAGTGAAATGTTAGGCTAGGTATTTTCATTTTTCTGAGTGGATAAAAACATTTGGGTTACCACAGGCTTACTGCAGATGTGCAAGGTATGAAGGAGCCGAAGTGCAAAAAAATTTGCAAAAGGCTTTAAAAAACATAGAACTGCTATGGAACAAGCTACAGAGATTTCATCAGGCACACTGACCAAGGGATTGAGAAAAGAATACCTCAAAAAAAAAAAAAAAGTAATTATGATTTATTCTATGCATGCTCCCCCCCTTCAGGACTGCAGCTTGAGTCTGTAACTGCTGTACTTAAGTACTGGTAGTAACAACACAGCGGCAAGCAGAGAGCATGAACACATCTTTATGAATATGCACAAAGCAGAAAAATTGTTGCATGATCAAAGGCAGTTGGATAATGCAAATGCAAACTAAATACTGTATTTTTAATCTGAATTCTGGCATTTTCTGAGAGTGCTCATCAGTGATTACATTAGTAGCATTCTGAGTATTTGAGCATGAAATTACATTCAGTGTAGCTGGCAGTTTCAGTGTATTCTTTGGTAATTTTTAATTTTAATCCAAATGCTAGCCTTCTGGAAAAGGTATAACAGCTGCAAGGCAGTGACATTTTTATTTGAAATTATCATACCTGTATGTATACAACAAAACTTTGAAGAGCTCTACAAATAAGCAGCAACACAGGCTGAGCACAGCTGGCCTTGTTTATGTTCACCATCTCTGCGTATACATTTGTGTAGCACCACATACTTGGGGATTTGCGCTCTGTTTTCCTTCATCTAGATAAGATCAGAACTCAGGTGAGAATGTATAACGGTTTGAATCCAAGAAAAATAGTATAATTATATGTCACATCAGTCAGACTGGCTAAACTGGGGACATTAAGGAGGCATTTTTGCTAAACCGATGGTACGGTAACAAGGTATTGCTTAAAGCAGCTGTAACACTTCTCTGCTGAACGAGATATTTCTATCTTGCCTTCCACTGAGGCCAGCTAACCAACATGCCGCAGAAGAACCTGGAATCTGTGTTTCATTGGTAACAGTGACATTGACCTTGCCAACTCCTAACAAAACAGTTTTCTGTGATGCTGATATAATGCTGAAAACTGAGACGTTATGCCTGTTTTCTGTTTGTAGGAAAAGTCAGTTGCTATAACATGCAATTGGATTGCTCTTGTAGTTAAAAATCAAAATATTGAGTATAATAACGAAGCTGCCAAGAAAAACATAGCTCACAGGCTGATGCCACATCTCAAAATTTCATGCAGATCTATTATTCCTTTTTATTATTTTTATTATTATTAGATTTTTCTAATTATTTCTAAACAGGAGAGGTTTAATCCTAACATTTAACATAGCATGTTTTGAAATATATGAGTTCATGTCTTCTGTAACCAACTAAGCAGAACTTTCTTTCTGCTGCTTTTTATTCCAGAGCCTCATCTCATCATACTGAGGGAACCTAGTTTGTAGCTTGTGACTTCTTTTATCTAGAGAAATTAACAGTAATCCAAGTGCCGAGTAAACACTTCTGATATATGTGAGGGATATACATGCTGCTCTGCATGCTTTACAATCTCCATACATTTGTTCTCAAGCTCAGCCTCGGCAGAATTCATCCCTTTTGGTAATTACTCAACCATCGGGCAGGTTCTACTTGGCAAACTACTTAGCATTGGATGATACTTTGTTTAATACTTCCTTTTTTATACAAGTGATGGAGACTGCTGCGCATAATCTTAGGCCTGATTTACTGTTGGGTAATACCTTACTCTTGCTTAGCGAGTAATATCACTTACATGTAAAGTAGGGCTTTATATAAGAGTACAGAGACTCAGATTTTCTAAGGTGGTCTCGGTACACTACGGTGCAATTGAAATCTTCAGCTTCACATGTCAATGAGATTGATCTGATTGTAAGCATTCAGCTCCCTAAGAAACATGCTTTATTACATGTTTTCTCTGCTGCTGAGACTCCTTTTCCTGGCTGCTTTGGAATTATGTATCCCTAGATATGTTCTTGGCTCCTAAGACATTTTCTGTTTTATTGAGGAACACAAGCCCGTAGTGGAGACTTGTTGTCCAAAAATGTTGCACTTTGAGTGGTCCAAAGCCAAACTTTAGCCTAATGAGGTTAATTTCCCTAGGCTCTCCTTACTGGCTCCTTCAAAGTAAACTCTCTGCTGAGAAGCTTTGGGATAGCTAAGCTAAATTCAGCCCTTATAGAAATACCACCCTTATTTAGTTACTACCTTAATTGACTTATACATCTGGTCTCTTGGACTCCAAACAAAACATTCAATCATTTGATTCTGCTAGAGCCCAGAGAAAGCACATTTTACTCCATCATGAAAAAGCTGCTGTAGATTTTTCAGAGCTGCTTAAGTCCTGAAAGTATAACTTCAATTATTATTCTTGTGTTTATCTTCATTGTCATGAGTTGCTGTCTTTGTGAAAAGCACTAGGTACTGAAAAGCCTCCTTGCACTGCAGGAGAGAACATGCTGCGATATAAATGCACTAGATTACGTAAAACATTCACCAGAATATATGCCAAAACAGGTTTACCAATAAAGAAATGCCTAAGATATTCCAGAGTTATATTTGCTTTTTACCTCTGCTGCAATGTCCTCAAAAGACCACACATGCCCAGATATTTCTGGATTGACCCAATTTCCCTAGCTGCTCATAACATATGGCAACACTGTCAGTAACCATCAGAAAATGTATCTAGAGCCAAAAACATGTACAAGAAAATACCCATATATAGACTATATGCACTATATACTGACATATCAATATATCATTTCTTTTTAGCAACACCATGCTCTCATGAGCTTACAACTACAAGACAAGAATCTGTAAAACTACTAATTTTCTGTGTGGCTTGGAAATTCTCATAAACACTTTGTCTATCATTGACTTAATCCATGAAGTAAAGACAGCAAAGACTACTACTTATAGCACCTGGTAGTGATGTGAAGAAAATGAATCAGTTAATGTCTTTAGATACTGCAGTTTCTGCAAGGTTGCTAGATTATATTTCTTGGGCTGGGGTGACTTGAGAAAAAAAATGCTCTTGATAAAAACTATGCCAAAAGGCTGAACCCCAACCCCAGGATGACCTAACTCTTCAAATCGCCTTTTGATGCAGCACTGTTAGGTGACCATTGGTGATTCCTGTAGTGATTCAGTAGTGATGATGAGCTAGAAAAGGAAAATCGGTTCATTCTGATGATACACATTTTCACAGAGCAGAAGGTGCTGCAGCTGCAGAAGGAAAAAGGGATAATTTCTCAAAGAACGTCAGACAACAAATCAATAGCGTTTGCTGCTCTCCAGCTACAGCATGAATCCCCCCAAAAGCAAGATATAGTATAGGCTGAAGCATCCACAGCAGAAGAATGATGGATAGTACTTACAACATATGATAATAGTTTGAACATATATCAAAAGTCAGAGATGTAACCTTAGCAGACTCACAGTTTAAGATTTTAATATTTAAGATGAAAAAAAAAAAGGTGCGAACTTTATAATCTGTGTGGGATAAAATGCCTGTCAAAGATTTGCTTTGGCACCTGCCTCATCATTTTCATATTTCTCTAACAGTTCATACGAAAAGGGTTTCTGAAATACAGCAGACACTCTTGGGAGACAATCTGACACAACAGACTAAAGTCTGCATCCACTAGCACAATAGCATCATTGCTTCTCAGTCTACAATTTCCACATTATCTGGGAGGTGCTTATGTACACGGACTATCAGATGTCCAATTAAAACTTAAAGGTGCTGCATATAAAATGCAAACTAAAATATTTACAGTCATTAAAAAGAAGACATTAATGTTGTGGTGTTATACGAAACTAAGCAGGCTTTGCTAAAAAAAACAAACACTACTATTCAGGGCCATGTGATTTTTAAATCAAATATTGGATATAAAACCATTAGTAGCTGACATGTAAAACTGTAATATTCCCATTGGTCTTTAAGAAAAAAAGAAAAGCCAAGTCAGTGAGACTTTGTTTTCAAGGAAACATGCAGTTAGATTCTTTTTATGTTGCTGAACACACACAAAACCCAAAAAAGTGTCTTTATTGGTATCTGAACATTAATAAATCACATCAACAGATGTTAAAGCAACCAGAAATTGATTGTGAGAAAAATATTATCTTTGGATATTGTTGTAAAGGGACAACTGGTGTTAAGAGAGAAATAGAGTATTTCTGTAAAATGATATTGGAAGCACTAGAAACAAACAAAAAACCTGGAACATACGTATTTATTAGTTTCTGTGATTTTGTTGCTTTGTTTTGTGTTTTTTCTGTTTATTGAAGACATATACACAGACCGCATAGTGGACCGAGTTAAGTTAGAAAGACATTATTTTAAGCAATACTTAAAACACCAAGGGCAAAACTAACAGCTTGTCCTGTAACCTACTCTGGTTTTATTCCTAATGTTACGTGTTGGCTTCTCTTTACACAAAACAGTAGTCTTTCGCCATTAACAATACGCAGGCCCCATCTGTTTCTCATTAAATACTTTTTCTGTAGTGCATTGTTTCTGTCGCAGAACTCTCTGAGAAAAACGGGTTTCATAAATAAGGATTTAGGTAAATTCTGAAAGCCTCCTCAGCTCTGATTCAGTACATAGAAGAAGGGTCAGCAACTGGGGGGCATTTCTTCCTGACCCTTCTGCTTAGAGTGTCCACGCGTCTCCTCATCCTGCGCTGCCGAAAGATACCTCAAGCAGCCCGAAACAAGAAGGGGCTTTCTCTGCACACTGTGTGACAGCCAACAATTGTTTTGGGACAGCAAGAATGAAGGGGAAAAAATAGACTTGGACCTCCAAAAGGTAGCTCCGTTCAGCAAAGTCTGTTTAGTAGAAAATGCAAATAAAAATGCATGGAACAAAAGCAAGTCCATTTTCTGGACTGCAATATATCAGAGGGAACATTCCACAGGGGTAATTTCCCAGCCTGACAATTCAGTCCATTGGGTAGGCTGACACATATAAAAAACTTTGATGAAAGGCAGTGTAATTGAGAGTAGCAAACTGATTGATTTGGAACATATGTAAAAGAACAGTAAATAAATATATTTTTCTGTAGCAGCTACGTTTTTCAGCTCAAGTCATCACAGCAAGACTTTTCACACAGAGACTTACTACACCGTATATCCAGGTTTTAATTTTTGTAGATTTTTGCAATTAATGCAATTTTCACATTAATTATTCAAATACAGGCTTTTAGTATGTTATGAGTGGTCAGTGCCTTCCTCCACTCATGCGGTTCACAAATGAAAAAGGCTTTTGTTCTATTTTGCCCAAATTCCTACTGAGCCCTGCAGCATGGAGCTTCTTGTAGACACTAAGATCTTACACAGAGCATGAAAAGAGAAGTTTGGGTAGGAGAGAGAGACCCTACAAGCATCCTTTCTGCAGGAGAAGTTGGTGCCAAGGATAGAGTTTTGTGTTACAAATAGAAAGGGGGAGGAAGAAATTAATAACATGCATATGCCTGTAAAGATACTAAAAAAATTCAATATGAGACACATCTATAGCCTTCATTATTTCTGCTATATATGTGAATTTCCTAATTTTCTGTTTTGTTTTGTTTTATTTTTGTTTTATCTCATATTCAGTCTTGAATAAAAACACAGTGATATTCCACTGATATTCTGCAGGGCACAAATCGCACTTCATGGCATTTTGCCTTTTGTATCACAGAAAAAACATTGATGTTGTATCACAGTACCAAGTAAAATTAGTACAGCAAATAAATGATCTCATGCATTCTTTCATTGTCTAAGAAGTAATCCTGGTTTTTATAAATATATTCCTTGTAAATATAGGCAATATACTTCTGGAGAACAAACTGCATATGCATTGCTAAATCTATGTAAATTTATATTTGTATAAAGTTTCTTTAGGTAGTGTGTGACTAGTCCCTGAACTAACATACTATAGGTTTTAGTGCCTAATTGGATTACAAACTTTTAAAGAGAATGAGAACAGTTGAAATACTTGTCTTTTATTACTTGCAAGAATGCAAATACAGGTAATTACACAAAGAACAGCCATTCCCTAATCATTTGTGAACAAACCTAGTTTAAATGGGTGTTTGCAATAAGCAAGTAAATCACATCACTGATGGGGCCACTGAACAAACAGCCACTTGGAAAATAAACTCAAGCTCATGGACTCTTCTTCAGGATTTGTACCTGTAGTTGTCTTGAGTTTGCCGTCTTGTAATTTTGGAATAGAGAAGATGTTTTTATAGCCAAATAGAAAAATCTAAAGAATGTCCAGGAAACATAAAGTACATATTACCCTGAAGGAGCTCTATATAGAGAAATCTCCATGTTTATTATTTTGTTCCATTATTTTTCCTACATGCATCCTTTCACAATCCAGAAATACCTCCTGGTTAACACTGAGTTCTGGTTCTAAAAAATGCATACATATTATCTTCACTTGATTGTGGTATCTTCATCCATTAATCCCTCACATAGAAATAAATATTTCTATGAGTATTCATTGTCTTAGGGATTTTTTTTTCATCCATAACAAGAGTCTTATTTGTAACATCAATAGTGCAACGCCATATCTTCATAAAGCAATAACTACACTGGAGGACAGACCAGAAGCAGGGCAGTGATGAATCAGGCAACTGTCCATTTTTAAGGATGTACAAATAACAAGCCAAACAAATAGTGCAGCAGAAGAATATTTACAACCTATGTTAAAATAAATAAAAATAAATAACTAACAACTAAATTTATACTTCTTTCCATAAAACTATATTGTATAGAAAAAATATAAAGCCTTCTTTATAAGCAAAGATAAAGGCCTTTTTGACTTAAAATTAAGTCTTGAGGGTGCCAATGGATTCCTATGTCTGGCTCTCTCTTGAAGCTTTGAGACAGGTATGTACAAGCCTACAGTATGTTTGTAAAAAGAACAGTCCCCTGTGTAACCACATATGTGCAATTCATGATATAGAAAACAAGACTTTTGTAAAAAAATCAACATTAAAAGGAAATTTTTTTTTTTATTTTGGCTAAAAGATCTCTCTCAGCATATACAAGTAGCCCTAAAATGCTGCCATGTTCTAACTTGAACTCATGCAGTGGTAGCCAGATTTTCCGATCCTTCAACCTGCAACCCAAAATGCTCATCTTGCTGAATGGTACTTTGGAGAGCCACATAAAGTCAAGTCTGAGGCTAGAAATACCAATCTGGTCCCCAGTTCCCCAAGAGGCATGAAATAAAATCCCAAGGATAGACCAGAACATATCACAGCAGTAATAGGTTACTCTTTTCCATGCGAAAGCTGGTTGTCCAGCCAAGTGGTTGCCATGCGGGCTGGCAACATTCACAAAAGGTACTGGAAAAGTTGCAGCGGATTGGAAAAGCTTGAAACGCTTTAAAAAATCACAACGGGGGCACCAGAAGAGTATGTGATGAAGGTGGCACAAGGATAAGGCAGAAGTGAAATGAACACATGAGATGAAGGGATAAAGATACTCCCAAGTACGTGCCCAGGCGATACAGCATTGCTGTAGTCCCCGTTGCTATTCCCTGGAGGGGTATTGAGAGTCCTTGTCTCCTTTCCCTTTGCTGGCTGAGGGAAAGGAAGCTGGCAGTGGGATTTCAGATTCACAAGAAGAGGAGAGAGACCATCAAAAGGAAAGCATCCCTTGAAGAAAAAAAAAAGCAACTCATCAAGTACTGCGATTCAAAGATGTTCTTCCTCTATTAGTCAGTAATACATTTGTGTCTGATGTAGCTGGCCATGTCCTGCAGTTTCATTAAGTGTGGGACACAAACAAGACACTATCCCAGCTACAGCTCCAGGCCCCGGAGATAGGTGATGACTATCTGAATCTTCCTTGTGCAGGGAAACAGCCTGAAGATGGAGGAGTTGAGTACAAGTGCAAGGATGTAAAATCACTGTAAGAGGCACGAGAGGATTCTTTACTGTTCTTTTCTGAATCTTGAGATTTTCTTAATCATAGTTTTAGAAGTTTGGAGTTAGTAACAGTGCTCTTGGCAGGAAAACAGTCTTGGAGCACTATAAACTACTTATCTAGGTATTGGGTGGTCCTCATGTTGCTGTTTGGATACGTGTGCCTAATGATTTCATATGTCACGAAGCAAAGAGGCAGAAGGAGATGAATTATCGGGGAGCCTGACTACCTAAGATAAGGAGAAAAAAGAAAGGACTGCAGTCACTGAGGATTTTGAGCACTGAGTAGTGCTCCAGTAGAGAACGGTGTTAACTCTTCCATCATCTTTAGGCCATAGCTAAAAAAAGGACTAAAAAAAAAAAAAGAAGCTTCTCTTGTAGGTTATAGGAAATACATATAATATTTTAAGACTTTACTAAAAGGTGATTAAAAAGGAATTATCGTCAAATATATTTAAAGGAGAATATACACAGGCTGGCTTTACCAGATGGTACAGGAAGGCCCACAAAGAGAAATGGGGATTTATCTCTCAACATAACTAAGTTACAAAAAGAATTGTTTTTTGTTATTCAGAAATAATAAAATAAAAATAAAGTTCATAAAGATGTATAATTAAAGAACTTTATACAAAAAACAAATAGGAGCACACAAATTATGCCTTTTTCCTCTTAATATACATACTTCAAAATCATTTAAGGGCTCTATTGAAATTGAGAAGTGTCTTAAAGAAATGTAATCTCACAGCAGCTTCACTGAGTATCATATGGTACACTCTACATTGAAATTCAGTTCAATTTCATTCAAATTTATTAAAGGTCAAAAGTTCTGGGGCATGAAATATTCCAAATTTTAATTACTCTGAAATACTTATGCTTTTATGAATCAATGTCATCTTACTTCACTTTCTACCATAAAATCTTACTAAGGCAATTTTAAAATAAAACAGCTCATTTTATCCTCATAACTTAGAAAAATTAAAGTTCTAAGTAAATTTATTCCTTGACATAAGAGATCATTTCCTAGGTCCTACAGACAGTATGATGGAAGTGGGACACTGAAGTTAATACTGCAGATTGAGTAGTTTGCATGAGAAATTGCAAATTAGTTAAATGGTAGCAGCATAAGT
>JAOXJK010000001.1:103188572-103220237 GCA_025774025.1 Xenus cinereus | reverse complement strand
ATTGCAAATTATTTAAATGGTAGCAGCATAAGTAGTTTGTTTTATGCCCTTCTGGCTTCTCTCTTTTTTTTTTCTCCTTCTTATCTTTCCTTTTTTTTTTCTTTACTTCCCTTCAGCCTTCAGCTATTTAACTGGCACTTTTTTGGTTTGCTTCCAATTCTCTCTTCTTTTTCTTCCTTTCCAAATCTCTCTCCTTCTTTTCTTAATCTCTCTTTTCACCATTCTTCTAAGTTTCTTATCAGCTGCATCTACTCAAGGAGAAAAAAAAAGTCTCAAGGCAACTCTTTTCTGTTCATAGCTCTTTTTAGATACAGAGTTACTCGACGTTAAAATGTCTGTGATAAAAAGCTATCCTCTACGACAGCATTCTGTGAAAAAAAACTTATTAAAGAAATAGAATTATGTGAAACCAGAAAAAAAGTACTTTGAAAGTGGCCTTAAGGTCAACAAAAGGTTGTATCAAACCTTTCTGGTTACACTTTGACACCAAAGATCACTAAATGGTGTTTAAAGCTTCCAGTAAAGCATGCAGTGCAAGATGATAATATTAATAGGCAAACTTACACATTTAAATTATTTGATACATGTCAGAGTTAAATACTGTAACAAAAGAGCAAATTTGAACATCAAAGACTACCCTCTAGCAGTTCAAGAAGAACAAATTTTTATTCGTTTCTATAAGATAAGGAACTTGCTGGTTTCTTTAAAAGAACACTTATTTTTAGCAATCTAAAGCAGGTGTACTCAACCTTAGGTTTTTTTACATCAAATCAGGAGAGTTCAGCTGGGCAGAAAAATTCATCTCTTGTCTATGGCATCCTCCCAGCAGCTATGCGTCTGGGGAGCCCCATGGTCACTCTCACACGGAGAGACAGGCACATGGCCAGGGACGTGCCCAGGTGATGTCCCATTAGAGCCAATGGCTCCCCAGTAAGTTGATGACTGCAAAGCAATACACCTGCCCTAAACCTTATAGCCCACCTCGTTCTTAAAATCCTCCTGGAAAAAGCATGTCTGGGACCATTGCAGCACACGACACCGCTGGATGGCACTAATTGCAGTTCTCTGTCTAGAGACCTCCTTATTTCCAGCTTGTGCGAGAGCTGGGCATAGTCTGGGCTGGACACACCTTTGGTCTGTGCACCCACCACAAAGCCTGTGCTCCTCACCTAGAGGTGCCGGACCTGTGGTGCTGGCAGAGGTTGCTCTCCTCTGATGTCCGGTGCAGCCATAGGTGTGGGGAGCGCCCGGCAGGGACTGGCCACTTCAGGGGGGTCTCAGGAAGGGCGGGTGTCCCACCTCCTCCCAGTCACAATCAATGTGTACCTACTGGGCTTGCAGTGATAAACTATGGTGCTGGGTCTGGTTTGAAGTCGGAGATGATTTTTTCATGGAAACAGCAGGGAGACCTAACATGTTCTTAACACTGTAAGCAAAGATGCTTTTAAAAGCATTTCAGCCATAAGACATTCCTCCACACTTCTTTCAGGATCACCTTTGATCCTTCACTATTTAAGCATATTTATATTTGAGGCAGTAACATTACTGTCAAACCTAAAAGTGTTTCTTTTATGAATCTGCACAGATAAGGCACATACTATATTTCTTTTTCTTCTTACAAAAACTATTTGAAGGATGTATTTATTTGATAGTCAGGTATAAACCATGGAATAACTTGCAATATTTAACCTCAGTTCATGCTTCAACTTGTCTAAATTGCAATGAGCCTAAGGAAACTTGGAAAGAAACAGCTAGATTTTACGTTAACAGATTTAGGACAGTGTTTCTTTATCAATGGAAGAAAGGCAAAAATTATGAGCATTAAATACCACAATAAATTCACAACCAATCAACTAACCAACAAACAGCAACACAAGATTTTTAGCTGAAAATATTTGAGCAATTTCAGCATGTCTACTCTACCTACAAAACACTGGATTAGGACTAACTGAGAAATTACTAATACGCTGCTGATGGGCTTTTAGCACCATAACAGCAGATTGTTAAAGCTTTTAACAGGGTAAAGTAGCTCTGTATGTACCTAGGTTAAATGTTGGACTGATGACTCAGGACTAGCTGAGTCATATTGAAATACTAAACGAGCTTCAGGTACCAGTTCAAACCCTGAAGAAAGCAAAGTATTTTTAATTCAAGAAGTAAATTATGATTACCAGTATAATTTGAAGGAAATTACTTATTCACTGGAAGCTGATGTGAATACTTGAAGTTATTAGGGGAAATTATTTCTATTACTGTTTTCCACACATTACAGGAATTTTAAAACTTTCTGTCCCAATAAATCTCTCAACGGATTGAAAGTTTTATCTCCTGTTAAATAAATCTGAAAAAGGAAAGACATTCACTGTCCAGAGGAAAAAGAGGTGCTTCTTTATTGGCCTTTTTCTGTAGGGAGATGGCAGTAGAAAAGTATTATTTAGTGATATTTTCTGCTATTTTATATAAGTATATACATATTTACTTTCTAAAATTAAAATTCTTATCAACATTAGGAAGAAATACTTTTATACAGATATTTTCGTATGGATAGATTAGATTAACAAATACATTGACATTTTTCTTACATTTCCTAATTCAATATAATCTATGAATATCTTGACAGTTTTGAAATCCAGAAGAATATCACATATAGGCTGACTTTTGGGGGCGTTCTGGTTGACAGATTTATTGTTAAGGAAACCTTAATAACCTTATTACCTTTTTTCTCCTGCACTGCGTATTCTATGTTTAGGGTGTGTATAATTTATGCTTTTGAACAAGACACAAAGAATATCATATTTATACAATAAGACCATAATAAGGATAAAAATACTTTATAAGAGATTATCATTACTATGCAAAATATTTACATTATTTAACACCTCAGTGTTAGCTCTATCCCTCTCTTCAGAGACCTTTATTGTCAAATAAGCACTTCACTTTTTACCCTCTTTTTCTATCAGTTTGAGTTGTAAAATGTTTTGAACATTAAATTCAATATTCACAGAGGTACAACACATTCTGCTCTATAGTGACAGTCTGAATCCTGTAACTGTGTTTTTTCTTTCTTGATCATCATTTTGCTTAAGTAAAGTTCCTCCAAAGGAACGAGGTACACACACTGTCAGCCCACAGGAGATATGCACGCTGTTTATATTCTAAGTTTCAGTTGTAAAAGTTTGAAGTAAAAGTCAGTCCTTTCTCAAGAGTCAGTCCTATTGTGAGACCTTCTCTTTCAGATGTTTTCCCAGCACAAAATTTCTTTTAGAAATATTAAAATTCCATTAAAACCAGTTCTGTACAAAAACCAACTATAGGAAATTTTTATAATCCCCTATTTTCTGCAAGAGGATATTTTGTCCCAGAGTGCTCAAGTGAGAAAACTATGAAGCTTTTAGAAAGAGTATGTATGTGTATATTACATACACATATGTATGTATGCATGTGTGTATATATATAACTTCCAAAGCACCAGCAAGAACAGATACCCCTGTTCTTTACTAGTGATACATCAGTGACGTTCCTAATAATAACTGAACAATAGAAAGAATAGCTTTAACATCTTGTAAATTCTTAAAACTTCATAATTCTATTTCTACCAACAATACAAAACCACATTTCTGCTCCAGCAATTCACTCATTGACAACTTTAATCTTCACATATGACAACAATTTATACAACTGATCTTTACATATGACATTCAAAACTTGCCCAGAAAATGACAATTTTATTCTCAATGAGAAAATATATTTTATTCACAGAGTAAGCAAACTATTTTGATTAAAATTTCCTAACAAAGAAAATTACATATTATACAGTCATGAATATACAAAGTTATAAATGTTGGAAAATATGCATTTACAGTCTTCAATGTAAGCATTATATGCAGTATACAGCAATTACTAATAACCACGGTATAACTCTATAATATAATTTTTCTGAGGGATAGTAACGCATTCTTAATACATTGCCACTTCAGTATCAAAAGACCAATAAGATTTCTTTGTATTATTCCCCACAACCATAAGCATGTAAGTTTTAAAATACAAGCATTCGAACAATAATAATTGGTTTCCTTAAAAATGAAGTGAACCAAAAAAAATAATAACGTGCCATAAGAAGACACCATAGTGTAAGCAATTGAGCAATGATATTTTTCATATATTTCAATGTTTTATATGTTTAACATTACCTCCAAGATTACCTTACCCCCCATGCCATTATAATGCAAAGTGCAGATGCATAAGGGAATAAATCCTCTTATTTTCCTTCCATACTATTTTTGTTGCAGTTATCTTTGTCAGAAATTGTAATTTCTTCCCACTCTCTCCAAATCTGATCTTACTCATTTGAGCTGTTGTGGAGCAGAAACTAGGCTACAACATTTCCAGCCCCAAGACTCTTCTATGGGAAAATAGAGAACAAAGTTTTGCCCAAGAAGGTGTAAGCTCAGACAAAGCAACACCACTTATAAAGTTTTATTGTGGTCCTTGCCGGAACACTTTGGTCCTGCCCTTGAGATGCATGGCTAGAACTTGGATCACAACGACTTTTCTGGACAACTCATAAAGCCTCTTAATATACCATGATCTTGTTTGGAGAAGCATCACAGAGTCTCTAAAAAAATGCAAAGTTATTCTTTTTGAAGACCACTTGGAGCAAAAGTATTTTTAATCTCTCTATACTGTAAATATAAAATACTTTTAAAGCATTGCTATCCTGCTACACTTGAATGCTTTAGTGAAAATTCTTGTTAAGAGATGCAGAAACCAGCCATATCCCATTTCATTTAAAGTCATTTTTTTTGGATTGGGTTATGAAATTTAAGTGAAACCCAATTATATGAACATACATATTACATAATCACACACCTTCTCAGAGTACTTTTATCAGTATTTTAACTGTGACGTGCAGAAATAACCCAGCAAGAGAATACCTTTGAGTGCTCTGTCACTTGACATGCAAATATATAATATTAATGGCAATCGACAAAGAATCAACCAACTACAATTACATAACATTTTGGCCTTCTCCTTTCTCATAGAGGAGGAGCTTGCTACTTCCCACAGCATCCAGCTCTGCATGACAGCTGCATTCTGCTGCTGGAGAAATTTTTTGCATCATGGATAGCAAAGCCAAACGGTATACAATTCAAATGGCTTTCCTGTAAAATCTTTCTTGCCCAGCAATTGTTCTTAATATTAATATTGCTAATATTTAAATACATTAAAGAACATTAAGGTCTGATCCAAACATCTCCTCTTAATTTCAAGACTTGCTTCAGATCCACAACTTTTAACACATTCCACAACTGATCTCTCTAAGCAATGTATTTCAATATCAAGATGATATAAAAACTAATTTACATCCTTGTTTTTCCTTTAACCAAATCTTAACAATTTGCTAATGTGACAGATTGAGAGTCCCCTGTCCTGAGAGAATAAAGAAAGCAATTTGAATCTGCAGATAACTACATATAACATCAAATGACCTATTATAATTGCAAAACAATTTCCAAAAGATGTCGTGCTCTTAAACTCCTATATCTTTGTGTAATTTACTCATCATGGCTGAAAGTCACACCAAACTGATTAACTTCAGTAATGCTTTTGTGAGACATTAATATCTATATCTCCATCTATTTCAGTTCTTCATAGAAAATAATTCAGACTAAATACCCAGAATCGCAAACTTCCAAACACTTGAACGTCAATGAATCAAAACTGAAAATACAGTATTTTTACGCTGGGAACTGGCTTTTCTCATAAAAGCTAGTACTTAAAACGATTCACAAATATATATTTTAGATGACCTTTTTACTGAGCAAAAAGCACACCTTGGGAAAAATTCAATCAACGTATTTCAGGTCTTATTAGATTTGTGCCTCAGTTTCCACATCCATTAAATTAAAGGGCTCTTTTAGTCATAATTAGTCAATATGTTTAAATATTTATAAGCTGTAGGATGTTATATTTATGCATCACTTATGCACAAATTAACAGCCTGATAATTTGGGCAGTGTATTTTTTTAAATGTAAATTGCTTGTAAATGGATAAGGCCGTGCTCAGTTCCACTCAGTCCAGCACCTCTTTTCTTTATGTTGCTGATTTGGGGGGCCAAGCAAAGTCCCAGATTTATTGATGGGTATGTCTGTACTTTAGGAAAAAAACGTATTACTCAAGCTGCAGATTGGCTTCCAGGCAACATTACTGTCAAGATAATACCCATCCCAAGGATACCAACCACTACAAGTTCTGGTTATTTTACGGACCTTCATCATATGTACTTTTCCAATCAACCACATCACATTTAGCTGGATTAAACTGAAAACCCCAATTCAATTTTCAATATTCCTTTCCCATCACCGTCATGATTATTTATAAATAGCTGAACAGGAACAAAGAATAATCTCATCAAGAACTGAGTTGCCCTTTAAATGAAAATAATCATCTGGCTCTTTCAGTCCAGCAACTGTGTATGCAGTAGGAAGTCTCACCGCCAAACATCATCATGACTCATCTACTTTCCTTTTCCAATACTACTGCTCTTTTTTCTTTTTAAGTGCAGTATGGATAAATCCTACACAAGCCGCAATGCTGCATTAAATCCCCCTTTCTAAATCTGTAGTTTTTAAACTGTAGTTACCCATTTGCATCCATAAAGTTACCCAGCATAATCACCGTGGTTACAAGGTTCTTTCACACAAAGAGTGTATCTGTAAAATTTGCTACCGTTATCAATGCTAACATTTGAAAGAGTATGCAAAATGATAAGACTATAAATAGAAAAGGTTGAGCTGACTGTAGCCTGGAAGTCTCCCAACTCTCTGGAAACAGAGGAGTTAATCATCCCAGGCAGTTGGGAAAGCTGGCAGTGAAACACAGGACTCTCCTGCAGATGTGTGGGGTGTACAGAAGGTGTGGCCCAAATATGCTTTCTGCATGCATATTTAAACACCTAAAATTATGCGGCCTTAAGATTTAATAAAGAATAACCTCCTGGAGAGGAAGAATTACACAGCCAAACGAGGCCTAAGGCAGTTCTCCAAACAGAGAGCCGAGAAGAAGAGAAGGAAAAGCCTGGGTTACTCACGGTTCTTTTCACCTCTCCACCTTGACCCCGCTTTTATTCTAGGCGCGACGTCCGCAGCAGCAGCTATGTCTACGAGCCCGAGCAGCAGCAGCGCTGACAGCACAGCCATGCCAGGTACCAAACAAAAATAAATCACCTCTACCTGGAGTACCGGTAAAGATGAATGAGGAGACTTTCCTTAGGAATGAATAATTTGGAGCTAACGGCACTTACTCAGCAGAGGCAGAGGGAGATGTAAAATAATACTCCTGCGAGAAATGTTCATTAAAAATTGTATTTCCATTGCATCGCTTATTTCCTTTATCCAGGGAATTTGAAAACAGAAGAGTCGTAAAGGCTTCCCCCAGCCAGGAGCCTCTGGCACTCAGATGCCAGAAGAGATACACCAGCAGCTTCCAGCGGTCCCTCAGAAGCCACCGGCTCCTCACCTGCCTCTGCCACCTCTCAGCCCTTCCCAATGTTTATCAACATTCCCCACAGCACCCTAGGCAGGGCACACAGCCGGGCTGAAACCGGAGGAGGTTTTTCTCCTTCCCTTGCATATTTCGCTGCAGTTGCACAGAGCTGATGGCACAGAACGTTTTAATGTTGCCACTCAAAACTCATCACATTTATCTACGGGCGTAAAAGCACAGTTTGTAAAGCTTCACCTCCCTCCTCACAAAGGGGGGCAAGGGAAAGGAGGAGAAAGGATAAGATTGTAGGATAAGAAAGGCAGGCTTAAAAAATAAAAAAAAAATACTTTTTTTTTTTTCTTAAATCTGTTCAATAACTCTATCTCTCATGAAGCACAAATATCTCCCATTTCTAGGGAAAATAATATGAACAATACCACCTCCAGCCCAGGTTTTTGTCAGCAGACCCTGCATGAACACACAGTTCACTGACAGTAAAAGAAGCTCTGAGAATTTATGCATAGCATCTATATTACCTAACAAACCTTCACCCTCCAGCCCAGCAGCCTCCGGGCAGCCACCCCCCCCTGGCCCTGTGGAAGCAGCCTCCAGTGCTCGCAGCATTCACGGCAGTATTATTGGAAGATATTTAACCCTCTGTCTATCAGTGCTGGGGAGCTGGATCAGAAACATCCTTTGGTGATCGAAACAGTCTCAAGGCAGAACTGTAACAAAAATTACCTGCTAATCCTTTCACCACAGTAATGAAATCATCCCACACCACCTGTGGAGGCCCATGAACGCTTCATCCTGAGAGCTGAAAATCACTATGATAAGACCAGAGTGCCTTTTACTCGTGGTGACAGAGGACTTCAGTCTGGACAAAGTCTACATTAATATTCAATAAAAGAAATTGCAATTGTTCTTTAGCATCATAAGCATCAGCCTCAAGAATACTTACAACTGTGACTTACTTATACAATGGTGAAACTTATGTTCTTACTAGAACAGCAATGAATTACCATTCCACAAGCTAATCTTCTGCCTCCCCCATTACATATTGGCTGTTGTGTATATCTTATGACTATAACTGAGCTGCAGAATTCAGGAGCTTTTTGAATTAATTAGTTTCTAGATACAACTTCAGTTACAAAGAAAGGAGAGACAAAGTAAAGTATTTTACGCTTAATAATGCATCTATTATTGTATAGTGTTCACAGCCACTGCTCTTTATGAAATCTGAGTTCAAAATGATGAGTGCTACTTAAATACTCCACAGTCACCAGTTAAAGCATGACCATCTGAAGACATTCATCTCTAGAAGTTCTCATGTTAGTGATGATAACTTTCAAAAAGAGGCCAGGAGCAATTTTTTACCTAAAGTTGTCAGACTTCAGATGACAGCAGCGATATTGTATCAGAAAGTTTTCCATGACTATTAAAGTAGTTATGCTCAAGTTCTTTAAAAGGAGCGCTCTGTTTCTTCATTTGAACCAGTTGGAGAAATTCGAAAGGGAGATGTGCTCTTACTTCAATTTGAGCTAACTACATTCAGTACAAAAAATGAGGGATTCGCAGCAGAGGACATAAAGAACCAGTGATCTGTCAAATCTCCCATGTTACACAATTGCAAGTAGTCTTCCGCTTCAATCTGACTCCAGTAGGCCCCACTTGCCTGTTGCCCCTGTGCAGATGACCAGAAGGTAGTGGTTTCCACATATGGCCCCAGTACCGTGTCTGGGCAGGGAGAGACTTACCACCTCCTTGTCTCAGTGGAAGTTCCTGATGAAGAGGTTTCGTTCCTTTGCCATCATTTTTTTCTACAGGAATCACATATAGAGGCTAAAGAACAATGGAGCATCAGTCCCATAACTGCCACCAGGCCTTTGCCCCCTAGCAAAAATAACTCCTATGGTAACATACAGCATTAAAAGAAATTATCAGGAATTTCAGATTGCCCTTTGTTTTTTTTTTTTTTAAGCACACTCTAACTGCACATCCTTCCCCATCTGAACTCACTCTCTAAAGATGACTCACCATGGTGCTGGTTATGTAAGACACCTGAATGTACCAAATTGTTCACTGCACCAAAATACGGCACAGGAAAAAAAACCTCAGTTAATACAAGGTGGTGGTCCTTTAGGAGCACACGTGGTAATGTGGAATGGTGTCATTTACTATGAATGCTGAAAAAATGCCTTTTCAAATGACAGCCGCAGTTTTGAGCACCAAAACCAAAAGGCTTTGTAATCTTGCAGTTGGCAGTGCACTGTCTGAAGGACAGAAGATAAAGATTTTCCAGAAAAAAAGAAAAAAAAGAAAAGAAAGGGAAAGTGCGGAATTCCAGAATGAGCTACGCAAAATGAATCCCAGCCAAAAGCTTGAGCTGCCTCACAGAAGAAACCCCTGCCTTTTAGCTAATTCTTGTTATCCTTTGTTCAGTCCCAGATCCAAACCTCATTGACCTTTGTGCTGCACATCAGACTGGTGTTCCAGCAGATGTCTGTTGAGCTCTCAAGCCACACAGTTTTGGTTGGTACGCAATCTAACACAGAGTGCATGGAAAGCTTCAGAACTGTAGGCCAGATGGGTTTTTATCTTACAAAACTAATGGAAGAGTACCTTTACAGACACAAAACCTGCATGGACATTTTTCCACAGGTTGTACCCATTTATCCTGTCACAGAAGAAGGAGCTGTTGCCTTCAGAAAAGCTGCCCTGTATTCTCATGGATGTGAAGGGATGCCTGAAACAGCATCTCGTTAGTAACCATTTTTCTCTTCATTCACACCAAAAATACAGTCAGACAGGGAAAACTTATCACCGAAAAAGCTTTTATATCACTTTGTCTAACAGAGTGCCTCATGCACAGTGCTGCTGGTTAGCAGGATAGTGGACAATTACTGCCATAGAAGCAATGCTGGTCCACTTCCTTCCCCACTGGCCTAAGAGCAAGTAAAACTGATTAAGCATTCAGAGGTGTGAAGCCCAATAAAAGCTGGTGATTTGGTGTTTTATAGCTCATTTAACCAGTTTCAGTTTTTGCTGTAAAATCTCTGCTCATGTGAGTTCCTTAGCAATTGGAAAGCTTACTCAAAAGCAATGTAATTAATTCTGGAATTAGTGATGTGGACAACTTTATCAGAGATGCAGTGGACCACCTGAAGATGTTACATCAAGACTGGATGCCTTTCTGACTAATATGTTGCAGCTTAGTGAGAAGTTAAGGACTAAAAGATAAATTCACAAAATGAATTTATGGTCTGCGTTATGCTAGTTCCATCTAGCTTTAATATATATAGTTCTCTAAAATCTTCAGACATGTTTAATTTCTTTTCTCCTCAGCTTTCATTATGCCCCCGCCTTTTAATTTCAGTTTTAGTGTGTCATAGATAAAAGTCACTAGCAATTTACTGCACAGTTCTTTCCTCGGATCAGATATCTTCCAAAGAGCTTTTTATCCATAAAGGGCAGAACTTTTTCTAAAGTTCTCTCTCCCTTCATTAGAGACTTCACTTTTACCTTCTTCTAAAGGGTAGCAGAGCTCTCTGCAGCATCTTGGCACAGCCTTCCAGGAAGGGTTTGAAAGAACTTTCCTCTCCTGTGCACGGGGATACTTCATTTATTGAGCCATGATGAAAGGTACAGCCTCTCTCACTGGGAGCCCGCAAGGCCGTGAGGTCGGCCCTCTTGTGCACAGCAGTCCTTCTCCACTCTCCTCAAAGACAAAGCCACTTCCTCACACAGGGACCCCTCTGCCACCTCTTCTGAAGAACACACCACTGGTTGTGTTGGAAATTGATGATCTGGTAAGGCTTTTTTTTCGCAGAGGTCATGAGCTGCTTTAGTGCTGAGAGAGGACAGACTGATGAGGAAGACCCTGGCCCCCTAAGCCTGGGCTCATGAGTCATCCTCTCCTGAAAGTCACACAAAGACTGGGTCAACTTGTAAGTAAGGGCATCTATTGCTCTCTCCTTGCCTTATCATGGAGGCTAACGAGCAGCCTTTTACAGTCCCCGATTTTAAGGCACCTCTATCAAGTTTGCAAAACAAAGCAGGTCTCCGTTTCTGCAGTACAAGTCGTACTTAAACCGCTGCCACAACAGTTCTTACCGTAGCCTTAGATGCGTTTCTGCAACAGTCTCCCATTTCAGAGGAAAGACTAAGTCTGGTGACTGTCAGAGAGCCTCTGTGAGGCAGCCATAGAGAAACCTTAAGGCATGACAGGACAACAGTTACAGAGCTCATTAAAACTAAAATTACCCAAGTTTTATTTTGCAGCCCCTATGACTCTAAGAACTCTCGGGAGATCAACTCAGAGGCAGCAATGTTTGCCATGAAAACAGTGCAATTCCGTGAAGCGAAGGGCACACTCACATAATTCAGCAGCGTGTGTGGGGACCAGAGCTACACACCATTTTATCCCTGCAAGCTTGGGGAAATGGTAAAGTTCCCAGATCAGCTTGGTAGGGGTTCTTTTTGTTTTGCTTGTAATATAGAACTATTAAATACAACAACCAAAGGATCCTGAGACTTTCTGTAATTCATCGAGAGTATAAAAACATGCCTACATTTTTTTTATCATCCAAATGCATAAAAGAAATACGCAAAATTTACCATCCTACTAACATACCCTTTATCTTTTCTGTTTACATATTGAACATCATCAGTGCACTTGGCACTGTATAAACATATAAATTGATATTATCTCTCCACTAAAGACTTCATGGTCTAGCACAACTATGTCTTAAAAGCTGTCACTTGTATAAGGGCACGTTTGTTTCATAATTTCCTCACTTTTTAATTTAAATTCTCAACAATAACTTTACACATTTTGCTAGCACCTTTTAAATTCTTGGTGGTAGAGGAAAACAAAAGCATGCTGCATAAATAGATACACACATACAAATCTTTAAGTGCATGTACATGCATCTATGCGTACATACTCCTGCTAATAAATTCACAAACATATAAACATAGCAAGAGTTGAAAAATTAAAAAATTAATTTTGATACATATTATTTAATCTTGATTGAAGTAACATTTGAATAAACTAATCCTGGTTCGGGTCAACCAGCCTTACATGTATACTCATTCATTGTACACAATTAACATGGAATGAAGTTTCTCTCAACGAAAATTTTAAAAGAGATGATCTCCCTTTTTGAGGGAAAAAATATAATTTTTCTTACCCATGTGCCTTATCAATTTGCCATCTATCCTCATGCCCTCAAGGTAACAGATTTATTTATTTATTTATTTAGTGCAAAGTACTGAGGCTATCAAGTATAAAAGAGACTACAAAACACATACAGAGATCAAAGAGTATTACCAGACTTGTTTTTTCCATCTGGCTACAGAAGAGTAGGCATTAGACAATGAAAAGCTAAGTCAGCAACTACTGTGTATCTTACAAGAAATTCCACGTTGCTGGCCTAACTAGTATGAGAAAAGCAAAAATTATGAGTGTATTTTTTCTTATCTCATAACACATAATTTTTTCTCTTTGTTTGCAGCAGACACTTTAAGTTCATTGGGAAGTCAATGAAAGAAAAACTGACCCATAAACATGTAACAGAGAAGGGGTTTTGTTGTTATTGTTAAGAACCCAAAACAAGTTCCTATGAGCTCTCTCCAAACTTGCACTCAGGCAAAAAAAACCCCAGCCTTCCTAAACAAACCAGACATCTGAGCCATTGTAACTGGCTACATGAGAAAACACCTCTTGAGGGCTGCTATTAGACTCGGAGGTGGCTAACTTATCCGTTCATACCATGGTATCCTAGGAGGGTTTATGCATTTACAGTCAGTGTTCATGGCACACCCACCCCAGCTGAGGTAGGTTATCCGAGAGATGCTGAGCTACTGTATGCTACTAAGTCAAGTTCCTTCCTCTCTACCTTCTTCTACAGGCACAAATGGCTTCTATACAATATGCAATACAAATTTGCTGTTTCCTTAAAAGCAAAAAGTACAAGCAGACTCTGAATCACAACACACCATCTAGTCAAGAAACCATGACTTTCACAAAAGTATCACATCTCAATATCCCTTGTTAGCTCTGGTACTAAATCTTCATTTCAGCAAAACACCAAAGTACCTCGCTAGAGCTCTCAGGACACTTACACAAGCTTGTCTTACAATATAGCATCTCGCTCTTTTACTGGTTTCACCCCAAACATGTAGTCATAGCATAGTTTCTTATAATGTTTATTTAGGATTTCAATGTGTGGCTGTACAACTAACAGATCTACACAGTTCTATGTGAACTAGTATGTCAGCGTGGCCAGTGTTTTATGTTAGCAAAAATGAGAAGCTGCATGAGAATACCGCAAGAATGCTTCCCAGACCATGTTGACAGTAAAATTTTATAAGACAATGTTGGTACATTTAACATCAAACTTATGGATTAAATATGTCCCCAGAACATTTACTGTATGCAAGTCATTTATCATTATCTGTTCTAACAAACTGGTAATCTTTATGCTATTAATACAGGCAAATGTAGGAGTGTTTACTGAGTGTAGGAGAATTATAAGGTTATGTTCAGACGAAAATAAACACAAGAAAACTAAAATGAATATTGTTTAATGTAAAAATATGCCATCCTACTCAGCTCTCAAAACAAACTGCTAAACTGTGGTCGGCCTTCTGTTTTTCAAAAAGTGATCGTTAAGCTAATCTGTCAGGCCTATTTTGCTTTTCTATATTTACTTTTTATCACACGCTTAGAATATAATCTTAGTGGGCTCCAAGAAAGCCTTCAAAGAAGATCTGGACATTTTATGACTGCAAGATGAAAGACAGAGGTGGTTCCATTTTTTCTTCTTTATTTTTGTTTCTTTTAAAATGTCTTCCCTTTTTGCTAATGGTCTTTACTGAATTCTTGTTTTCCTTTCCACCTAGCTCTGACTTCTTCATTCTCCACCTCTCCACCTCTCCACTACTCTCTTTTTTTTGCAGTATACCCTCTGCTTATCGTTCCTCACCTCCTCCTTCTGTGTCTGCAGTTAACCAACCCCTACTCAGCGCTGACATACCACACAGAAGAGGTGTGAAGGGAAGATAGTTGGGCTGAGAACTGTGCCAACAAGAGTGAATACCAGATGATGAGAAACCAAGGCGAAGGTGGTATATCTCAGAAGCTGATTCTGAGTAGATGACATGAGATAAAAATGCAATACACCTTGTACACTGGCCCTGTTGTACATTTCAGCTCAAAAAGCTAGAAACTGGAGCCAGCCCACCAAGTATTTAAAAACCCATGAAATTTATCCCAGAAGATGGAGATATTCCTGGCACTCATCCTGTTCATTTAAGAAACAAAATTGCTTTCTACACATGCATGCTGAATGGGGTATGATGCTGGAATACAAAATCAGCAAATTTTTCCTGGGGTGGGTGGCAGCAGAAGTATGGAGAGCCATTTTGTCAAATGGGCAGAGAAGAGGAACTATGGCAAATTTTTTAAAGGCTGGTTTAAGAGCCTGGATGCACTTTTTCTGCAATTGCCAATACTATTCCAATCTAAATTGCAATGCAGTGATGGCATTACACTATCTTTATCCAAGCGGGTAAGGGTATTTCCTCTACAGTGCTTCCATAACTGGTCTTCAGAACAAGAATGAAGGTCATTGCCTTACAGTCTAATAAAAAAGAAATCCCACATGAAGGACGACTTTAACAGGCAATTGCATTGGTGTTAATGAATGCATGTAAAAAAAAAAAACCCAACACGTTTTTTCTTTTTCCATTTTAGCAGGGAAAACATAATCCTTTAATGATGAATTTTGTTATTAGGAGACTAAGTAACTTATAATCATTTTAGCAATGATATGGCTTGTGTCCCAAATGGTGCAAATAATTCACTGACTGTAGCAGAACTATAGCAAACTGCGAGCATCTGGCCTCCTCTGCTTTGATCAACATTTTCAAAGCCTACTTGAGAAAGATGGATGCTCATTCCTATTAAGAGAACAATGAGAACCGTGTTTCCATGTATCCAGAGAGAAGGCAGTAATACAATTTTCAACAGTCAATGGAAGTTAGCGGTCTGACTTCTATTTGTGACTTCGAACATCTCCCCAGTGAGATTCTTTGGGTGAATTAGAGTTATGCGGTAATCTCCTAAATTGGAAAAGAATCAATAAGCTAAATGAAAAACATTTACCTTAAACTCTAATTTAAGCCCTGAGTTGATGGAATTAAAAATGTTGTATCCTTAATACCTGTACAGAAATAAAAAGGTCTCAGCACTAACTGATAAGACATAAAGAGCATGGAGCTAAAATTGCTATCTAAAATCTCCTGTCAACTCTACATTCAAGTGAAATATAATACATGTTTTTCAATGGGCTGGGACATAGGAATATTCGGAACATAGGCCACTGTGCCTGGCTTCTTCCTATATATCTAATTAAAAAATAGTTAGCTGAGTCACAGCAGCATTTCATTTCAAGTTTCATCTCTATGTGTTTCATCTGTACACAGCTTTGTTAATGGAAATCAGCTCATTGACAAAAGTATGTGTTTTTAATGAGTTCCACACTTTCTAATAAAGAAAATCACCAGTATAATATATTGGTTGTTGAGGGAGATATAATAACTAAGATACAGGATAATAAACATTCTTCAGTATGTAAACTATTTGAAATTAATAACTTCAATAATAAATTCTATATTTTTCTCATAATATTTAGCAACTGCTTCCAATATAAGCTCTGACTCAAATAATGTACAGAAGCTTTTGTTATTTGTTAGATGAAATTTCTTATATGCCACTGTAAGGCTTGCTTAAGATTTGGGTTCATGTTATTACTTTTATCAATCATAAAGAGAATCATTATTTTGGGAAAGCATTGAAAATATGCATGTGAAATAAGAAATAACTGGAAACATCCAAGTGACTGTTTTAAAGATTATCAAATTACACTTTGGAGACATTTACTCCTAACCATTTTCCTTTGGAATAAAAAAAAAAAAAGAAACACACATAAAATGCAAATGCGCCTTTCATTTATTGGTAGGAGTTTGTTATGGGGATAAAGAATTGTACATTTAAGTGAAAGATGTGGTTTTAACAAAACCAGGGTGGCTCTAATAATCAAATTCTCCATACTAACACTAGGATGAAACAAGTCTAAATTATGCTATGGAAAATATGAATTTTCAAGAGGCAGAGCTATGTAGTAACATAATTTGCCAGCAGGATTTTTTTAACAGATAAGATAGATATATCATGTATAACACAAAAATAAGTAACAATCATCAAAATAAAATAAAAACCCCTGAACTTTAGTAAAGGAAGATGAAAGAGTAATTATCATACTTTCTCATAAAATGGGAATGACGAGTATCACCTTTTGGAGTTATCAGTATAAACCCCTGTGTATGAAAATGAATACAACTTGAATGCTGTAAAATGGTTTCAGTGCCTGCAGGTGTTGCTTCCCACAGAAAATCTAGTTTTTCTCTAATTATTAAGTCTAGTCTGTTCTTCTCTTCTTTTTTTTTTTTTATTTTCCCCTGTTTGTTTGATTTTCCATGTTAGCTAAGTTAACACATTTGCTTCTCACTTACATGTGGACCTGTTGTCTGATATATTTCACAGATTTCTGCTCCAATGACAGCTATTCTAGGTGCATTCAGAGCTATTTTAAAGAGGAAAGCTGTTAACACGACTTTCTCAGACAGGCCAGTTAAGACAATAGTTTCAAATTTATGAGAACCTGTAAAATACCCCATCTTTAAAAAATTCAAAGCACTCTCTTTTTGGCATTTTAATCTGATTTTTAAAATACCAGCAGTCACAGAAAGTTATCTTACTATATAAAAGATTAATTTTTTAAGTATAGAAATTATATTACTATTAAGGATTAGCATAAAATTGAAGTATCGTTGCATATTTTGTGCTATAACATGGAAGGTTTTTGAAAGGAGTAAAAATTAACCTCTAAAGCTTACTGCGTTTGTATATAGTGTATTTGCACTGCAGAGTTTATATGGAAACTGTAGTCTGTAAAAATGAAGCCTGTAGGAGCATGCAGTGTGACAGCCTGCCTGTGCAAGCACTGCAGTCTTCTCTAACTGAAGACTTGACGTTAGCAAAATTAAAGACCAAGAGTGCCACGAAAGAGGTGAGTAAGTGCAAAGTGTGAGTGGCAGTCCTTGGATGGGGATGTACCCATGCAGGCTCCAGGCTGACACCGTGGCAGCGATGGTCTGATGGAAGCTCACACTGGAAAAAGCCTGAATATGCTTTTTTTGTGGGGCCCTGGAAGTAGGCGATAGCATTCCTGGCTGACTCCCACTCCACATTTCCTTTTCTCCACTGCAGACTGCTGCAGTTTGGCTCAAAATACAAACCCAGAGGGCTGGCTCAAAGGTATTTTTGGGGGTTTTAGATACACTCACCGTACATTGTATAAATGAATCTCAGCCCCGCTGTAGGGCAACACCTTTAACATTCACATTGGTTTTGGAGTGAACCTCTGCCTCTAACAGTGTTTTTTTCTCCCATCATCTTTCACGACCTACCATTATCTTTTGCTGTGCAGTGGGATTTTATTAATTAATTTAGGTTTAAAAAAAAAATCCATCAAAGAGAAGCCACAGTCAACTCTGATGTAAACAAACTCCACAGAAATCAAAAGCATTTGGTTCACAAACCTCAGGGCAGATTTTGATCCCGCATAAATCCCAATGACATCTGGAAATGAGGAAAGAGGGATGAGAGAACCCTGTAAGAACAGCATAGAGCTCTTCCCTTTGCTCACCCTTGCTTTCCTTCCCTCATCTTCCTTCTCCTTTTCTCCTCCTCTCCATCCTGTACACTTTTTCACAGAGCACACATATAGCTGGACAGCTTGGACAAATCACATTTCAGTTATTCCAATTCAGTTTATTTAAATAATTAATTCATTTAACATATAGTTGATTGGTTTATCAGACTTCACATTTAGAGGATCTTTTTACAGAAAGAGCTGTCCTTAGTTGAATTAACAACCCCGTTCCCTTCAATCTAACTTTCTAGGGATTCTTTAATATTTTTTTCTTTGCCTCTCCTAATGTGATCGATACAATGCAATTCTCTCTTTGGAGCAGGTCAAGTCTTTTTCATGGTGATTTATCCCCTTACATATATATGCAATATATATTAGGATATGTATTTACTATTTGTTTATAATAAGTAATAGATGGAGAATAAAATGAAGCAAATACCTGACGTTTTGTAAGGCGATAGCTTCTTCCCTAACTAGCTTCTATACTTCATAGCAGGCATTGTAAGGCCACCTGTGGATCCATTACCATTTATCTGTAATTTAGCCTATTAGCCTTAACACTACATGACATAAGTCTCTGCTTGCAACATATGTTGGCAGTTTCACTCTGTGAGGTCCATTTACTGAATCGAAAGTGTTAGCACACAGCAAAACTGTGCAGTGTATACACAGAAATCCCTAGAGTAACTTTGTATTTGTACTATGTGTTGCTGCTTGATTTGTTTTGAATTAGATAGGTTTTAAATTCATGATTCTGAGATGTATGTAATTGCTTCATACATTACCATGCTTATTGTGCTCATTATGCAATGCATTGTAGACCAGAAATTCGGAACTGTTACTTGCTATGTTGCAGTTTAGAAAATTGTATAAAAGAATAAGAAGGGAAAAAACCCCCAAACAAACAAACAAAAAAGATGAAAAAAGAAGAAGGAACTCAATTTTTCTTGAAGTCAGCAGGAGTTATAACCAAAGGGCAACTTAATCAGTACTTAACAGAGTAATGAAACAGCCTATTAAATTTGCAGCTATGGGGAAATGTCTGAAATTTCATGACTAACTCAAGCTCATCATGTTGGCTTTTTGAAGTCAACCCCAAAGAAAGTCTGGAAAGCGATCAGTTTTGAAAACTGTTTTTTTAAAATACTTTTTAATGCTTTGTTTAATAAAGTTTAGACAGTAGATGTCACTGTATCAACTACTGTTAAAGCAAATACTATTAATTGGAAATGGCACCAATATAGCCAGATTAGTTAGAAACAACAGAATTGTAACATGAAGAAAACCCAACTTTCATTGGTATTGGATTTAACTAATCAACCAAATCTAAGAACATTTGGACCCAAAGTATGTAGCCAGCTAAAATGAAGGCTATGACAAGTGACTGTAGACATTATGAAGATCATTACTCATACTTCACATGAAACATTTTTTCACACTACAATGCTGAGACGTGAAAGGCTTAGGGCATACCTTCTAAATCCTTTGCTATCAAATACAGACTTGGCTCTGTTAGTTCAAATTCCAAAGGTGAGGAGTCACCAGACCTATAAATATCCCTTTGATATATGGGAACATTTTTTTCATGTGCAACACAGAACAATTGATTAATTACTATTTGCAAAAGTATTGATTTAGACCTCTGGATAAAATTTGTTCAGGGATAGAAGCATGTGCTTTTGAACTTGAACCACCATACGTTGATGAATAAATATTTGGCCTTGAATTAACTTGTGAAGTTCTGCATCAGCATTTTATAATTGTAGCGCATATTTCATTTTTATTGGCAAACCACAACTCATTAGAATAAAAGTCTAATTTATACATAGCCAAATGGTACAATTTGTCAAATAGGAACATATGCACTTGGAAATAGTCAACCTTTTCCAGTAATTTCAGAATTTTTTACCATTCTTGAAAGGGAGAGGTAATGGGTTTTAAATTTTCTAGAGTTCATATGAATAGCTTCAGGAGCCAAATCTTTTATTCTGTGTTTCTGTGCCAGCAGATGGTTCCTTCAAAACCAGCCTTCCAGTTTTTACTCTTGAAATAGTACTCCATGCGAGATTTCTGGTTCTGGCAGCAGAACATACAGATTTTATATTATTCTTCTTTGAATCTTAGGAATTTCTCTAACTCCTCTTGAAAAAAAGTAACAAACACCACAAGAACATGCTATTCCTTTGAGCACAGAGAAGGGAACTGTAGAGAAGAAAATCATAAGGCAGAATTTTAAAAGTAAAATGATAGGAAGGACTTATGAAGAATGAATAAAAGTTGAAATATTATGAATCAAAATGAAAATCAAAAAGGAAAAAAAGATTTATTTTTAGTCAGATTTTTGCCAGGCACTTTGCTGGGAGCTGTGAAGTTGACAAACTATTCCAAATAGTCTTTGGCAAAAAAAGGATAGGAAATATGAGGTCTGAGAGCCAAGAAACTTAGAATTACAATGACTTTCTAAACCGAGTTCCTCACATAAAAAAATGTTCTCCATCCCAGTGAGATGAGTTGCAGTGTGCTTGCCACTCCTGTCTGAACATCTCTTTCTAATTTACAAAATGGTTAAAAAACATTAAAGCTAACATCACATGATTTTTTTTTCTCTTCAGAACTAAACCACATGAAGATTCTCCCACTCAAAACCTGCTTATTTTTGTGCATTTAATTTTACTTAAATCCATAAGGTAAAATTCATTACTTCGTACTCTTTTTATAGGAAGTCTTTTAAATAAAATTGTTAGATATTCTACACCAGAACTTGTTTCTGAAATAGTCTATATGGCTATAATTATAATAGTCTATAATTTAAAAGAATATAAAAAGGAAGTAATTTACAATAGTTTATCTAGTGCTTGTAGCTTTGTTTAGCAAAAAACTTTTAAAAGCAGTATTATTTACTCAAAACTATAGCATAATTGCTTTCTTATAGGTCTTGACAAATAAAGCAGAATGCATAGGTATATACACTTGACTCACTAGACAGGAGCAAGACTACATTACATTTATTGCAGCCTTTAGAATATCTGTATTCTATATTGTATAAAATGACAGTCCAAAAGTTTCAACCTAAGCCTATTAAAGTTTTTCATTACTGAAACCAAGACCTCTACTCTACATTTTGTTCTGAAAAATGTGTATATAGTTTGCTTGCTCATTTGTTCTTTGAAAAATTGAATGTGATACACAGAATTTATTTTTATTCTCAGCCTAACTATGAAATAGGATTATTACCAGTTAGGAATTACAACATTTGCAAAGCTTGGACGTTTTCTTTTTTACTAGTTTAAAAGTATTACCCTCTTATACTCAGTATGTACTGAAAAACGTATGTTACTGCAGCTAACACTAATACTGGTGCATCTACATTGCATCTCTCTGGTTTTAATTTTATTAGAATACCATATATGCTGAATAATATCACTTTGGACTAATTCTCTTCATTCTTGCCCCAGCCACATAGTGGAGGTTGGGTCAGCCACCTCCTTCTGGAGAATGGGAACACAGCAGCAAGTCTTCAATTAGCCGTAGGGGCTGCTCAGAGCCCCATAAACACAAAAATAAAACCAGATGTCAGAGATCTGCAGAGGAGATTTGAGGATATCTTATGGCTCTCAGGCACATAATAAAACTCCAATGAAATTTTTAGATGATGTAGTAGGATTTAAATATCACAAAATTCTCTCATGGAGTATTTTAAGTTGTTTCTACCTCATACAATGTCAAAAACAATTCAGCCATCTTGAAAATGAATACTATTCCAAGCGGTGTTTGGGGTTTTTTTTCCTCATTCTCTCTCTCTCCCTTTTTACCTCTAAATTAAGGAGGAGTTATAAAGCCATAATAAAACCTGAACTTCAAAGAGAATGATCCAAAATAAGATACGTCCAACTTCCAACACTACCGAAACAGATTCAAGTTATTTTTCTGTTGAATGAAATTCTGTTTAGCTTTACTAATCTTCTCTTGCTTAAAAATAGCAGACAAACATTTTTAAAGCAGAGAGTCTACAATCAAGATAGTGCAAAGCTATGAAGCCCCACATATATGAACGAATTCTGTAGCTTACAGTCACAAAAGTATCCTTACAGAATACTATGCCCTTAGAGGTAATTTAGCCATATCAAGGTCCATGGAAATTTTTCCATTAGCTCGTACCAAATGTAGACAAAGACTTTGACAAAAAGAAGTATCAATGCCTCAAAAAGACCTGTAAATCAGATGACAAGGTAAGAAGCAAAGCACTGCTCTGCTCAAAAATGATAAATTCCAGAAAACATGCATGCAATAAAAATCCCAGCTAATGTTGAAGTGTTAGTATCAAAATATGATATCATGCTATCAAAATTCTAAAATATAATATTTCTTCCCTCAAGAAAAAACCACGAACTTGCTTTGACAAACTTAAACAATGTATAAAAATAAGAATATAATTTATTTTAAAGTTTTAGATCATTCCAATTTTCTTTTAATAAAGACTGCTGGAGGTTAATGTAATCTCTACTCATTTGAGAAAGATCCAATAAAGAATCTCAAGCACTTAAAAACTTCTGTGATTAAATTTATAACATAATGGTTAATAATTTAGTACTTGTTAGATTAATTCATGTTCTGTATTCTATAAGAATCATAGGCACCTGCAAAATTCTAGAAAGGATTACAGTAGCTTATTAAATGTACTGAAGTAGTTTTCTCTTACTTTAAATATGACGGTCCTATAATGCTTTTTTTCTCATTAGTGTGCATGCTCAGGAAATAAGATGCAGTTTTTTGAATATAAATGTTAGGCATATTTAACCACATCATTCTTCTGAAATTTTCTGTATGTTCCATCAACAATTAAAGACAACTTATTATTGAAATAATTTACAATAATGCATCTAATATATTTAGCTTTGTTTACCAAGTAAGTTTTAAAAACATATTTACTCAAACTTCAATCTAATCCACTATTTTTTCTAAGCTAATTTTTCCAGCAGAAACCTCATCCATGGATCTTGTTACTGATACCGTCCTCCTCCAACTAATTTAATACAGGAGAACAAGTTACAGTCCTCATTCTTCCTAAAGCAAATGCTAATTCTAATTTAGCGAGGTTTACAATGAGCTATATACTAGCAAAACACATTCCTATTACAATTACATTAAGTATTTCCTTTGAAGTTTAAGTTTGTTTCCCTAAGAATTCTAAAATTTAACCCTTAAACACGATGCTATTAAGATGCAAGACTTAAGTGGATTAATTCCCACAGCAAAGCTAGAAAATACATAAATAAAAAAAGCCCCTGTCCTGGTTTGAGTATCAGAGGATTAATTTATCTTTTGTAATTTTATGTTTTAAATAAGGTCTCTTGTAATGCCTGAAAAAATTGCATTTTTAGAAGATTCTAGTGCCTGAATTTGTGAAAATATTTACTTTATAGCCAGCGATTGTATGTGGGTTTCAAGGTGTCAGTGTTTTCGAGTTAGCCAGGTGTGGGAACGAGGAGGAAGGACACCTGGGCACTTGACCCAGGCTGGCCAACAGAATTATTTCATACCTTGAACAGCATATTCAATATAAATTAGAAAGTTTGCTGAGGATTTTCTCCTCTTCTATGATGGCTACCACCCTAAGACCTTCTTGCCTTGGTGCTGGACCTCTGAGGCCTTCCCTTTCCTTCCTCTCAAAGCTGTAGCGCTCGCAGTGCCTGACGTTTGCTGTCCACTGCTGAGAGTGCGCAGCTTCCTACTGATAGAATTGGCTGAGTATAATCCTTGTATATTTTATATTGGTATTGGATAAATACTAGTTCTTTAGTATTATTAATGATAATTAGTGTTATCCTATTAAATCTGTTTATATTTTAACCCTCAAGTTTCCTTGTTTTTCCTGATTTCCCTTCTCGGGTGGGGAGAGGTCATCAGGTAATAGAATAATTGTCAAAATGACAATAAATTGTTGTGGGTTCTTCAAACCATAACAGCCCCTTACTGGTATTTTTAGTATATGTCCTGTAGCAAATGATTAAAAATATTTCTCCAGAAACAAGATGGAGGATAAGAACATGCATCTGCCCACAGACAGTCCTCAGTGGATTATAAGTGGAAACTTCAGCTGAATTGATAAAATTGGTCCTGAAAAATACCTCAGACCTCACAACATGCCTACTGTTTAACTGACTTAATGTCCAAAAAGTAAAATAGAAGTCTTGGAAGTGTCCTATATATATAATTACCTTATAGAAGAAAATTTCTGTTTTCAATATAACTTACAGAGTACAGAAGATAAAATGGTGAAGAGGACAGGAAAGTGATAAAAGCATAGTTGATAAAAGAGAGATGATCTCTCTCAAATTACCACATACCATAAATATGGTCAAGAGAAATGAGGTTTTGAATTGATACATCACAGAAGTCAGAAATGTCAAAACCATACTTTCTAAGAGTTCATTATGAAATGTAACTAGCACTGAAATTAATCTTCATGCTCTCCAGAAATTACATTACAACATATAGCTTAGGGATACAGTGAACTAGTTAATATCTGTCCACAGAAACCAGAAGTGCCTGTTTCAAGTCATTAGTCAGCCTTAGACAAGAAAAAGACCAAGAACTGTATTTATGAGGGAAGATGGGTTACCACAGGGAAGCTTATCCGTTTATTTCCCATGATCTTCATCCATCTCTTCTGCCTGATGCCTAAACTGAAAATGAATCAGATCGTAGATGTCACAATTTACAGTCCAGTGTTTTAGTATAAAAGCGTACTGTGAGCAGTTCAGTAGCTGCTTAATATGTGGCTTATTCAGCTTCACAAAGAGAGAAAGGTGAGGGTAGCAACTATTTTGCCATATGATTGTTGTGCCTTTTGTTTCTAAGTCAATAAGGAGGTAACCCTATAGGTCACTTTGGTTAGTCAGTGTCAGTCAGTCAAATTCAGGTCTGAGCTCGGGTTGTCCTACCTTTCCCGTGCTCATATGCACACTTGGGCCATGGATCAGGAACCTCTGGAGGAGAAATGACAGTTCCTTAACACCTTCCCCCAGGCTGGGTACATCAAGCCTGGGAAGAGATCAGCACCAGGTATCCCACACTTAAAACATTCATAAATTGTTTGCACAGGCTTTGGGCCAAAGCAAACAAGCCACAGTACAGACTGGAAGTTTATGCCTGGCTTCTGAGTCTGCACTTAGCCGTGCTGCACAAAAAAACTCTGGATTTTTAAAATATTTCTGTGCCACAGACATCCTGCCTCTCACTCTTCTCTCCATCCAACTCTACAGAAAGGGTATAAACTCCTAGTACTTAAGAATTCAGGTCTTTGCCAGTGAGTTATTCAGTTCCAGCCACATGACACACCATGCAAATTCCAAGAGGTCCTGATGTGATAAATAGAAATAAATAGAAAATTCTTCTAATGACCATGACACGTTGTTGTAAGTTGTGAATATATCATGCCACAGCAAAGAGAAACCCAAACTCAACATTATATTCACTCAAGAAGAAAAAAATTGCAATTGTAAGCCAGCAAAACTATAACGTGTGCACCAGAGAGCTACTGCCTGTCAGTGTAATCTACCAGGAATACTGTTCTTAAGCTCCATCCTTCTGGGCATGTGGGAAAAAGAAGTCATTACTGCAGTGGAAAGGGACAATATCCTTCTCTAAGGTCAGAGGGGCAGCTCCTATTTGCTGGCAAATAGACTCCTTAAAGTATGATGTGATCAAAGGGACAATCAAGAACAAAGCCAAGGCACAATTGCCTGGTTCACTAACATCACATGCACCGAAGAGAATTTGATATTAAAAGAATACAGTATTAGGCAGCACAAGACATCAAAATTTCATGCATATAGAATACATTTCTACAAATATTAAAATATTATTGTTGTTATTGTAATGTGTGCTACCAGAAGGGAAAAATATGATTATGAAGACAAGCCTGTCTATGCACACAGTCTTGTACACAATGTACATGATGCATTAAAAATGGAATTCTGCAACAGCTGACAGGACAGGGAAATGAGGGGAGGAGGGAAGAAGGGGAGGGAGAGGAATGGGGACAAGGGAAAAAAGAAAAGAGAAGGAGTCAGGGAAATGTAGACCCCCAGGCACACAGCAACAATTTATTCAACCTGCCTGTTAGCTGTCAGGGTACTTCAAGCTCACTAGAATATGTTCCAGTACTGATAAAAAAAAAAAAGTGTCACACAGAGGTGGAGGAAAAATGGAAATGCTTGTTGAAATTTGTGGTCAGAATCCATAATCTCTATTCAGCAATGCCTAGTAAATGGAAAAAGAACAAGCAGCAATATATACTTTTTACCTGACCTTCAGCTAGGGTTTTGTTACTATTGTTGGGATTGTTTGAGAGACTGCTAGAGATGCACCTTTGTTTACCATTTGCATCTCATTTCCTCTATGGCTGTCTGCCTGCGTGTGCGGGTGCACATCAGGTTTTGGCTAATGATTTTTCCGATTTAAAGTTCAGTTAATTTAATGTAAATTGGTACAGTTTATGAGAGTTACTAAAAAAAAAATGCTCTCTTTCTTTGCTTTATGAATTCCTTGTGTTCATAAAATAATTTTAGGTATTTAGTGTCCAAATTTCAGCTGTGTCTTCAAATATGTACTATTTCTGCTTGGCATTGTTTCTGTGCCTTGGATGAATATGTAAATGGCAGAGGGAAACTGTAAAAAAAATCATGAGTGCCACACAAATCCACACTTTTGGCACAAATCTTCAAAGCAATGTATGTTTGCACAAACATACATTAAATTTTCATTTTTTGAAACAATTTTCTGGGAGGGAAAAACTATTTAGAGGAGTTCTAGAAAGAATTCAGCACTTAAAACAAAACTGTTACTATTCTATAGCTGATGCTTGCTATTTAGTAACAGACACTTGAAAATCTACAGTGTTTATTTTAGTTAGTTTACTTTTGTTCCCTAGTTTATAATCCAAATATCTATCCACAGCTAATGTTTCCTAAAGGTGTTTCCCTGTATCGTAAGCCAAGAATTTATGGCATAAGGAGTTCATTGTTGGGTTTTTTTTTCCCCCCAGTGGCAAGTAATACCTTGCAAAAGATGTCATTCATTTCTTCTGGGTAAGCTTGATTCTTACAGGGTTTGCAAGGTAATATAGGGAATGGATTGATAAATAGTGTAAAGTAAATGAGATGAGAAAAGTAATACTTTAGAAAAAACAGAAATGGAGTTGGGGCTCAAACACTGTGGCGGAGATAAAAGTGTTTGTGGTTAATGAAGAAAATAATTGGAAAGGGTAAGTTTTACAGCCCGCCTTGGCTGTTCCTATCAGAAGATCCAATCTCCCATATCCACTAGATGACAACTTAAAAGGAATCTTAGAGGCTGATGAAGCCCTCAGTGGTACACCATAATGCTACTCTAACAAAGAATTTACGAGTACATGGTAGTGAAAAACTGGAGTCTTTAATTCCTCTGACAGAGAGCAGGTTGATTAGAAAGACAAAAAGATACAGCATCACACACACAAGTAACACGCACATAAAATTAAGGGACAGTGTTTAACACTGACACTCTTGCAAATACCCTTGGGAACACTAGCTGATGGTAGTGGTGTGTTTGAGCAGATCTGATAAGTTTTGACCAGTGTGGCTAAAGCATCTAAAATACAATTTTCAGAGGCACTCAATGTGAATTTAACTGATCTTGCCAAAAGCAGCAGGAATTTTTAATGCTGCCTTCAACAGAAAAGAGTTGCATCATGGTTTCCTTTTGAAAATATCTCTACTAATGGTTTGCCTCTGGCTGAAACAGCGAAGCTTTTCTGCACTATTAAATTTGCCACACAAGTAGTCTCAGTCTTGGTACCTGAGGATTTGACTGCTATAAATCCCATGCTAGGCAAGGTGTCACACCAAATTCACAGTAAACTTAAACCACTGCAGCATTCTGGGACCTTCTGATTATATGGGATTTCACACCTGCAGGATGTTACATCAGTGGTCTGGGAAGATCTACACAGTGACAAAAGATAAACTGGCAGAATTCAATATGTTGGTTTTAACCTAAAAAGCTCCAAATGATTTAAAAATATGCTTAAATGAGAAAGTGCCTTCCTCTCTGTGACAGATACCTGCAGCTTTTTCATCAGGAACAGAAGGGGCCTGGTGGTTTGCATTCACTGAGTAGAATTGCACATCAGACCCAAAACATGCACGGCACAGTTCCTACCTCTGTACAGGAGAAGGGGCAGCTGACATTCAGAAAGAGCAGAGCTATTATTCAGTTGTGGCATGAGCATGGCTTTCTTCTATGCTATTTATTTTGCACTTGTAATTGTGGACAGCAAGTTATCTTGGTCATCCAGAATTTGGGATAACCATTCCCCTCATAGCTTCCACCATTATAACATTAAAATAGTTCTACAAACACAGAATGACTGAAGTTAAAGCACAGCATAAAGGATTTCTTCAGCAGTCAAGAACATTTCCCTGTAGAAAATTCACTTTTCTTTTTTTGGATCGCATTTAGTTATATAATTACAGGATAAATCTCTCTCACATGTACTAAATTCTCAGAGGCTAAAGGCATGCCACTGAGTTGGATTTGATTTCTCACCTTGCCGTATGTGCTAACATATGATCAGAAAAGACTTTTATTTTAAAGTGTTGTACCTTTCAGTTATGTACCTTTAGCAGAATAAATACCCCTTGAAGTTCTGCTCCTAGGTTTAACAATAATTCTGATGAATCGGGTAATGTGTAACATTTTACATCAATCTTTTTTATTCTTCCAGGAAATTAATGGAGTTAATTGTAGATTAGATGACCTAGGTGCTTTGCCTTTTCTTGTGTATTCATTATGAGACTAGTCTGTCAAAAAAATTAAGGTAAAATCTCAAAGATGAAAAAGAAAGCGCACCTGCCAAAATGTCTCACTAATTAGAAATAATTTTAAAAGGAGGTTATTAAATACAATTTGTTCAGCATTTCATGTCAATGAAATATACTTGAACATTTCAAGCCCTTTCTCTCCATTTTCTCTAATCACAATTTCCTGTGTTGTCACAACTTGGGAATCCCAATGCATTATTTTTGCAAGTGCATACATCTACATGAAAAAGTGACGACTATTCAATTTGTATCATCACTGCTACGCCCTATCTTTGTTCCCACCAACCGAACAAAATCTTCTGTCAACATGATGATAGATGGTCTGGAGTCAGAACAGCGCAATTAACCTTTCTTAAGCTTATTGTGATTTAAGTGGGATAATACAATTTGATTTTTCTTTTCAGGGACTTTCAAGTTTTCAAAATTATTTTACAGTATGCAGAAGCTTAGCACTTTCTATGTTTCTTATGAAGCAACTGTGCAATTTCTGTATTAAACATTTGCTTGTCACTAAAAAGAAAAATGAATTATAAATAGTCCATAAAAATATAACACTAAATAACAACCATAACAAGGTTTTAAAATACAGTTCAAATCTTGTGTTCTAATTGGTTTTCTGTTTTTCTGATTATGACTTTATGACTTTAAAATGCATTCTCTCAAAGTTTTTAAGCATTCCTCTGGAAGTTTACTGTCTACAAGAGAGAAGAAGCTGAAAACTCTTCTTTTAAACGAAGAAATAAAAAAAAAAAGGTTTAAAATTCTAATGTTGTTAGTATGAGCTAGGAGCTGATGGGAATTTCAAGACTTGAAACAAGAGTGCAAGAAGTGGAAGTGCTGGTTAACATACACAGATCTTTTCCTGGACACAACAAAGGAGAACGAGCGCAGCTGAGTCCACTTGTGACAGCTCCTGTTTAAAAAGGCTAAGTGAATTTTCAAAGTCACACAGGGATGACTTTGCCTTCTGATTTTCATTCCCTTGCTCCATTAGATCTCCACAGTGCTCCACACACATACTGACAGGAGGATGTGCATGAGCTAGTCCTGACTGACAGTTTTCCATACTGTCATCAATACATAAAAAATATTAAAAGAAAAAAGGGACTAGAGACGACAAAGCAGGTTGCATAAAACCTTGAAATATAACCTCCCAATGTTATAAATACCTCACTAGGTCAGTCAAAGATATAGCTTTATCTCTTAGGAAACATATTCTATTTGCATACGCAACTTTCTATCTTTCATCCTAGTAGGAAGAGGAAATAAATAATGGAGTACTTCCCAGCATAACAGAAAACCTCCTTGCAAATCTTTGCTCACGTTAAAAGGTGTGTGGTTTTGTTTGGGTTTTTTGTTTTAAAACCTTGAGTAATCCCACTGACATTACATTTCACGGGATTATATTTCATAGAATAAAAGGGTATCTAGTAACTTCTCCAAATGAATTCTTTAATTGGCCTACATTGGTCATTTCCTTGATGCTGGTTAGCCTGCCTCAGATTCAACAGACAACAATGTGCTGTATTGCAGGAGAGACGTTATCTGTGAGACATAATCCTATTCCCAGCGTCACCTCCCTGTACAAGAGCCAGGAAGTCACAAAATAGCTGTAGAGGCTGCCATGGTGAGTAAGGGAGATCCTCATCATACAGGCACTCAGCAGTAAGGCTGACTCCTTTACAGGCTCTGACAATTACACTTTTAAATAGAGCAGCCAGCCCAGAGGCAGAAACACGTAATCCTTCTACAAGAACTGAGCGGGATATTGGAGCAAAAAAATTTAGCGTTTGGCTAAAGACCCAGCAATGCTAACTCAATCATCAATCCAGACGCACGTTGAAACACCAGTCCTGGCTGACCCAGCTACTAGTGAGCGCTTCTCACAGACTACAGTGGGCTACAGAGGTCACTTTGTAACCAGCTGGCTGAAGAAACTGAACTCACCTGATAGGGCAAGGAGCAGCAGGAGAACTATTGAGTGCATACAGGGACTAACAGTCAAAATAAAGCAGAAAAGTAGCGACTGGATGTCCTGGTTTCAGCTGGGATTGAATTAATTTCCTTTCTAGTGGTTGCTGTGTTTCAGATTTGGTATGAAGGGAACGTCAATAATGCTTATTGTTTTAGTTGTTGCCAGGTGATTTTTATACTATTCAAGGACTTCTTTCAACTTCCCTTAGAAGCTGAGAAGGAGCATAGACAGAATAATAGAACGGCCGATGGAATAGTCTGTACCATAGACGACATGCTTAGTATGTAAACGGGGGTTGACCGGGAGGCGGAAATCCACAATCACTGCTTGGGATAGGCTGGGCAACCAATTCACCAGGTAGCGAGAGTGACTTGTGTTGTATTACTTTATCTTGTATATTCTTTTACCATTTGGATGATTGTTATTTTCCTTTTTCTTTTACCATTCTATTAAACTGTCTTTATCTCAAACCACAGGGTCTTTTCCCTTTCCCTTTCCCTTTCCCTTTCCCTTTCCCTTTCCCTTTCCCTTTCCCTTTCCCTTTCCCTTTCCCTTTCC
>JAOXJK010000001.1:103177589-103188472 GCA_025774025.1 Xenus cinereus | reverse complement strand
TTTCCCTTTCCCTTTCCCTTTCCCTTTCCCTTTCCCTTTCCCTGTCCCTTTCCCTTTCCCTTTCCCTTTCCCTTTCCCTTTCCCTTTCCCTTTCCCTTTCCCTTTCCCTTTCCCCTCTTCTCCCGGCCCTTCTGAAGGGGAAAAGGGTAGAACTGTGTAAGCAGCTGTGTGGTCTTAGCTACCAGCTGGAGTTAAACCATGACAATGGATCCTTAAGAAATTATTATCAAGCCTCATATCTTTAGCCAATTAGATAGCGAAAATAAATAAATAAATAAATAAATGAACATTTACTGCTGAGATGCATCCATTTGTATCTCGTGGATGAAGGCATTACACAAATAATTGCTGTAAAAACCTTTTATTTAGGCTATTTTTTGCAGACGTAATGTGAATGAATCTCTATCAATTCTTTCTTACAAAAGAATTGACAGTGTTAGTGCAGAAAAGTGCACTAGCACTTACTTGCAGTGACTGTGGAGGAATATGATCTAATTTCATGTACTTTGTGTACAGTAAAAATTAAGATACAAAGTCTAACTGAATTATCCTCGCCTTACGTAAACTGTAGGTTTTGTGTTCAGGATCTGAAATGTATCTTACGACTTCTCTCCTAATTTTATGCTTCCTTTTCCTTGCATTGCTAAAATGAACAATAAAAGACTGATTAATGTCCATCTAAATGCATGTGCAGAAAAATACAAAACGCATTATTTTATTCTTCTCCCCTTAAAGAAATAAAAAAAAAGCATGCTTTACATGCCCATCATATGATTTGACAGCTGAGGCAGAGTTGAGAAAACATCATGTATTGCAGCTTCCTACACAATTTAATTAATCCTTCACACCACTATGAGTAAAGTAATGCATAATCCAATAGGACTTCATTCGTAATTTATCATCAATTATTGCCCCTCATTGTAGTGTTAAATAATACCAAGCTCATTTAATGTGCGAAATGAGTCCCATTGATTCTTTTGTCTTTGTAATTGAAAGGGACAGTCCCATCAGTTTCATTAGAGGTTATTTATCCTCTAATATATCAAACAAGATTTACAGCTGAAATATTAAAAAAAAGATCCATTACAAAACACAAATAAACTCAAAGGTAAAATTTATAAGGTCAGTGAAGTACTAATATTAGGTTCAGCTACCCAAGCATCTCAGTGACAGATAGCATATTAGCAGCTAGTACATGATTTCCCCACAAAAATTGCAATAAAAGAAATGATGGTAACTTAAAATCAATGTTAATATAGAGAATTATGACAATACACATTGCAGGCTAGTGTACATTTCTGAAAAACGTACTTTCATAACTGCTGTATCAGTAGCTATGCCAGTCACACTTGTGTCACGCTCTGATTTAGGTCCTAGAGAAAGCTGGGACAGCAGAAGCATCACTACGCAATCATATTATTTTTGGCTTAGGAAAAGAACATGCTTTTTAAGCAGGCAATCCAAGCCATAGATAAAAATCAGTCCTCCCTAATAAGTACTGGAATTGCCAAAGGAGCTTACAAATATGAAGGAACACATTTACTGGTCAGGGCAGTTAACTCTTTTAATGCTGGAATAGGCATGAAAGTGTACTATAATAACATCAGTACCTAGGCAGATGCTCAAGAGCCATAGTAGACTGTAAATATATAAGCAATTATTTCTTTTATATTCAGAGGTTTTTCCCATTATTATCCCTTGTTTCTAGAATATTTTTAGTGATGCCCTTTAGCAACATGGTGTGCTATCGTGACCAGGAATCACAAAAACAGAAAAAAACCCAGCACTTAGCTATCTTGGAGAAACCAATCACCTGAGTATTCATTGAGTTCAATATTATTATTATTCATGCATGGAAGAGCTACTTGTGACAAGCAGTTATGGATTAGAATTGATTCTTCATGTTAGGCTTTTAGAAAGAACCTTTGCCTTTAATGTGTTACGTATTTCCCTGGTGTAAGAGCCCAGTTTCCTTCCCTGCCTTTATGGAGAGAAGCAAGGCAGAACAGTATCTGTAACGTCATGTTACCTTGGGACTCCAGTCTGTACTGCAGCCCAAGCCCCTAGATTATCTTCACTCTTCACGTGTTGGTTCACATTCTGGCGTTCTTGGCAAGAAAATTTAGACACAGGGTAGGGACTGACTGAGACCTAAACTTTGCTTTTATGGGGAGCAAGAATTAAATGGTTCAAGCCCGGTTATCTCAGGCAATACAGACATATTGCCTTCAATCTGAGAAAGATAAGAAAAGAAACTTAGAAACAATCAAGCAATTAGGATCTCACAACTAAGAAGTAAGCTGAAATTTCACAAATTTATCAGGTAAGTGAAATGCACAAGTAAGATAGTATAGCTTAATATTTCGTAACACCTATTTCCTGCTTTCCATCTGAAAGTATGTTTTATTTACTTGCACCTTAGCAAGGTCTCTGTAGTTAACTAGAGCTCTTCCCCTTATGTAGTCTGCTCTGTCTTAAAATCCTTTCTTGGAAGATCAATATGTACTTAGCATTTATATGACCTAAGGCTTAGCTTGAAAACTTTGCACCTGAATACCATTTTCATCTTACTCATGTTTTATTTCCTCCATAAACATGTCAGGCATATGTTTCTGAAGTATTGCTTCTCCTTTTCCTTAAATTTTTTTTGTACCTTCACGATGGACCTTTTTTTTTCCAAACATGGCAGTTAGGAAGTTTCCTGGACTATTTAATTCATACAATACATATCTAAGCGTTAATTTGTCCTTTATGATGCAATAACTCAGTTTCATTCACAGACCCGAGAAAAATTAGCAACCGTCAATGAGCCTTGGCAAACAAAGTTAACACAACAAATAGATGTTTACTTCAAAAGGTTTATCTGAAATAATAGAAATATCCTCTATTTTATATTTTAGGTTCTTTTACCAATACTTGAATACAATATAAATAGAAGCACATCTCTAAAAATAAAGGATCAACAGGAAGGAAGTATCACAGGCCAAAGATTTTCCTAGCCCCTGAATTTTGGAGGAAGAAAGGGGAGCACCTCTTCTCCTACACAGACATAAACACAACAGTATCTCAGGTTTCCCCACCCTCTGTGAATACTGAATCAAGAGCTTTATAACAGTATAGGGAGGTCAATAGTCTTAGACTACTTGAAGAAGTATTTCAAATGTAGAAGTTGGTATGAAATCTGAGCGGTCCCTGACACCAGCCTCCCACATGACAGATTCCCCCCCTGCCCTGTTACAGCTCCCTCATGATCCTGATGGAAAGCCATAAGCTGCTTTAGATGCCCCTCTGGGGTGGGGAGCAGAAAGGAAATCTCAGCTAAAGGTCTTCAGGCTTTTACACAAAAGAACTGCCATAATTTTCATCTGGGAGATGATAGGTTTAACAGAAAGCTCTCTCCAAAATTCAGGATGTCATCTATAAATCAAACAACAGACCCAACAGTAACATGAAAAGAAAGAGAAAGGCAGAAAGGCAAAAGATGATGATGATTGAGGGCATTTAAAGAAAAGATATAATGAGTAACAGCAAATAGAGGACAGGAACAAAGAAAATAAGGTGAGGAGTGAGATGAATAAGAGGAGAGCTGAATGTAAAGTACAAACAAATTAAAGAACTTCTTCAACTTCCTCTTTGTCATATTTGATACCACAGAATTGTTTACGATGTTCTATCACACTTTTTCAGTGTGCATTTTGTGAATTCCTAATCTTTAAATACTTTTCGTAATTACGGACATTCAATTTTGACAATTCCACATCCGTTCCCCATTTCAAGGCACTGTTTCTACTTTTGTGCTACAAGACTCTTGCACCAGCTTGAATAATGATTTCAATATTTATTTTTTTCTTTATTCAGAACTGAGTCTTAAAAGAGCTCCGTAGAAATTTTAAGACAGAAAACTGTCATTATGGTTGGGATTTCCAGTATTCTCAAAATAAACCCATTCTGCTGTCTTGACTGGCTTAGAATGGTCTGTATATTCCCTTGATTAATTGTAGATGTTTTATTTTCCTGCTCAGTTTTCTACCTTCAGAAAAATACTGAGTCTATCAAAAGCTTCCTACACATCAAATTAAATTATGGATTTACAATATACTACAACTTTTTCACTAATTCCTTTTTTGGACAACCTAGCTGGACAAGGTAGAATGAATACAAAGTGTGTGCTAGAAGTAGATAGCTTTCTACTAATTCATATCTTACATTATTGAGTAGCATTTTCCCTGTGTTTCTTGGAAAAAATGGAGAGTGATGGGTGTGTTGTAATTGGAATCTGAAGGAGACTTTGTGTTTATGTTTGCTATTGTTCATTTTAATGTCCCAGTACGGTTTCTCTACAATATCTGGTTGGCATTCTGAATTTCATTAAGTCTACTGGAATATACTATGAAATATGAAACCATATAAGCACGCACAAACAAAAAATCTTAGCTTCTTTCTGTCCATTTCTTTCTATTCAAAAAGAGTACATTAATGCCACCTGAGTAGTAAGCTTTTATATATAACATCTACATTTTGTATGTATTGAGTATGTTTTACTGAATTACAAGGGCAAATTGTATATCACAAAAGGTGATCTCCAAGAAAAATATTCAGCTGTGTCCATCCAGAATCTGTAAGTAAATCCCAGGGTATGGAATTTAAAGCACCACCCCAGCTAAATCACGATGCTGCCTTGCATGTTTCATTCTGAAGGATCATAAGTCACTACCAGTTTTCATCTTTTTTTAAAAAGGTAGTGTATATTTCAAATTAAGTAGGAATACAAAGGTCAGAATTACTAAACTCGACCATTTGTTCTCTGATATAATATAGGAATGTAATAATACTTCCACAATAACAACAGAAGAGTTCTTGAAAGACTTAAGTAAAATTTCTATTTTGGTTACAGAATTTAGCCCTTTTTGTAGCTTTTTGAAAGCTGTCAACTTCCACAGTATTCTTTTCATTTGTCACCAGATTCTTATGGTCCACTAATAATGTCCTAAATAGAACAGTAGAAATAATTTTGTTCCACTCTGCTGGTAATGACAGCAATGCCAGAAAAATATCAAATGGCATGAACTTTTTCCTATGACTCAAAACAATTAGATTCTTTTCACATTACAGAATTTTGAAATATTTTTTACTTTTATTTTTATTTAAACATAATGGAATTAAATTGTGAAGCAAGATATTTTTTTTTTACAGGAGGAAAATCGACTTGTTTGATTTACAAAATGTCGAAACACAGAAGTGGTTTTAAACTTATTTTTAACTGAATTATTGTATTTTTTTCTTTTGTAGATGAAATTTATATTAAACTTTACAACTGTGTAAGTAATATACAGAGTAAAAATTTTCACTTCTGGTCTTCATTATTATGCATTCTCATAATTAGCCATCAACCTCAATGGAGCTCCACTAATATATACCAGCTAATGATCTACTCAAAATTTCTATGAATACTTTAAGTTCTCTATAATTTTTTTCCAGTTTTCCAGAAAAGGATCTGGTGGTCCTCGTGGACACCAAGTTGAACTTGAGCCAGTGACATGCCCTGGTCATAAAGAAGGTCAAGAACACCCTGGGCTGCATTAGAAGGGGTGTTGCCAGCCGGGGGAGGGAGGTGACCCTTCCCCTCTGCTGAGCACTGGTGAGGCCATACCTGGAGTACTGGGTCCAGTGTTGGGCTCCTCAGTACAATAAAAGAGATGGAGCTATTTGAGAGAGTCAAGCAAAGGGCCATTAAAATGATGGAGGGACTGGAGTGTCTCTCCTATAAGGCAAAGCTGAGAAAGCTGGGACTGTTCAGCCTAGACAAGAGAAGGCCTGGGGAGATCTTGTCAATGTATGTCTGAAGGGAGGGTACAGAGAAGACAGAGCCAGGCTGCTTTCAGTGGTTCCCAGTGACAGGATGAGAGGCAAAGGCCACAATCTGAAACACCAGAGCTGCTGTCTGAACATCAGGAAACACCTCTTTACTGTGAGGGTGACAGGGTTGCCCAGAGGGGCTGTGGAGTCTCCATCCTTGGAGGTATTCAAAAGCTTTCTGGACATGGTTCTGGGCATCCTGCTTTAGGTGACCCTGCTTGAGGAAGGGGTTGGGTGAGGTCCCTGCCAACCTCAACCATTCCGTGATTCTGTGATTATAATACAGAAATGTCTAGCCAACCTTGCACATACACAGTTAAGCAAGAACATCAAAAGGAACGGAAGTACGAAGGGAAACACTAACTTTTCTTGCTAGAATAGAAATGAGCACTCCTGAGTCCTGGAGCAGTGCTGTACTGCCTGGAGCAGTGCTGTACTGCCTGGAGCAGGGGCTCTCAAGCTGTGGCATTCAGCAGCAATGTGTCTGCTCCCCCTCTGCTCCTCCAGGTACGCCACAAAATAAACTAGATCCATGACCAGAAGCTGTCATTGCTGATAGACTTGCCTTCATTGCTGCTGCTGAAGGCCTGAATTAGTCTAATGGAACAGGCACTCTTAATTTTTACATATATACAAACAGAATATGTAAAAAAGTATTATAGAACTCTAGCATTTCTATGGCCTTCAGAACTTCAAAATTCTCTGGCTCTTTAAACTCCTAAGTGGTATGTCAACTACAGACCATGTTCTTTGTGGTAAATACCTTATACAATCCCAAGGTTTATCTCCTTTAAATTAAGCTAGCCCTCAGAAGCTTAATATTTAAATCAGGATTACTTCTCAACCAAACCAACACAGACTGCACTTGAATATTCCAAATCAATGCATGACTAACGGGATTTTTCCTGCTGTAGACTGACTAAATTCAAATATAATCTTAGCTACTGCTTCCTTTCTACTGATTACAGTCAAGGATGCAGCAACCTTTGCTGCTCGGGCGAACTCTTTCTGATATCTTAATGCAATTTACAGTACATCCTGGGATAATCCTTTGTTCAATATTGCTGAAGTGGCTTTTTCACTGACCAGCGGTTTTGAGGAAAGCTCAAGACATTATCAGTTAGCAATCATTAATTAAAACTGTTTACTTTGAAACTCATTATAATACATATGGCCCAACAAATATTTCATTCTGTAAATGTTAGTTTTTGAAAATTTCTTAAAATATTTCATTTTATCCAGACTATCCATTTAGTTAGATGCTGGTACCTTATTCACAGGAAATTCAGTCAAATATGTTTGCACATTTATGTACACTCAAACTACATATTTAGTAATTTCAAAGACAGTATCAATATCTGATACCTCTATTTTATATCAATGGAAACATTCTCCAGCTTTGCCATCAGATGAAAAAGTTCTTCATAATGTGAATGACAAGTTCTGTAGCACACTCCTCCCTTACAAAGCATCTTCCTCTTCTAACGGCTTCTCCCGCTCCCGGGTCAGTAGGTGAGCAAAGGCAGCTTCTCAGAAAACGCAGAGGTTGAGTCACATATTTTGACTGCAACTAAAGTCCCTTTCCTCCCCACTGTAGTTAAGGGCCAACATTTGCAGGATGCTTCAGGTTTTACAGACTGACTCTCTTAAGGGAACCACAGTTGCTTAACAGTGAGTCAAAACTGCCAGAGACTCAGTTATCTATTTCACCTTTCTCAGAACAGGCAGCAAAGGTAGGTAACGATTCATACTTTTAATAGTTTATATGAATGTTGTGATTGTTCCCTTTTTGTGTGATAGCAACGCAGACAAAAGGCAAAACAATGGATCTTCTGCTATTTACAATGGTACGATATACCATTTTGTCCCTCTTACACTGAGCTGAATTCCTTTAGGAGGCTGAATAACGATCGCTGTCTCCTAACCCCTGCACGAGGCAGCTAAAGTAAATTGATAAAATAGCATACTCCCTTTTGTCCCTTTTCAGTCATCTGCATGCCTTAACCAAATAAACGCATCTTTTTCATACTCCCATACAGTGCATGCGTGCCCATGGCTTTCTCCCCCGCGCTTGGGGACGATGCCTATTTATGAGAATTCTCTGGCAGCCCCTTTCTGTCCTGGGCTGCATTGAGTACCCAGGCGCAGTAAGCTACGTCTATCCCTTAGACCTGGTAAGAACATTCCTGGGACCATTCCTTTACCTTTTCCTCTAAAATTCTCCTTAGAATTCGACTTAGCTATTTTCCCAACTTTCATGCCTCCCCTTAGTATAGTATCTAAACACCATGTCACTTTTTCAATGTACTTGTGACGCACCTGTGAGAATGGAAGTATTTTTATTCTCCTTGCACTGACCTGGACTTGAGGTATGGAGAGTCTAAATGGAGGAAAACTCACAGCTTATAGGGAATTCCCTTGTCCTTACCCAATTCTGTAAACATTTCAATGCATTAAGAACTGAAAAGGAAATAAAATTATCTGTTGTATCTGTTTGCCTCCTCCAGAACAGGTCACAAGAACACCTGAGATATAACACCAACCTGCTTTTGGAACAGGGACATTAGCTGCTAACAAACTGTATATTTCACAGCATTAAGGTCAACAAGTAAAGGCTTCAAGTAGAGGACTACATTCAAAAACCTCAAAGCTGAACAAAGCTGTAATCTGAAGTGCTACAAATAGCTAATTCTATAAGCATAGAAAAATACTTGTTTGTTTTCTGGGCAAAAAAGCCCCAACATTTTAGTTACACAAGTGAATGGTTGGATGACATTTTGGAGCAGAAGCAGTGCAGTAAAATGGTCAGAAGAGTATTTGCTCTATTTTCCAAAGTAATTTGGCACAAAGTCATGTTCTAACTTTTTATTTTCTGTTTTATAAGTGGGAGTTTCCTTCCCATTCTCTTGCAACACAACTGAAGAAGGTCACAAGTTCCCGGGTGGCCATCTTTTGAAGGCAACTTCCATTCTTGTTCCTCCGACCTCCTTTATATCAGCACACACCAATGTCAAATGTAATTGCTGAACACAAAACAAATCCTAATAAATGAGAAGGCCTAAAATGAAATAAATGGGTGGAACTAAACCATTAACTGAGCATTGCTCAGCATAGGAAGCGTTCTAGAAAATATGCTGCAGGACAAATTATCTTGAGATACCAGAAAGGAGAAAATGTCTGCCAAACTATAATTTAATCTGCTCCAAAGCAGAAAAATTAGATGGAACAGATATTTTCCGTTACAGTGAAACGTTAAGCTAGTTGTAAGATGCTTTTGTTTCTCTTGCTGCTGTTGACATATCTGTACACTAATTTCGAATTTTAAAGCAGATCAACCTAAGGTTATTACCTATCAAACAGGCAAAGGGGAAAGAAGACCTGTCCTCAGAGCTCATTTTACATGGAAGGAAAGAAAGAAACTTAAACTTCTTTTCATTTTAGCTCTTTTAGGTTACTAAGATGGAGACAGCAGGATGGAATTTAGCAAGTAATGATACAGTCATCTAGAGGTGGAAACAGGTACAGAGTGCTCAGCAGCTGTAATCAATGAATACTTGCACTGCAGCGACCTGATTGCAAATACACAAATAAACACAAAACCCCACTTTAACTAGAGACTTCACCCAGATGGTGGGCTTTGTATCACCTGAAAGACAGCATAGTTCTGATAATCAGGACAGAAAGTCAGAATACATTAAGTAAAGATCAGCTGTAAAACTCAATTTACCCTGCAGTGAAATATAAAGTAAGAACTACCACTATGCTGTGGATGTTCACCCAATAATTTTCTTAGATAGTACCTTGAAAAATGTTACAGCCATGATTCATATGAAGAGCTGATGTTTAGTCAAGCCAAAAGTAGATCAGTCCTTTGTTTAGTCACCAAAATTAAAGGTGAGTTAGATAAGTTGGGGAAGAATAGTTTCAATTTGTCACTTAGTGTTTTTCATTTGCTTTTAACAGATATTTTCTGTAATGTTGATAACTATGCCATCTGTATTGGCAGGAATCATACACTTACAACTGATTAAGTGCTGTTCCTTTCCATAAAAGTGTGACCTGCTACCGAAATTAAAGATAGAATATTTATTACGGTGGACTTCCCACTTATGTACTTGCAAACTTTCAGAAATGTACTGTAATACACGCTCACACTTAATTTTCATCTGCTGGACAGATTGCTGTGGAAAATATGTTGAAAAGTATCCCATATGTTATACTAAGGACTGATGGCATTTTCACTACTGGTAGAAGTGATGATAAACATCTGTCAGCAATAGAGGGGGACTAGACTGACTAGAGGCTATGAGAATTTGCTTAAACTGTTTACCTTTACATAAAATCAGAGCATGTGGTCAACTACAGAAATTAGAAGGGAGATTTACTCCTACAGCAGTCAAGGTCAAAGTGATCATCCCACTGAAAAACATAGATATGATGACGCGCTGTTAGGTTTTACTGAACATTTCGGTTCTTTCAGAGAACTGAAGAAAAAAGCTCCCTTGGGGAAGAGCCAAGGGACCTGTCCAAACACAGCCCTCAAAACCCTTGGCACCTTCGGAGTTACAGGGCGAAGTTGTTTCTCAGTATTGCTACCTCCATAGCCAGGGGTAAGGATGGTTCTGCCACGGGTGTTATTAATAACCAATTAGTTATTACTCCGGATTACTGGCTAACGTTGTATAAGTTTTTTCCCAACTACAGGAAGAAAATCTGACAAAATACAATCAGTGAATGTACACGTTCCCCACCCTGACAGGCAGCAAACCACTAGTGGAACTTTTTGATGAAATGTGAGGGGGTGTTAGCCATGGCATCTGTTCAGCTGGGGCCCCGGTTTTGAATGTAGCCGTGTGAATTTAGGATAATCAATTAGGTAGGGTGTCAGTATGCCAGCACAGATGTCCTCAGTCAATTGCAGATAATCATCAAGCTCTTTGAAATTTCCAGAGGAGATTGCATTACTCTTGGGACACCCTTGACCTGCCATCAGGAAAGGTTTCCCAGATCAGAAAAATAAAAGGATC
>JAOXJK010000001.1:103155944-103168753 GCA_025774025.1 Xenus cinereus | reverse complement strand
TACAGCAGCCTCTGGGCTCTTTTGTGCATGTGAACATCTATAGATGTTGGAATGTGCAGTGTCAGCTAAAACAATACTTAGTAAAGCACAAAAATTGACTCTGAAATAAGAAAGGAAATCAAGTAATACCCCTCTTTCCAGTTCCCTGCCAATTACCATTACCTTCACCCACTACAAGGCTCCAGCCCATTATGGTTGATGACAATCAGTAACATGGAGAAGAGAATGGAGCTTTCTGTCAGTGCCATCTGTACACGAGCGACAGGAGGCGAAGGGAACCAACCTACTTGCTGGTACGTAAAACCAGCCCGAAGTAAGTCAGGGGAAAAACTACCACTGGGTTTACTCCAGAATTTGCTGGGCTTAATTTATAAGGAAATTTTCCATTCCAGAAAGAAGTCACAGCTTAAAGAAACATTTAAAATAAAGTGTTTGTTCCAGCACAGTGTTTTAGAAACAACTTCATAAAACCCAAATGCAAATATTTCCTTCAGTTTGCCAGGAAATTTCTCTGGATTTCATTTTGATCTCTGTACTTTGCCCTAGCATTAGTTTATAAATAAATTCCTTGTCTATGATCTCCAAGAATGATTCTGCCACATCAACAAGTGAAAGAGAAGAAAAACTGACCTAGATACCATACTAACACACGTTTACATCTTGCTATTATTAATTTTTATGTATGTTACTTGCTTATGAGTGGCACAAAATCTGTAGGCGGTAACTGCTATTCACACCCCACCTCTCCCTTGCCTTTGGAACGGGGGAATGCTGCATCTGTGCTCAGAGGATGCCAGATCGCTGCCGGCGCCTGCCTGGATTGAGCTGGCAGGAAGCCCTCGGGGGTGGCACAGCAGCTGGCAGGAGTAGGGACAACCCTTCAAGCTTCTGCTTTTTTTTCTAAAACTGTACCAGCCACAGCCAAGATGTAGTGAAAGCCTCGGGATTATCCTAACCTACATGTAGTTACTAAAAGACAGCGGAATATAGATTCCAAAGGAATACGTCATATTCCAAAACCGTCTCCTGTGAAACTTCATATTTCTGTGTTGCTATTCACAGATTGCCTATCTTAGCAGAAACATACCAAATTTTGATTCATTCTTTCCTTTCTTCCAAAAACATGCTAAGAATCTTTAATGAAGAAATAGTTTCAGTTCAAGGATAAAAATTCTAAGTCTTTAAAAAGTGGTTATCTGCAGGTGGCAGAGCCAGGAGCTGCCTCCTCACCTTCTGGGCAAGGGGAATAGGTTTCTGGGGGCTGTGCGGAGCTGGCTCCCAGTCAGAGCTGCCAAGGTAACCGGAACCAAGACCACATGCAAGGACCCACCCGCAGAAACACTGTGAGCAGAGACAAGTTTAGAGAACCTTCTTATATCTATTGTATCTGGCCAGAGAAGCATCTTGAAATACATTACATCTCAATCCAGTAATAAGAAAACTAGTCCTTTAGGCAACAACAGCCAGGTGAGAGAAGCATGCTGCATCCCCCAAGCAGATAGTATAGAAATATTCTGTATGCTGTAGACACTATGAGTCACCGGTAACCTGACCTTCACATAGAATATGTAATGTCTAGCAGCAGAGTTAGGGTTGAACACCAAAATCTCATTTCCGATTACTGATCTGTGAAATGCTTGTAGACAGCGGAAGAGTTTCAGAGAACAAATAATATCAAAAGAAATATCAGCAAACAAACTATGATATTTAATGAAGCATAAGATATACTTTTTATCTTTACTGACTGATCCATGCATCTGCACATCTAGTATTTCAGAAAATGCTGTTAACAATGGGAGAACAGGTTGGGTTTTTTTTATGAAGAGCAGCACATTTTGTCTTCATGCATTTATTGAAGAAGGCAATAGCAGTTCTAGGAAAACAAGAATGCAAAATAGAATCCAATGACGGTAAATTGATTTAGAAAATATGTTTTTACCAACAGCCAAACAGTATAGTCAGAGCTATGTTTATTTACAGTATACAGTTTTGTAACTGTAACTTGGAACTAATAACGTATTCAAGTGGTTTGAATCAGCCAAACCTGAGCCTGTGAAGCTGTCAGCAGGAACTCCTTCACAGCTGCAGCCCAAGGGGTTGTAGTACATACAGACATATATATACATACAGTATGCAAGGTAAACTTGTACACCTCGACTACATTTGGAATATGATGATGAAATGATTGCAAGGATTGAAAAGCAATAAAATAATTCACACTTTGAATTCACAATCTTTTAATACCAACATGCTGGGGTAAAGTAAGATTCTACTTGCTACTGACTAGAATAGGGCAAGGTACTGATATAAATTTCTTAGCAGTCTTTTCTGGTGTCCTATCTTCTGCTTTCTTAAAGAGACATTTCTGCCCAAGAATCAGAAAAAAAAATATCGTATCTTTCTTTCTTTTTCTTCTCATTTTTCCTTCTCATCACACCCTTTAGTGGTGTGTTTGTCTGCTGCCCCTCCTTGGGCCACTCTCCTCCCCCAGTCCCTCCATGTTCATTTCCATGCCGAATAAGCATGGACAACCTCCAGCTTATGCTGCTGCTCTTCTCTCCCTCCAGGATTATTAACAGAATTTGAGGTGCAGACATTTAAGAAACAATATATATGTGTGTTACTAGAGCTAAGAGGTAACTCCAGTAGTTCATAGCAGTAAATAAGCTGTTAATTTTGAGGGAATCAGCTAATACAAGCTGACGATAGGACCCTTTTCAAATAGTTCTTTAAACGTTCTGAGCACTGTAGCAGAAAGGCTGATGTAGCACAGAAAATAAATGGATGCCTGCAAATGTCATCTGTTCCAGGAGGCACTAAAGAGACAATAAGGACAGAGAAAATATGCAAAAACCAAAGTCTACATGCTTCTTCATCTGCAGTCACTGGAAGATGTATGTGTTGGGTGAGGAGGGAGAAAGAAATCTGGGCCAGACAAGCTTTACTTGTTGGCATGGCTCCCTTTTTGTCTGCTAAAACACTCTGTTATTCTGAACCGAGGGTAAAATATTCCCTCCCTTTTTTTTATCTTGTACCCCTTTAGAGTTACATTGTGTTTGTATGTATGTTTGTTTAAACAAACCGAGTGTTTTGCTCTAGACCACAAAGCTGAAAAAAGGTTAGAAAAAAAGTAGGCTCTTATCGGGGGGCGATTGCTCGCTCTTACAATGAAAATGTTCCCTTTCTCTGGACAAGAGTACAGAACTCTATTATTTTAGCATTATTAAAATGGATATCAAAACATCTTTAAACCTATTGTAAGATGGAAATTGAATTTTTTTTTTTTTCAGTGTCTTTTTCCTCCTCTCCATTAGTGGTAATTATGCAATCATTTTTTATTCCTTTTTTTTTTTGCGTGTGAATGTGGACAATTATCAAGATACATACATTAAAAATTTCGATTCAAAATGACAAAGCAATAGGGTACACAAAAATGCAACCACAAAGGATTTGAGATTGCAGCATGGCAAACACATCATCTCTTCTTTTTGAGATGCAAATTTCCACATGAAATGTAAAAATTGTCTGCAGTCGACTAGAAAAATAACAGAGCTATGTTGTGCCATCTCAATACACAGTTGAACATACTTATCCATCAGAGTTTTTCCTACTGCATAAATAATGTACACATATTTGACAGTTCTGAATAGGTATGTTGATTTTGACTTAAAAACAAATAATCCTGTTTATCTGTGAAGAATATAGATATGACTGGATGCCGACAAGTTACCGTGAAAGGAATAAAGACAAAGCTGGGTGCTGTGTTATAAAGTACACGATAGTTTTGGATGGCTGAGCCCTAATAAAATCAATGTACTTTGATGGTGGCAAGAATACATTCATAAAGACCTGATTTATGGGATAAGGACCCTCTGAACTAGCAGTAGGAAATTTTCTTAGATAACTTGTAAATACACCAAAAAATGTGCACTCTCTCCTTCATTTTTACATAGGAGATTTTTTCTTCTGGTCATGAGATTCTTCGTACTGGGAAATAAAAATAGAAGGTTGAACATGGAATGTTTCATAACATAAGTAAATTTCACAGTTGATAGTGCAATGAGGAGCAAAGATCCTATTCTGCAAATATAAAGTTAGCTGTTGAAGTTATGAGCTGCACCTGACAGAAAGCAAAACATAGTAGTGGCTTTTTTTTTTTACTTCATAAGTATTAAACATATAAATAGCAGCAGACAGGATCGTATTTTCCAGAAAGCTGAAAAAAACACTGAAAGTCTGTGGATTACAGTTCAGAGATGAGCTACTACTGTAGCTGTTTGGGCTGTAGCTGAAGAATCTCTTTTTGGACAAGGAGTACATGTACCAAAAGGTGGAAAAGACAGAAACTTGTGGTAAGCTTGGACAAAAAAAAGTGTGAGAAAGATGAAATTACCATTCAAAATGTTAAAATTAAAAAGATAAGTAGAAAAACAGGATTTGCTTGCCTTTCTTCAAAATAAGACAGAAAAGCAGGTATCATTATAGACATTTTAAAGGTGTTGAGAAATGTTTTTATAAGATTGCAACATACGAAGAGAGATTTTCAGATTCCAAAATAGGAAATAAGCCTATTTACGTCTAAAGAAAAAGTCTTCTAGTAATTGCAAATTACTGTAACTCCCCTGAAGTGAAAGATTATAGAACGGATTTCACTGTTTATGGATCTGATCCTTGTTAAGCATTAAATGTTGTAAATTATGTATTTTCTTTTAGTAGCTCTGTATTTCTTTTCTTTCTTTCCTCTGGAATTTTCCTCTTTAATCTTTCATCATTTTCTCTGCCTCTCAGTATGTCTGGGATGATACAATTCTGGGCTATTCCCCCTACTTCCAGTCTTGTGGTCTAGTGTTCATCACTGGTTCTATGATGATTTCTTGCACGTGATTTACTTTCAGTCTGCAAATGGTCTTCCATTCAAGATCTAGAAAGGCATGGCACAGCCTAGGTTCCCAGATAGAACACATTCTGGCTCCCAATTATGCCCAATGCCTTTCCTTTGGTTTGCCACAGCCAAATGTACTATTACTGTAAAAGCAAAGGCATGCTTTTACAGGCATGCTTTCCATGTCCTCCTTTTCCACAGACAAATATCAAAATGATACAGACTTGCTCTTCAAGAGCTTCCTGTTATACTTCAGTTTTCTGAAAATTTTTGGTTTGAGGTTTTTTTCTCATATGGGTTATAATTTAACAAAAATTTGTAAACAAACACCACCCCCCACCTCCACCCTCCCACCCCCCTCAACAAATGGTTTTGGGGGTTTGTTCCAGAGTGTAAGAGGGGTCCCATCAACACAGAAGACTGTGCTGTACTATAACTTCCAGTTAAGTGAGTTTCCACACCAAGCTGAGGCAGAAGAAGACCCCATCTTGCAAGATCTGAAATAGAACCAATTATTTTCTAGTTTTAAAAGCCTACATAATCAACTATTTATTCAGAAGTCAAACACGGCACAAATATAAGTGTGAACCAGTCAAAAGTAAACAGTTGGGAAAGAAACCCAAAACAAACTGAAAGTTAATTATCCAAAGTGATCGGTGACTATTTATGGTACCAGATACACTGCATGGAACATCTGGATTCACTCTTAAAATACATTTGCTCTTAACTAAACAAAGAAGAGCCCAAAATCGTGGGACTGTAATAAAAATTTTTACAGCTCTACCAGTGAAAAATGTTAGCCTTGAGGACAACTAGTTAATTTACTGTTAACAAGAGCAGTTTTACTTAGAATGCAAAAAATGCCATTTGTATTGAGTCTCCCCCATTTTTGTTTAACAAAAATTTAACAATTTTTAAAAAAAATTGTTTCACACTGACAAATGCTGTTTCTTCACCTCTTTCTCATTTTTAAATGTTTGTGTGCTAAAGATATACTTCAACAATCACTTTGGTGAAGTTGAAATAAACACTAGATGGCAGAAGAAGGCTGGAGCTGAGCATCTGAAATGGGTACCACCTAAGCTCGCCTGCCTTTCACACCGAGCATTTCCGATACCAGCTGAGATATTTCACCCGCTTTTTCTACAAAAGTTGCCAGCAGTGACATAAAAAAATTATCTCCACGCATTAGAATCTTAGCATACCCATGCTGATTTCTTTCCCTGAAGGCGCAAAGCCCCCGGTGTCATCCCGGCAGTCTCCCGCCACCGGCTGCCCCCCAGTTCCCTCCCAGGCTGGCAGCCACAGTGCGGCGGGTTCGGTGGCCCTGGAACTGCCAGAGGGCAGATGGTAAGGTCACCATCCCGAGGCCACATCACATCGACTTCTCAAAGGGCCTGGGTATTTTTGGTAGAAAATGACCGAGAACTGAATGTAGAATTTAGGATTTAGGCTGAAGGAGAGAGAAAGATCAAAGAAAGCGATTTACCTTTCAGGCTTGTCAAGGAATCTAACAGTAAGATGCACAGAAAGAATGCTAGGAAACAAAACGCTCGAATACAGAAATTAATAGACAGATTAAAAAGACCTCTTCTAAAATTTGAAATGACTCCTTAGAAACAGTATTAATTGAATTAAGAGTTTAACAGAAATAAAGAGATTAACAGGTGCACTGGCTCACCTGACCAGCTTCATGCATAAAAGAATACAACAAACAAATACACCTAAACAAATTAATAATAAAGCAAGGTGTGACTCAGTTGTATTGCCACCGTAAGCAATTAAGATCCCATTTTGTTCACAGTAAGGCTCATCTACCCCATGATATCTTTGACGAATCCCACTGCATCACCTCAGCGGAGCAGCTCGCATTTTGGGCAAGTGGAAAACAACGTGTGTTGGCTACCTGAGAAGTTACATCCAGCCGCGCTGGAGCGGTCTGTGCTGCACGTGATTTGCTGCTAAGAGCACTAACAATGCTTTTCAGATGGGATGGCAATTTTCACTGAGGCTCTGCTGCAAATCTGCCTTTCATTCTTGCATAGTAAGCCTCATCTGCAGTAGCCAAAAGCTTTGCAGAAGAGCAGCGATGCATCCATTACAGCCTAAACGTGTTGGGTAGCAACACAAAAAACCCGTGATGTGTACAGACATTATCTCCTACCCTAAGCCTTGTCCTAGCCATATTGTATTTCTTGATACGCCTAGAGTTACACTTCAGAAGCTTCGGTGTTTCTGTTTTTGGCAGAGCTCTCCTATGCAGCCCCTTAGGAGGTCTCTGAACATACACGACATGAAAACAAAAGGCAGAAATGTCACAAACTAAGGCAACAAATGGTCGGGGAGGGCTACTGAGCTGCTGCTGCGGGGAAGGCAGAGCAGCTGCTCCGAGCTCTCCCACCTCACACAGAGCTGCTCCTGGTGCTGCCGGGGAGGGCAGGCACGTCCAGACAGCAACGGGGCTCGCTCAAACGCGTTTCAAAATCAAACGGAATGGTTTGGGCGACAGCAGAGCTCCCATTTGTAATCAAATAATGTAATGCGCGTTGCATTTTCTCAGCCTTGCAATATCATATATATAACATTTCAGGCTTCACGCTGAATGATAGGCTGCAGATTGCTGCTGTGGGAGGATGAAATTGTATTGTCTCCTAAAAATGAACATGCAAGTGTGTAAACTACTGATAAAAGACTAGAGAGGGAAAGAGAAGGGAGAGGAAAGGGGAGGGAGAAAAAGAGGGAGAAGGGGAGAGAGAGAAGAAAAAGCCCCACGCTATATATGCCGCTCACTGGCTGTTCTTTTGTTCCAGTTTTGCCTCATTCATAAAACGGTACGTTTAACTGGAATTAATCAGTAATTTCAGCCCAAAACAGTAGAAATAGTGAGAACACGGCTGGCTGGCCAACTCCCCTGTCCCCTGGGCCGCTGTTGCACTGCAGCAGCGATGCCACCGACGTTCCCCGAGGTCTGTTGTTCCTGCAGTCCCTCCTTCCCCAGCTCCCCCTCTGCAGCCCCAACGGCCAGGAATGGGAACCAACTCCAAAATGACCGAGAAAGCATCACGGGAAAAATCAGATGATTGGACCCCAAAAAATTCACGGTTGTTTACTTTTTCCTCAGAGATGCCTTGGCACTGCAAAAGGGTGAATTAAGCAAAAAGAAGAACGCCGTAATAAGCTAATATGAATTTCCTTTCATAGTAGTTCACACCTGAGCTATGCGAGCCTTTATGTCTAGGGTTTGATACTGCTCAGGTTAACTAGGCAGCGCAAGTCTACCCCTCATATGCTTTAAAAGCAGAATAGGAGTAAATGGTGTTTTCTCATCCATAGTCACATCAAAATGTCAAATTACAAGTATATAACAGGGATTAATTTCTTCAATCTTTCTCTGGGATTAATTAGCTGTACATCAACCGAAATCAGACAAATTAGTGCAGAAGTCCTATAAGGGGGAACGGGAGACCCAAAATCCTTATAATCAAGTAGGTTTTGGATAGGTCGACTTTTCTATCATTTTTCTGCTTTCCTACGCCTCATCTTATGTACAAACATCTTTATGTATCCACCCAGGAATCCATCTCACTGCTCTCTTTCAACCCTTTCTTTACTAACACAGAGCATTGCACAAACACTGTGGTGAAGGTAATTTCACAGCATCTCACATTGCTCCCAGCTGTTTCAGAAACCTTATGCTCTTTTTTACCTGATGAGAACGAACCTACTTGTTTTTCACTTCAGACTCCAGTATCTTTCAAGCAGTTTGCCAAGTTGCTACTGTATCATGATTACTCAGTTGGCACTGAAAGGAACAAAATTGATGAATGCATATATTTGACAACGAACAAGGCTACAAATAGGTTTCCTGTTTGAGTCTAAGTATTATGCAGATGAACCAAAATATGACCCTGATTACATGCCACCAAAGCAAAAACTGCTGGGAACACTTTGATACCCACAGTTTTTACTCACATATATACATCTGCTAAATTCAAGAGCCTTCACACTTGACTAAGCACAACATCCTCTTTCATATACAGAAATACCAGCTCTCTAGCATGCTGTCTGAACTAAAAATAGTAAAATCTAAGAAGGGGTTACTCAAGGATAGGAAGAACAATTCAGCTATAACACAAGAGCCATGGAGCAGCAAAAGTAGGTGGCAGCAGGTGGCCTATTTATACCCTCCAGATTTCTTTCTTTTTCTCAAAAGCCAAAGAAGCCATTGTACTTATTGCCACAAGACAGAGAAGATGCTAAAAGTTTATATGGTTTAAAAAAATATTTACCCAAATTAATGGACAACCCACCCAACATCACCTGCTAAGGGCTATTAAAGCAAAAGATACCCTTTGGAGTGTTTTTGGGAGGTGGGTTTTCCATGTTCTTCTATTGCCTATGTATTTGCTGTTGGCAATTTCGGATTTAAGGTATCAAGATAGACATACCCTTGATGCATCCTGTGATAGCCTTTTCTACACTCTTGTTCAGCTTCAGTGTATTTTGATGAGTGACCTGTTAACCTACATCAATTGTTTCAGTGATTGCTATACAATTTAATTAAAGAAACACAACTTTACATTACTTTTAAAGAAAAAACTTCATTAATAAAGTCTCCGAATAATGCTGTCCCTGGTTAGTCAGACAGTCTAGCAAAATCACTATCTTTTCCTGGCTTTTCTGCATTTTTCTGTGTAGCTTCATTCAGATTAGTGCAAGTTCCTAACTAAACAGAATTATCGCTGAGTACAGTTAATACTCTAACCATGGGTAAAACCGTGTCATCCTCACTAATAGTGAGCATAAACAGAAACAGCTTTTAGTTTCATTAAACTAAATTAAGACCTCTCGAACAGTAAAATTTTATTTAAACTGATTAAGGACAGCAGAATCAGTCAGTGCATTAGTTCATATTATTTTTATTTTGTCTTTCTGAACGTGGAAAGTATAACTTCAGCCGTAATTTACCATCGAAAGCCAATAGCTGTTTCTGACTTAAAAGAAAGAAATGATGTGGGTAGTTACTTACAGGAGCTTTGCTGTTTTCTGTTGAAAGGAAACACCTTGTCACTGGTAGTTACAGAAATTGCCTACAGCCTCCAGCTTTGTGAAAAATTTCAGGCCCAATTAAACTTCTAGAACAGTCTCTATAAATAAACGCAATAAAAATCCAAATCCCCTGGAAAACATTGTATATTAGTCTCTGACAGGGGAATTCAAACGGTCGGATTCTCCAGCGCTGCTCAGGATAAACAATGGCTTAAACCCACGCGCAATGCTGGGGCTGGGGCTGGGACTGGAACTGGGGCTGGAACTGGGGCTGGCACACTGGCGCAGGCACACGACACCAAAACACAGCGGGTGGCAAAAGCCAGAGCTCTGCAGACAAAAAAATCCACTGTGTTTGTCTCAGGCGGGCATGTGAGCAACAGAAATTTACACTAGCATGGTGGCAGGCTGACACATCTGGAGTACGGGGATAGGTCCTCTCTGTGATCCCTTCTTTGAGGGACGTAATTTCTTGCAGAGATCCAAAAAGCATAGTGGAGTCAGATTCATTTTATATCTTAACCACCTCAGCAATGTTTGCAAGCAAATGCCTTCTGAAACCATCTGCACGTTTTAGGTTTGGCAATTTTTATATGGATTAGAAATTGCTATAAATGGCTTTATCAATAAAGAGTACAGCATTTTTGTATCTATATAACTTTGGTAATATGGGAGAGGAATTTGCGAGAGGAAAATGCGTGGACCGTTGGCTAAAATCACCCCAGTTTCAAGATTTTTGTAGGCTCTGGAAAATACATAAAATTCCCACAAAGGCATATGCACTCAGTTATTTTGAACCCTGATAACCCAATGTCTGAAATTTGATGCACTCTAGGCTGAAATAATTTTCAATAATGAAATTCTAACTATTACGTAACACTACTTTGAGTATATCGTTGTCGAAACACAAAGGGATATATTTTCATTTTAATGCACGGGGGAGTCATATATGTAACCACTTTTAACAGCAGTGAGCATTATAGGGAAAGTATTCTGTGTGCTAAGAACTGATTCTACTTTTTCTTTATTCAACATATTGCATTTTATCAGTTGCCATACTACAATGAATCAACAAATAAGCAGGTTTAAGAAAAAAATATGATTGTGAATGACACCACAAATACAGCCCTTCTTACAAATATAAGAAGGGGTCATAGCTGTTCAGAGATACTACCAATTTTCTTTTTTACCACCTAAGTTGAGACATTACAATGGTAGGTAGGTTCATGAGCCATGGAGTCTTGGAAGAAAACCAGCTGACAGTGGAAAGCAATTTTAGAGTATCTAAACTACTTTAAAAAAAAAAAATCAAGAAAATGTCATTTTGCTCAAATTCTCTCTCTCTGATTCTTGGTGGATTTGGGATTCTAGGTGAAAAAAAAAAATCATTCAAAGAGAGAAACAAAGGTTCTCTGCAAAGACATGAGGAAGAATTATTACAGCTGAACTGAGAGCCGTGTTATCAGAACCGGGCACTGGGACGTCCAGCTCCAGGTGCTATTTAAACAGACTGCACATGCCTGTTCTGCTCTGAAGCTCAGACACCTTTTTGCTTCCATAGTTTCACTAAAATTTAGAGGGAATATTCAAGTGATAGCTGAACAGAAATAATTGTATTGAGTCTATCCCTGAGCAGGCAAAAGGAGGGAGAGGGAAAACTAACACTGCCATTTTGCCAATACCGAGCTTTGGTACTGAGTGGTACTCGCCTAACTGTTGGCAAGAAATTGATGGCAGAAGCTGTGCGCAGGTCTCTTGAGTCTCAGCCCTACATCTGTACTACCAGGCGAATATCACTAACGCATTGAAGGTACTCACAGCTTTGTTCTGCTGGGGAGGTCAGCGCACAATGTCACTTCTTTCCCAATGAATGCTTCAAAAAGCAATCATCTCACTCATTGACAAGACATTTCTCTCTGCCAAATGCCAAACTGCCATTTTTAATGGATCTCCACATATTCTGAATTACTTACATTTTCTCTCCCTCCCTAGAAATGATCTTCTTTCTAGAAGCGCATGCTGCTACCCAACATAGATAAGTCACAACCGAGGTAAGGGAAAATAATATTTTTCTTGCCATCTCTAGGTGAGATTACAGCTGCTAGCCTAGTCTAATCATTGTCTTAGACTGTAAACAGCATTCTGTAGCCTTCAGTTAAGAACCGTTGTAAAACAGCAAGGCACTCTGCTTCTATATTTTTGTACACGTACTGGTATCAAGTAGGACAAATTCACTGAAGTTAATCTGTGATGACAAAACCATGCTACAGAAAAGCGAAAAGCTCTATATACTCTGGTATTGCACCAAATCCAAAGAATTAAACTGAACAAGCATGATCACAAAAAAAGTTGCACCAAATGAGAACAAGATATTCTTTCATCCACCACTAGGAAGCAGTATAACCATGTTGTTAACAATTGGAAATAATAACTATTCAAGTCAGACTTTGGGAATATTTAAAGAGTGGACTCCAATACAAAAAAAGAAGAAAAAAAAATCAAGAGAGAAAAAAGCCATTTCTATCTGATGACTATATCAACTACTTGTGACACTGAATGCCCCTGCAGGAAAGCAAAACTAGAGAGAATTCTGAACATGATGGAAAAGCTTCATGTAAGATATTTTTCTCATGATTAAAGGAGATAAACCTTTGTAAGCTTTTTGCATCCTTCCTGCACATGATTACCAAAAAAAAAATACAAGACAAAAAGCACAGAGGGCCTGCTACTTTATTATTTTGCACCATGCAAAGTGTTCAGATACAGTTTTTGAAAATTTCTGATGTCTTTGTAGAATGCTTCAAATAAAGGTATGAGTGGTATGATGCATTTATAAGAATATGAAGATGACAATATCATAATGAAATCTAAGGGAACA
>JAOXJK010000001.1:103112325-103155923 GCA_025774025.1 Xenus cinereus | reverse complement strand
ACCATATTGGATTTTGGGCTACATTAGTGTTTAAGAGATGCAAATGCATGATACCTCTTACTACCTATATAGTATATTTTGAGTCTGTGTCTTGAGCAAGATAAGCAGGTGGTAAATATCTCATCTCTGTCTATTGGGTCAATGGATCCATACTCTTCCTGACCCTTGAGCCCTAAAACATGTCCTAATTATTTCAGTAGTAAAAGTGTCATATTCTTCAGCTAGATTTCATTAAGAAGAAAAGTCTGAAGGCTTAGATTCCCTTGCAATTCAAATATCACAACAAGATTACTTATTGTGGTAATAGCACTTAACATTTACACCCCTCATCCATCAACTACTTCACAGACATCAGCTAATAAGGCAGACTTAGATATGTTTATTTTCTTTGCCTTCTAGACTAGAAACCCAATACAAGGAAGTGATTCATTAGTCAAATGCAGTATGTGCCAAATCTGGCAATGTTACTTTCCCCAGCTTTTTCTGCTACCTGAAACCATCCTATTATACTTCTTGGTATATATCCTGCTTCAGGAGATTGATAAAGTGAATACAGTGATTTAATTTCTAAGACTTTTATTACTTCCCAGAGTATTAAATGTAGCTATTTTACATTTTAACCTTCATGTAAAAGGTTGGCTATTTTGATATATTTCTAAATGAAATTGTTCGTTTGATATTTCATCATTTCCATCATTTGTAAATATGCTATTGGTTTTATATTGATACACATAATATACTTTTCCTATATAACTATATATGCTTATCTCTCTTACATCTTTTCTCATCAGAAAGTTTCAAAAAAGGATGTTTTTTTACAAAATTGTGTTTCTTTTCAGTCCTGATTGATATTCTTGAAAGACCTGTACTCCAAGTGATACTATTAACACTTCTCAGCTCTTCTGAATCTTTAATATCTTTCTTTCTTACACATCAAGACATTTTACTTGCTCTTTCTAATTTAATTTCAGAAGTTTTGAAGACTGCTGACTAAGCCCTTGGCAAAACATGCTGTTGGTATTTATTCTAGCCTTAATGTAAAATGTCATTGAAATTCACACACACACAAAGGATCGGTGTATACATCGCCTAAAAGAGTTTACATGACCTCCTAGACAGAAGGGTCATCCCTAGGAGGCAGATTAGGTCGAACTGGGTAAACAGATTCACCCACTCCCATTTCATGCCTGTCTCTGCTATCACATGAAATACATATTGCCAAATTAGTAGCACCAATACACTTGTTATTATGGAAATGATTGCAGGAAAATACACATTCTTATGCAAGCATAAAATCTTTAATATTAGGTAGATCAATGCTGAAGATTCTGTAAGTCAACCTGTTAACTGAGGGAAGAGCTAGAAACAAAATTGTCCAAACATAATAAAGGAGCAGGAGAATAAAGATAATCTAGGAGTGCATCCCGGGTCCTCAGTGAAGGCTGTAGCAAAAATTGCTAAAACTGCAGTGAGGACTTCATTCAGACTTAAGACTTTTCAGTTCTCCCCAAGTCTTTTGGTAAGCTCGCTGTGTGCGTTTTCGGGGCAGGAGGAGGGAAGAGTCCTTTACAAATTCACGCATTTTAAAATTTATGCTCTATAGTAATAATAAAACACGCTCTCTAAAGCAGCAATACTGTGATTTCTTCCCCCTAAATGAACTCTTTTAAATACAGGAAACGAGATTAAAAGATAGTACTATGTATCATAGCAAGCAGTATAAACGATACAGAAATAAAATACAGCCTGGCTGGCAGCATTCCAACCTTCTTGGCTACTTGTCAGCTCTCAGATGTGATGATATGCTGCATGAGAATTGCCTCCGTATCCTCTACATGTAACCCTTATCTGACAGGGACCTAAACAATGCCCTTCAGAGGAGACAGATTACGAATGCAGCAGTTCGTATTTCAAGCTAAATTCCACAATTCAGTATAACTGTGTGTCACATGTTTTAATCCTGTCAATTTTATGTAGTATTTAAAACTGAGGAAATATCTAGGCCTCTAAAATAATGGAACGTGTCACTGCCGTGACGCGGCATCTGTGGCATACCGCAGTAATTCTAAAATGAAAATACAATCAATGTAATCATTCTAAACTAAGTTACCTTAATTGCAGGATAGTTACCATACATATGTGGAACAGTTGGAAAGTTGGTCTACCTGTACTTTTTACTATATTCAGGTGCCACTTCAGATCTCTAAAACATTACAGATCACAAAGGAGCCAACAACAGTGATCCCTAAAAACAGTACAATTTCCCCAGGAAAACAAAAGAAGATACAACCTCTTCTCATACATTTTCAATGATAATATTAAGAATTATGGTTTCATTCTTTTTTACTCACCTATTCAAAGACTGCATGCCTCTGCAAGCTTGCTTCTAAGTGAATTTCTTTTTATTAAAATAATTAAAAATTGAAAGAGATATTTTTTATTGAAAGGCTTTTGATATAAAACACTGATTCATTTACCTGAAGACTGTGAGAGTACCTAAATGTTCCCACCCTCCCAAAGCATGAACGCTTTTGAAGGTAATTTGATGAAAACATCTTTCCTGTTTGGGTTACTCTTTATGGTAGAAGTTTTTGGCCATAGTAATTGCAGTGTAATTGATAGTAATCTCAATGCAAGCACACAAACATATCCACATTAACTGAGAGAGATTCCACACTTGTGAACACAGACGTATCTGCAGCTCAAAGTCTTGCCTTTTCTTCATTTTCCTCTGGGGAAGGCTCACACCCAGAGTCAGTTGGAGCTAAAGCTTTAGGTAACATTATGGAGCTTTTTAGTCAGTTCCAGGGCTGCCTGTAAGGGGGTCAGGATTTCATGTTCTAAATTCAAATACTTTTATTTCATTTCTGTGTTTGGACTTGATCTTGGGGTGATTTTTGAGGCATTTTCTTGGTTCGGAGGAAACACAAGTTCAGTTAACCAGTTCTCAGATACTCCCAGGACATTACTAAATTTCCTTTTTTAAAACAAATAATTTTTTAACAGCATGTGGAACACATCACTGAAAACCTAAGAACTGAAAAGTGATTTCTTTTATAGAAACAAAGTCTCCAAGATTGAAAATTAAGTGTTTTAAAACAGGATAGTTCCAGTAGAGCAGACATATAAGCACTTAACTGAGTTGACAGCGCAGCAAAGAATTTGTCCCACTCTTTTATCAACCTGATTCTGAGGCATATGTGTCTTCACATATAATACGTATCTATGTAGTTTTAATGGAACTTGAAAAAATAATTAATGAGCCCTGTATATGCATAATGTTGCCCTACTTCCGATAGGATAACTATGAAAACAGGGCCTTTTTTCACTTTTATTTTAAGAATTGTGCAAAATATGAATTCATAATGCAAATGCTATTGCAACCATAATTACACTACAGGATCAGCTATGGCCTGACTTGTTCTGATGTGTTTCTTTGAATTATTTTTATCTGATACTTTGGATGGCATACTTAGGTCCAGCTTTAAAATAAGCAATGTAGTTGAAGACTGTGTTAATTAAGCATTCGGGGCTCTCTACGATTAGTGGCATTATTTTTCCCCCAAATAGTTTTCAACAGAAACAACAACTCCATAGTTACTGTTAGCTGCTGTATACTAGTAACAATTAACACCCATTACGGTAGTTTGTGTATACAGTAACATGCTAAAAGATATTCCTGGTATCAGAACAGACCAGCAGTCCTCCATTTTCTACATTTATGGTTGAACTAGATGACCTTAAAGGTCTTCATAGCCAAAAGTCAGATGAAAAAGGCTCTTGTATTCAGACTTTGAAAACTAATATTTTTGGGTATATTGGGATGTCCGACTACTACCTGAATTCCACTAATTGGTGATCGCTACTGCAATACCAAGTTTAACAGTCTGATTACGAGCACTTTATTACAAAATAGAACAATTCAAGATTAAAACAGATTGATTTTACTGAAAAATACTGCTTTTCCATTAAGCTAATATTCTTTTGCTGAATTTTTACAGTTAGTATAAAATACTGCACTAATTTTGTGAAGATAATACTTCTCACTTTTCATCTTGCAACAGGTACCAAAGTGAACCAAAGCGTAAGAATGTGATACCAAACCTCCCAAATACTTAATTCCTGATCTTGCAGGAGCTGCTCCTTCAAAAAAGTAGTTAAGATAGCATGTGTGGGGGCAGAAAGGGGAGAGGGTAAATCAGTTAAAGAGGTAAGAGCAATGAGAAAAAAATTAGCAAAGTCACAAGAGCAGAGCAAGCAGAACGAGACCAGGCAAACTTGGAGCTCAGCCAGGAATCACTGGATTCCTGTAGCATGCTTCCAAGTGTATATCTAATATGACAAAGAAATAGAAGGACCTTATGAAATCAGTAAAGAAGCTAATGCAAGTGATTAGCAGAGTCCCACAGATCTGTTAATCTTCTCAGCATTTTCAGACACTATATGGCTTGCACACCCTGCCTCAGTCTCTGGAGTGTATTTTCTACTTCCCTCCCATTCTCACTTAATTAGAGAGTTCATGCTATCCTGAAATCCCAGAAGAACATGCCTTGGTGGCCAACAGCAGAGTTCAAGAAGCATTTCACAGCTCAAAGCCGGAACTGAGAGCACACTGTCAGCCCGGTCTCTCACCAGTAATTCTAAACCCCCGTTCTGTTGCATAAATCTTTAAATAGCTTACACATTCTTTCTATTGATCACTGAGAAGGTATGTAACAAGTTTTGTCCAGGAAAAGATTAATGAGCCATGATCTCTTTAGATTAGACAGTAGATGATTAATTGATGATATGATAAACATATACATTCTTGACTACCTGGAGCAGATTTCTCTCATTATTAGGCAGGTTGTGTTAGTTTCTGTACCACTTTTTGTTTGTTTACCAGTAAAGGCAATAAAGCTTTCCACTTTCCTCTCTCCTTCAGTATTTCTAGTGCACTAAAGCTTTAGGGTAGTAAGTGGTCTGAGCTGCAAGGGAAAAGATTGTGTTACAGTGAAATGGAAACTAAAGCCTCTGGTCTCAGCTAGGCTATGAGGTGATGCACATAAGGATCAGAAAGCAGAACAAGGTACCATGAGAGGAGTACAGTGACAGTTTACTGTTTTTACAGCACTGCATGAATCAGCCAGGGATTCTGCACAGCACAGTTTGCTGAGGACCCCTCTTGGTTTTTCTCTCTCAGTTCTCACTGGCAATGGAACAAAATACAGCAGGTGGCTGGGGCTCCATCTGAGCCCAGTGCTTTGCTGTTATTAAGCCATAGTAGAAAACCACAGTAAACCCACATCTTGGATACTAGATACAATGAAAGGTATATAGCAGAAATAGAAAGAATACAGGAAAGAGTAACAAAATTGATGGGAGACAGTTAGCAGACTTTATATGAGGAGAGACAAGGTAGCCAAGGGTTCTTCAGGTGGTTTTGAACCTGAGGCTTGACCATTTTATTCTATGCCATTACTTTTGAAATAACCTTCTCCATGCCATTCTTGATATTCATGCCTTTCAACGTTTATTTCCTAATAAGCAACAAAAATGAATTCTTTGTCTTACAATGCCTACTTAAATTACAGTCCTCTTTGCCACAAAACCTTGTGAACATCAAAGGTCAAAACTGTGACTGATCAATGAACCCCTGCAGTGGAAGAAGGCTGAGGGGACAGGCAAGGGCTTTGTGCTCACGATGGGATGTGGGGAGTGACTGCTCACTCCTGATGTAACGCAAGCTGAACTTACTTGAAGACAGAAGTGTCCAAAGGGGAGCCTTTAAGCTACATCAGCTGTCTTCCTGAGCTAGCCAGGCTGGTGAGATGCAGGTTAATACGTGGCTCAGCCCAACACAGACTACAACAAGTGAACAACTAACAAACAAAATGTAGAAGAGACCAAAGGGATTCAGCTGGTTTGAACCCATGTACTCCTTCCCAGAGGCTGGGGAAACCCAGCCATTGTCCTGGGATCCAGCTGTGCATTGCAATCGTTATACACTGTGAGGTGTATTTATATTTTGATCTACACACACTGCTGCATCACTCTGCTAAATCAAAATCCCATGTCACGTCACCTAATGTCAAATAAGTAAATCTGATATTAAAAACCAAACCCTTCACACGTGAAATATAAAAATAACCTGGTCAGAGAGAAGTAGACTCTTGGCATTAATGCAGTCCAATGTGGCTTGATCAAGAAAAAGCCTTTAAGGACTATTAAATACCATTATCCACTACAATCTTTCATCTGAGATTCCCTAACCTGCATGTGAGGGGAAAAATTAGCTTATAACAGTTCTTCTTCCCTAAGCCTGCTGGCCAGTAAAAAAAACCAAGCTGGCCCTTTAGCCTGACCCAGTACATTGTTCTTGCATGGGACAATTCAGAAGCTCTAAAATAGGTATATCCATGTTTGTTTGTTTATCAGGGGTGCAGAGACACAGGGGGTTGACAGTGAAATCTGGTCATTTATTCTCAGTCTTCATCTTCCTTATCTAGCTCAGTTTTTGATACAATACAACCCTTACAGTTTGCATCCTATGACTATATAATACATTTAGTAAATGTTGCAAGATATCTCTTCAAGGTCTTGGCAGAGTCTAAACAAAATGCCAGTTATGATCTTCTTCATATGCTTATTTATTATAATAGCTTTTCATTCATTTTATACTCCAGTTCTCTTAGCAGACTTGAATTTGTCCTATTTGATTTTCTTAAAAGTGTGAATAGTCCCAGACCCTCTCCAAGTGCTCAGCTGATATTGCCAAAAGAAGGAGGTGTTTCTTCACAACCCTCATTATCAGCGATTCATGCATACAGTTCATTTAGCTGCTTATCACTCTGTAGCTCCCTTGATTTCCTATTTCTACATAATTGACATATTTTTTACTTAAAGTTTTCTATATGAATTCTCTATGTATAACAATAGCTCTTTTAATGCGTTTATGAATTAATTTCAATTAGGCCTAAATGACAACCTTAGGAATCTATTTTCTACCACCTTTTTAGCAGTTATTCTGGTTGGTTTCACCTCTGGTGCATGCATTGATGTAAGAATTACAGCTAAAAGGAGTTTACCTGGTTTCGTTCCAGAGAATTTTTATACTATTGTCTCTGAAGACATATGTAAATGTCAAACACTCTCTGACATCAGAATAACTACACTTTTGATTAAAAATTCAATTTATAATTATGAAAAAATAAACTACTCAAAGATTAAACTAGACAGAAAACAAATGAAATTCTACCTTGTTTTGCGACAGTTAATAAATCAACTTTAAACAAATTAGTGCATATGCTCATAACAATCCTGTTTGAAAAATAATCTTCTGAGTTCATGGGAAGTGAAGGTTTAGTGAACGAATTTAATTTCTATGTTTTCACAAAGAAGTATGAAACAAAATACTTCCTGCATATGTCTTTGGACTCACACCTTCAAGTTGAAGCCTGCCATAATCAACAAGCAGAACATTTGACAAATTCCATTTGCTATTTCTTCTTTTTTTAAATCTCTTGTCACTCTGCAATTCATCATGCTAAAGGCTTTGATCCCTAGTGTTGAACAGACATGAATTTCCTAAATGACTAAAACTTATGGGCAAGTGTTTCCTTTTAGAGCTGTATGTAGATGCAATGTTAAATTTTATTTTTGTAATCTCTTTAATCAGAAACAAGGGAATTAGCCAGCTGTTTGGAACTCATGTTAAGATGTAATTAAGCATCTGATTGAATTTCTGTGCATATCAAACAGCAAAGGCTAGTATTTGCACACAAGACAGATCGCTTTCATTAAAATAAAAATCTTCTCACCAAATGACAACAGAAAGGGTTTACTCCAATGGTTTGTCTCCAAGATACCCCTCCGCAAGAAAGCACACATCAGAATGGCAAAAAATTTTGCTTTATGTGTCAATCATACCAATAGGATTCCTTATTGAGTGACACCTAGCTTTCCCTTACATCTGTACTGCATGCTACTGCAATACGCTAAGGAATTGCCTGTCTTGCAGCCTTCACAGAGGAAAAAGAAATAATCCCACGAATTATCAATTACTCCAGTGTGGAAATAGGCTTTACTGCCACCTGTGCTTCTTTTATTTTTATTTATTTATTTGGTGGGGAGCGGTTTTTGGTTTTTAATTGCTAGTGAAAGACCTATTAAAAAGTATTATTGCTGAGGTTTCCGTAGATATCACATATAGCCACGATTATTCTATCTGGTAAAGCAAACCCCAGATTTTCTCCTTTTCACAGGAGAATGTCCAGAGATGAATATTAGGAAATTAACACTAAAAGACTAGTACAATAGTGAACCAAACAGAAAACATAATTTTAAGTTGTAGGATGAAGCTGAGTAAACGATTCATTAGAGAAAACTGCTTCTTTAAATAATTTTGTCTCAAGAGAATTAGAAGCATCTCCTTGACTATTGCAATCAACTCTGATTTGGGTCAAAGCATCCATATTCCCTTTGTGCTAGCTAGGAACAAAGCAGAACAGGAAAGCAGGATGGTTACTATCTTTGTCACCTTAGTTTCCAAGGGTTGAAGTAGAGTTTAATCACAGAGGTGCCCTCTTCCCACAGCATTTCTGTACTTCATCATTGCTCAAGGGATGGGGGAATGGAGGGATGCTGACTCTTTTAGCAACAGTCTGGACATACCCTACTCAGTCCCCATTTCCAAAGACTTTCACTGGACTATCAACAGAGAAAATGGAAAGCAGCTGACCAAAAAGTCGTGTCACATCAGCTTGCAGTATCAAGTGCCAGAGCTGAGAACCACCAGACAACACGACTTTTAAGACACCAAATTGGTGCACGCAGTGTCGCCCAGCCTTATTCAAGCCCCACGTGAAGTTAATGCATCTAACAAACTAGTCTGGTTTTATATTACATGGACAACCCGGGTAGAGAGGGAGGGAGAGTAGAGAGAATCCAGAAAATGAGAATATCTTGGGTAATACTATTTAAAGGGTTCCTGGATTGGGGATCTGCAGATTCGCCAGACATAAGCACACTGTACACACTCACCAAAATTTCTTGTTCCTATCTTGTTTTGCACTCTACACAGAAGGAAGGTATTGAAGAGATACTATGAAGCACATTTTAAAAAGTCCTGTTGTGGCCAGTGTTTCATAATTCAGAGGAAAAGAACATCACCCTGCAACAGACTACACGTGCAATTCAGGTTTATTATTTCGGCTTCTGACCATGACAGATACGAAAAAAATCTTTCTCTATGACTGTTTTGCTATTCCTCTGCAAATAAACAAATTTATGAAACAGCTAAAACCCATAAATGTTTAGAGATGTATTTTAACATGAACTTGAAAGAAAGAGACAGAATTTTGACATACTGGTTATTTTCTGCAAAGCTGTCTCATTCAGCTTACCAAAAAGGGGTTTTGTAAGTTAAATAACTTTCATTTAAGGAATCCTTTAAGAACTGTTTGGTGGAAAGTTCTCAGGCTTTGAGACAATAATCATTTTAAAAATTGTGCAGTGTCTTCCAAAGAATAGCCAAAGTGGTTCTAATTAGAAAATAGCAATTTGGTTTCTAATATAAATTGCAATTATTTTAAATTAAATTCCAGCTAGTCTAGTTTATATAAGGAAGGTACATATTCCTAGAAAGGAAAAAGCTAATATTAGCATATAATCACAATGTTGATGAGATTCAACTTTAAATTTTTGAGCAACTAATACTGCTTATACCGAGTATCTACATGATCACTAGAAAATGCCATGGACAAAACACTGATTCCAGTATTCACTTTTGCTCCTTAGCTGCTTTGTGCAACACTGATACCTGGATCTCTTATGATGGAACAAGGTCCAGTTGAGAATTATCTCAGTGAATAGCAAGAAGAAAAATGGCCCATTGCTATGAAGCTAGGAAGTTAGTTGATACCACACAGCATTTGATTATAGCCTTAAATACTCAGGTTCTGCAGTCATATGATTCTGTGAAGCTCCCAACCTTTATTTATTAATTTGTCTGAAGAGACCAAAAAATACATGAAGCTCAAACACAAAGAATCCAAGTCACCGAAAAAGAAAATAAATGACATCTTTTCTCAGCCTATGTCATGACTTTTTAAAGCTTTGCATAGACAATATTGCACGTATATATTTTCAGCTTTATTTACTTGTATTAATAATAAGTTTTACTACAGTTTCCAAGTGAAGAGTAAAAAAACAAATCAAAGATCAACTCTGCTGCAACCACGCTTCAGGTTAGATAAGGAACCCTCAGGCAGCCCGTATTGATTCTAACAATGATTCCATAAAGTATTACCAAAGCAGAAGGTCTGCACAAATTCCTGAATTCTCAGTTCCTTTTCCCTCATTTATATCAGTGTTTGTTCATAAATAGTTTTCCCAAGCCAAAACAAAACACAGGAACCTCCCCCCTTTCTTCAAAGACCTTAAAACTCAATTTAGGTATTTGTCCACAGATGAGCACGAGTACAATATTTGCCAGTATATCTGAAATTCATTGTTCTTTTTATGGTGCTATCGGTTGGAAATTGAACTGTCTTAATAGTCACAGGTATTAAAAATGAAGGAGTCATTTTAGTTTTGTTTTTGGTGGTGTTTGGTTTGGTTTTTTTTAAACAGAGTTGATTTTACTTCCTTGGTGTAGTAGACCACATGTCCTTATGCAATGGCATCATACGCATTTCAGTCACACTTCACCTGGGGGGCTCAAGTACTTGTTGCCTTGGCAACACCCTGCATAATGTGTTTCATTTTGCTTCTTTTCTCCTTTTGTGAGTGTGAACTTAAAAAAAGAGGAGAAAGTAATATATCACACTTTTTTTCTAATCAAAATCCTATGAAAGCAAATGCTAATAGTAATAATACCATCATAGGAGTGATCATTTCCTAGACAAAGCATGAAGACAATACACATTATAGAAAAAAGACAATCTGTTTTCTCAGAGCTGAACTCAGATGTTCAGTACTTTTAGCTTATTGGCAACACCAAATGCTGCTTCCTTTAGTGAATAAACATCTTTTTTCCCTTTGTTGAAGAAATAAATGTTATTAATTTTACAATATTTACATAACTTTGTGCATATGTGTCTATTTTATTTTAATAAACAGCAAAATAATTTCTTCAAATTAGTGCTTTCATATTTTACAGATGTGCCAGCATCTTCAATGAGATGGACACCTTTCAGAATGTAGAGTCTTTGCTGCTCTGACAACACCTTTTAGTAATGAATAGAGCCAATGGCATTGTCTATCTGTACTAAAGGTATACACACGCTTATTTATACATAATATATGCGTGTATGCATATAAAATAGCTTAAAATGAGATGCAGGGTGCAAGTACTATTAGCAAGAGCTTAATACAGCACCTGAACAGTAACTAAAATTGACATGTAGCTAGTTGCTTATCAGCCTGGCTTATTGTATTGTTATTTTTTCAGTCACTGGCAGGGCAAGTGAATCTTCCATCTTTATGGATAACAGTTTTAGATGGGAAATTTTGGGACTGTGTGAGCGCACATGTCTACAAGCACGCACAGCATACTCTAATCCACACAACATACCAAGGATGCACAGCAAATCTTTGCATTTCCTGAAATGACTCTGTGGTTTGGTTGTTTTTTTTTTTTCTTTTCTGGCATCTGCATAATAAGCACAATGCCAAGTCTTTGACTTGGTAATGAGCGCATCCTCAAGGTAGGAGGATTACACAGGGACTTTTAGCTTCCTTGCCAATGAAAAGAGCACAAAATGTAACATTTAAAACTCCTTTTGCACTAGTATAGATAACCCTAAAGAATGCACTAAGGCACTAAGAAGAAGGGGCCTTTTTATCACAAAAAGTATGTATGAATATGTTAAAGAAAAATTAGTTTTCAAGTGTTTTTATTAAAAAATTATTAAAACAGCAAGGAATATTTTGTACTGACTGACATTACCATTGGGTCTAAAATGAAAGCATATTAAGATATGTATACTCATTAAACTTTTCCATAAGTGAAAACACAACAGCATTATCTTAGAACCTTGCATCTTTATAAAGAAGCATATAAAGACATTTTCTGCTTTCTTCTTAGCTAAGTTCTTGATTGAGAATTCCATAATCAAACATTCAGATTTCAATTCAGTGCTTCCTTATTTTTTAAGTCTGCTAAAATCTAGTTTAGAAAATACAAAGAAACAAACAACACACTTGACACTGCACAGCTAAGCCTAAGAATTAGGGAAATACTGGAATGTACAGCTTGTCTTTGCACCTGTAATCAAGCACATGAACTGGACATAACTTCAGTACTACAATCATTACTTACGTGGCAATAGCTGTTCACACAATCTTGAATCATTTTGTGCAAAGGGTCCACTTTACAGATAAACCTGAACCATTATGAATTCAGAGAAAGAGTTTTCTGTCAGCTAAGTTTCCCTTGTTATAGGGGTTAGAAAGCATGCATCAGGTACAGAGGTAAGAGCAGAAAGAGCAGTTCTGGGGTTAAACTTGGCAAAAGAAATAGATTGGAGCCCTGTCTTACATGGTGACAGCCAAGCCATTTAAAGCTGAGATCTTGCAAGTGGTCTCTGTCCGCTGCTCATGCACAGGTCTACACACAGCTATGGAACACCTGGTTCCCAGAACCACCAAGCATTTGCAGCTGCAACTGAAGACAATGAGATCTGCACTCTGAATGCTTCAAAAGCTACAAAAACTAGGTCCAAGGCGTCACCTGTGTAAGAGAGAAAGTAGCTGCTTCTAATCTGATTCTCTCTGCATTTCAGATCTTCATTTATAAATCAGGATAACAACATCCCTTTTACCTTGCTGGAGTCATGTGAATCTAAATTCAATGATCTTTCTAAATTACTCAGATACTTTTTGGAATGAGAAAACTAGAAAAGACTGTTAGAAAATTAATAGCCATCTTCAAAGCTAAGCAATAAATTCAGCCTATATCCATACAACCAAGAACATTAAATAGGTGCTACTGATTGTTTTAATCTCCCTTCAATTCGTCACATCTCTATCCTTTATAATAGCTATTGGTTTTATATGAGTATTTCAGAAAGAGTAGTTGATGACACGGTTGGCACATAGATTTTTTTGAGTGTGCATTTGAGATTGTCGTTCATGGGTAACTAACTCAAAAATTAACTGTATAGATGAGTCTGAATAAATCAAAACAAAGTGTTTCTGTTACAGTGTTATGTGTTTTATGTATAACGAACAGACCAATAAAACTATTTGACAAGCACCTAAAAGATTTTATTAATTTTTAATTTTAACTATTATACTTGCTATATGCAATATAATTTAGTTCTGCTCTATACACACAATATTTAGTTGAGTCTATTTGATAGCTTGAGTGAATGAAAAAGATCCAAATTACATGGGTTTTTCCCTCTGCTTAAAATGTAGAAGAGAGAATGCTATGATCTTGTTTATAAATACAATTAATGTTTTATGTGGAGACCTCCCAGGCTGCACCATTTCCCAGCTACAGCTACAATGAATGCTGTGTACGCTCTGTTGGAAATTTATACTTTTTTAACATTAAAAACATCATTCAACTAACATAATCTGTATTAAAAATAAAGATAAATTATTCCTTCCCCGTAAAAAAATGTATTTTATTTCTGTTTCCTTATCTTACAGTTACCAAAGCAATATTAAGTTCAATACAAAACTAACAAAGCCATAGCTGTATCAATTGTTCCTGCTTGTGCATGTTTCCCTTTGGGGTCACATCTCTATTGCTCTTGGAAAAAGTTCTCACAATTAAAGGCTGTGCTTGCCACCATTATTATCTCTCTCTCTCACGCACACAGGTGTACACATGCGTACACAAAAAAGTGGAAAACTAGCAGCAAGCAAAAGGACTAACTTTTTAAAAAAGAAGCATCGTATTTTAGGTCTTCAAAATTAGATATATTTGTCAAGCGAACCCAATTCTAACTTCATATAATTAATATTTCCCCCCAGCAATTAATAAAGCAGTGCTGATCTTTAACTGGAGCGTTGATCATGCATTTATGTCCTCACCATAAACCAGTAGAAAACGACACAAAGCCCAAGTTTTTAGGTTTTATTCGCTATATACAGTTTGCTGGCAGTTTCTGGCCATGCAGCCAACAACAGCGTTCTTCCATCAGCAAATTATCTAGCAGTAAACTGGACATATAGTGTCTTTAATGTTGACTTATGAGGACTGACAGTTAAACACCCTATCACTCAGGTTTGACCATATACCCTTAAATGCATAAAATGAAAGGAAGATGGAAGATACAGAACAGCGTATTTTCCAGGAAGCATCATACTAAAACATTTCATCTCTGCTATTAAAGTCATGATACAAGTGTCATAAAAAAGTTGCTCATATGTTTAAGCTGTCACTAAATTGATTAATGATTATGAGGAGGTGAACAGTTCAGCAGAGTTAAGTCTGAATCTAATACATGCCAAGGCACTAGCATTTGCTGAACAAAAACGATCTTGTTTTTATTAGCTAGGTTCAGATTTGATGGGATGAACCATTCACCCAGACGCAGTCATAATTCAAGAGAACTATAAGCAACAACAAAATGTCTTTTCTACTTTGGCATTTTATATATAAATGGGCAAACATAATATGGGTCAAATCCTATTCTTTGTATTTAGAATTAAAAAGCTTGAAAATAGAGTACTAAAAAATTATTAAATTAATATACTCTCATCAGAGTAGTAGTCATCTACCATAAGGCTGCGCAGCTTCCCATTAAATCATCTTAGAAAAAGAAATAATTGAAATAAGGAGCCTTTTGAAATCAACTAGTGAAATGGGGAATATTGAAAACTATCAGAACCATATCCACAGAGATCTATGCTTAATTTCACAATACCCTTTAGGTTTCTTTACCTATGGAGCACTAGGCCATCAACAGTCTCCCTCCTGGCACATTTTTGGATATGAAGAAACACATAGCCTAAGGAGGGAATTTGCCAACCTCTCTTGTCGTCTCTCTCTAACCACAAACAAAATATGCAGAATGAATGAATGAATGTTTAAAGAGCATTGAAAGGAAAAATTGGAAGTGTATTTGCAGTTTCTAGAAAGATGTTTTTAATCATCATCATTAAATACAGTTATCATATTAATCTATAATAGCGTGAACCAGCAAGGGTATGGACCACAGCCAAGTATATTGGTAGAGGAAAAAAAGGACTAATGAAGATTTAGAAAGAATATGTTAGATAGAAAATAACAGAACTATATTATATGATAAAAAGCAACAGAGGCAACATCTGATAATCAAATTTCTTAAATATTCTCAAAGTAAATTCTGAAAATTTTCAACACAAAATGTATGAAATAATGAAAATATATTTCAAGGTATATTATCTCAAAACTTAATACATTTTCAGTTGTTACCAACTCCATGGGTACAGTAAATTTGTAATAATTTATATTGTGCAATAATTAATAATTAAAATGTTTAATAATTAATTAGCTTATTGGGGAATGATCGGTGCCTATAATGAGGCATTTGAAGCAGCAGTAGTTGTCAGCATGCTCGTGTCTCCTAAGACTGGTAAAGTGCATCCATTTCATTATGTGATTATAATTATTTGTTTAAAGGCAGTCATTGTAGGCATTAATTAGAATCATTATGATAGATACTATACAAGCTTATATATATGTATTATGCAACCCACGCCTGAAAACTTTTACATTCCAACTGAAAGGAACAAAATGATTATAAAACAAACAAGGGGAAAATGAAGACAAACACTTCAATAACAAATCCTTGTGCTTACAAAAACAGCCATATGCATAAATAATATATTCTTTACTCTTTCATATATTATATTTTCAAATGCCAGCTACTATTTGATCTACTTTTCATTGGTTTCTCACTAACATCACCGCTGAAATAAATTCTGATGCAAACTGATGTTCACAGTAAAAAGTGAACAGCCTCTATCTGCAGTTACTTCAGAAATTTTCAGAAGTACAGGTTTTGGTAGACCTCCCTTGTGAGGGAAGTGAATGCACTGCAGTTACAACTGAAAACATTCCCTAAAGTGACTCCCTATTCACTATAGCTAAGCCATATACAAATGTAAGCGTACATGGACCACCCAGTGGAAAAGGAACTGGCTAGCTGGCTGCACTCAAAGAGTTGTGGTCAATGGATTGATGTCCAAGTGGAGATCAGCGATGAGTGGTGTTCCTCAGGGGTCAGTACTGGGACCAGTACTGTTTAACATCTTTGTTGGTGACAAGAACAGTAGGATTGAATGCACCCTCGGCAAGTTTGCCAACGACACTGAGCTGCGCAGTGCAGTTGACATGCTGGAGGGAAGGGATGCCATCTAGAGGGATGTGGACAGACTTGAGACGTGGGCCTGTGTGAACCTTATGGTGTTCAATATGACCAACTGCAAGGTCCTGCACATTGCTAAGTGCAATCCCAAGCACAAATGGATTGAGAGCAGCCCTGAGGAGAAAGACTTGGGGGTGTTGGTTGATGAGAAGCTCAACATGAGCCAGCAATGTGCGCTTGCAGCCCAGAAAGCCAACCACATCCTGGGCTGCACCAAAAGAAGCGTGGCCCACAGGCTGAGGGAGATGATTCTGCCCCTCTACTCAGCTCTCATGAGACCTCATCACATGGAGTATCACCTCCAGCTCTGGGTTCCCCAACATAAGAAGGTCATGGACCTGTTGGAGGGCCATGAAGAAGACCAGAGGGCTGGAGCATCTCTCCTCTGAAGACAGGCTGACAGAGTTGGGGTTGTTCAGCCTGGAGGAAAGAAGGTTTAGGGAGGCCTTATAGCAGCCTTCCAGTACCTAAAGGGGGCCTACAGGAAGGACAGCAAGGGACTCTTTATCAGGGAGCATAGAGATAGGATGAAGGGTAACGGTTTTAAACTTAAAGAGGAGAGATTTAGATTAAGTATTAAGAAGAAATTCTTTACTATGAGGGTGGTGAGGCACTGGAACAGGTTGCTCATAGAAGTTGTGGATGCCCCATCCTTGGAAGTGTTCAAGACCAGGCTGGATGGAGCTTTGAGCAACCTGCTCTAGCAGGAGGTGTCCCTGCCCATGGCAGGGGGTTTGGAACTAGATGATCTTTAAGGTCCCTTCCAACTCTAACCATTCTATGATTGCATGATAAAATTTGAGAATCAGATCAGTCTATTAACCAGGACACACGTACATTCCTGTATCCTGTGACATTTAAGGACGTTAAATAAATTCCAATAACTAAGTTAAATTAACATGCAGAAATTATGCATGAATATCTGAAAGTACTTTAAACCTGATTAATGAAGCCTGGAAGATAATTACATTAGGAAACCAGTAGCATTAAACAAAGATAATTCTGTGTAAAAGAACAAAATTCATCAAAAATTTTAACAAATGGATGAAGGATTAAAGATAAAAATCCAACTCAATTACAGTCTGTGGCCCCAATCCAGAAAACCACTTAGAGCATAAGTTTAGTTTTATCAAAGTTAACAGACCTCATCAGTCTAAAGATAAGCATCTGCCTAAGGCACTTCCTAGACTGGGGCCTATGGATTCTGCGTAACTACATTGAAACATAACACATTTGCCCTGTAATAATTACATATTTAACTAATAATTAAAATACTATTTGTCGAAACAAAGTGTACTCTAAAAGGCTTTGGTGAAACGCGAATGCTTATGTTTCTATCACTGTGACAAACATGATCTGTAAAATTTTCCAAGAAGCTAAATAAAGAGACCTCTCGTCTCTAATCGCAGAAAGAGAGGATGCATTTTGCAACCTTTTTTTTTTTTCATAATTTATGCCTCTTAGAAGCACACATAACTATTGAAAAAAATTTTTCCGTGATGGTTGAATCAAAGACAGCCACTCTGCCTACATTTAGGTTTTGCTTCAGCTTTTTAGAACAGAAGAAATCTCCTAATAACAAAACAAAATGAAACAAAACAAATTAAGTCTTCCAGGATAGTGATAAGACCCCTAGCATTGGCTCTGGATATCAGCAGAGACCTCTGTTTTATATTCAAGATATAGCTTAGAGAATAAATGCTTCCTTTAGGAGTAGGCATATCTGGATGTGATAGCTGATGATCTCTTTGCTACTGAATCACCAACTAGTGATACTTTTTTAGACATGACTTCAATAAGCAGAACAAACACACAGAACAAAGTATGTAAAACTAAGTTTGATCAACTGTATGTTGATTAACTGTAGCGATAGGCACTTAATGTAAAATGCACCTGTAAACAAATGCTTAAGAATAGTGAACTCATTGCAGAAAAAAGTGTAATAGAAAAACCTCAAGAGCAGACTATGCTATTGCTCTGAAATATTGAAAACAAAAATGAAAACAGAAAAACAGATTATTTTTTTTTCCATTTAAGAGGTAACCCTATCAGAAAACAGACGCAGACAGGACTAGCTGAAAACAGGCCTACGTTTGCATAATTCTTTTTTTAGGGCATAAAAATTGAGAAAAATCTGAGAAATTGTTAAAATGCATTTTTGCGTTTTCTAATAGTATTTGAAAATACAATATAATATTACATTGAAATTTCACTTGAAGTATTTTTTTTTCCTTTGGCAATTGTAATAAAAGCAAACAGATAATGGTTGACTTCATCCAGTGGCTTGGTGACTCAGTGTTTGATTCATTAAGCAGGCTGTGGTGGTGGTGGTCTTCTCTTTTTACAACAGTCCATTACCTAGAGCAGAAAAGTCCCTACAAGTGTTTCAATTCCTTCTCTGAGTAGTTTCAACATATGAGATTTTGTCTTGGGGAATTGACAACCGTTTAAAGCACTAATGGTGGTAGGAACAGATATGGATTGTAAATGTTCTCAAGTCCACCCTTTTAAAAAGGCACAGGACTAAAGTACGAAGATTAGAAAGACGTCATCACCACCAGATTTTACAGAAGTGCCTTCTAAAACACAGGCATTGTTACCTGAACCCCAGTATACACATTTTTGCTCTATTGCATAGAGAAAGACATTCCAGGGTGTAACGGAGATTCTGTTTTGCATGTATAGTTTTTACGCAGGCATAATTTGAAAATATGTAGAAACATATGTTATTTTGTTGTTTTTCATTACATTAAAAGTGTTTGAACAAAAAAATGTGTTCACAGAAAATACACAAAACATTACTCTCCAGAAACAGCTATCCATATGGAAGAAAGCTGTACACATGTCTTAGTTTAATTTGTGGGACAGAGTTTAAGTAGCTAAACATTAAATCTTTCAAAAAAAATTGCATCCTATTAAAAATTATTTCACTTTTCAATTAAATTTTTCATAATTCATAATTTTGTGTGCATATTCATTTAGTTAACTTGTAAAAATCCTTGATGGGTAGGACCCTAAGGAGTGTGCTCAGCAGAACTTGGATGTCACAGCTCTCTCTTTCCAGATAGCGGAAGAAGACATGAAACAACATTGTCATGATGCAATTCCAGAGGATGTATATAACCAGAAACTGCCAATTCCTGCTTCACAAAAAAATGTTTCATAATATGCAATGCTATTTGAGATTCCCTGCTGTAAAACCACTGTTTGTTTACACTGCCAATATTCAATTGATTACTTTGGAAAGCGCTTGGGTAAGGGTGCGATCGGCACTATACCACTCTTCAAATTGATGCATACTGCATTCTGCTCTAAAAAACATTCTCTCTACATCAAGGTCAAGAAATAAATAAGCAGACTCACCTATGAAATAAAGTATATATCTATTATTCTCAATTTTAGTAAGTCTAACAATTCTATTCTTTAATGTATCAGATACAGTGTGTTGAAGTTCTTTCCTTTTTGAAAACCAGAACACTCTTTGTGTTTCAGTAAGTTCTTATTCATACAGCATCTACAAAGACTGTAATATTTATTTCAACAGCAAAAGATGTTTTAAAAATAGAGCAATTGTAGCTTTCAATTAAAATCCACCACAGTCACTTTGACTCAGGTTCTCCCAGCCGGGCTAAAATTAACTTTAGCATATTTAGGATGAGGAAAAAGAAATTATTGCAAATAAACAATGGAAACATGGGTTTGTAAAATGTTTCTTTCCTTCCTTTTGTAAGTCAGTGATTGCTAGTTCAGCAGGTGTGAAATTCCAGTTTAAGTACAAGCTACTATAATTTCACAGTTGAATCGCAGAGTTGCCACAGAGTCCCCATTGAGCAAATTTCACATTTGCATGCATTCAAGGTCATTACGGAAGGTGATCGAAATGAGACTCGACACCTCCATTTATTTATTGTCAGAGAGTTGGTCTGAAATTTGCACTGACTCTAATCATTCTGATTCCACGTCTAAGTCAAGGTTATTGCAGTCTTTTCTTGCCTTGTCAAGAAGAATTTCCACTTCTAAAACACTACCTTTCAGTAATACCCAGCTTTGATCAGATTTCAAGCTCAATAATTCTGACACAGATACTACACAATCTGCTTGTACATTGCTTCATCAATTCATACTATTACCTCTCATCAGATTAAAACAGCATATTTTTCTTTCCTTTACCATATTCCTGAACACTTCATTCAATGTGGAGGAGGATGTACGTATCCATCCACATGAGGATGTATGTATCCTCATACATACATGTGTCTTTTTTAAAAAATACAACCTCCTAATTTGTGGGCATGTATTTACACATATATGCACATGGTGTATATATAATATATATTCACAAATATATAATATATATATATTCACAAAAATCTAAAGATGCATATATAGACACATATAATAAGAGAGAATGTATGCTCTATATCCAGATAGAAAAGAGAGACTGTGTGTGATGACTAACAGAAATTTGAATAATGGTTACAGCAGACACTCTATAATGAGAATGAAAATCACCCAAATATTGAAGTGTGCTGAAAATCTTACTGGTTCATTACCTATAATGAAAAATAATTCTGCTCAATAATTGTTTCTGAAAGTAAAGTCTTAAGCTTCTGAAAAATACATTCTTGGAAAAAATCAGTCTATTTAGTCTCAGTTTAGTGTCATAATAATAAAATTTCACAGGTCTATGAGCAGTTCATATGAATGGGTATGTTTTATCTCCCTTACATAGACTGAAATATTTATGCACAGAAAAATTCCAGTATTTGTCCAAAAATTACACATTGATCCAGAAGTGTTGAGAAGCCACCACACATTTCTTTGTGCAATCTCTCACTCTAAACATTGTGTGAGTATAACTACTCTTCCTTTCAGAGCTTGATCAAGTCCCAGGAGTCATTAATTTAATTTCTTCTCTAGTATTCTGATACAGCTCCTGAAGTCTACAGGTTTTTTGGCTTGCTTTAATTGCATATTTTGCAGACTTTGAGCCTGCATTTAGAACATGTTTCATAGAATCATAGAGTGGTTAGAGTTGGAAGGGACCTTAAAGATCATCAAGTTCCAACCCCCCTGCCATGGGCAGGGACACCTCTCACTAGAGGTCTACTTTAGTCTATTATCATATGTAGCTATTGTGAAATAAATTTATGATGTCAGATTAATTCATAATTTTTAACATCCAGATCTATTTTCTTGGATTAGCTTCCATGCTTAGATAATCTCTAAACAGGCTAGAGAGGCAACTAGAGAGGAAACTCAATTGATTTTCTTTCATTCATTAAAAAGTTTTCTGTTGAGCTGAAAAATAACCAGTGAATTGATAAGTGTGAAATCAATTTCTTTTTAGTCTTTGCACGCCAAAGATAAATACTTGTAATAGACTTGGAAGTTACAGCATATGGCTAACTTTTGATCCTTGTACTCTCTCTCTCTCGCTATATGTCAAAGTTACCAATCAGAGTTTGTCTAATTCACATATCCATTTCCCTTCCCTAAGAAAATTAAGTTTAAATGTCACTATAAGGAAGCATAAGGAAGAACACCAATAAATAGTCATTTGGTTACTGTGTTTCTATAAACTGGTTTCCTCTGAGCACTTTGCTGAGCTTAATATAGTGTATTCTTTATGTTATAAATTGAAGATCTTTTCTAGGCATGCAGAAACATATAATCACTGTAGTATCTGACTTGCTTAGTTACCACTATGTTTATTCTCACATATACCTATGATTAAGGAAGTACTACTATCTAACTTGATAGCACAACTGAAAATAACACAGCAGTATTAAATGAACTGAATTAAGCTGCACAAGCAGTCTACACAAATGCCAAGAAAAGAATACTCATCTCATCACCGAGTGCTTTATCCATGAGCACGTAGTGATACTTCCTCCGGGAGATATTATCTATGCATCAAGGAAGTTTTCAGTAATACTTGCCACTAATAGGGGAAACATTTCTTCAGTATGACACAGTTTCTAAATAAATATTTTTATTATTGTTTAAAATGAATTCATCATTTTCACCCCTGAAAAATTTAAACTGAGTTAATAAAATAAGAACTTAGACACAATTTCCCAATCTCTTCTGATTTCAGTCCATTCAAAAGTAAAGACCTGACTCCTTAGCCTTGTTTTAACTATTCCTAGGCAACATAACTCCCCTGATTTTAGGGCTGCACAAATGATTTTCAGAAAGGGAGTTCTGGGTACAAAGGTCAGAGGAACATCCCAAATATCCTCTCTTGTCTTTTCAGCAATATCACTTCAAAAATAGAGTTCAGAAACTATAAACACTATTGCTTTTTGCTTTAGGGCCTCTAGGAAAACTAGATGCAGCATCATATGTTAAAATGAGATATCATATTGATATATTTGATATGCAAACAGTGAAATATTTTTTATTAATGTCTTGATCTAATATAAAATTATAAAAGACAAAAAAATGAAACAAAAATGCAAAGTTACTAGCACTATTGACATGTTAGAATGAATCCTACTGGAACTGTATAAAATGGATTTGAAATCTAGTGTTTATTTGAACTTTTTTAAAAAACTACACAGCTTTTCTTTTTCAGGAATACCAAAATAAAAAGAAATAATAGTTTTATAATTAAACATTGGTTTACAGTTTTGCTGCCTCTAGTTATTATTATAGGACTAATATGCCTAAGAAGGCAGTGGAAGTTTTTCTGGTTTAATGTTGGTTTTCCCTGGTTCTCATTGTTGACAGCATGGCAGATGACACACACACAGAGAACTCTGTTACATCCCATCTTTAATAAGAAATCTAAGGCATTATGAACTAGCAGTTTGCATCTATGGAGATTAGCAAATGTGTAAGTGGTTCACAACTTGCCACAGTAATGACTTTGATGAGAAAACAGTGCCAGAAATCTGTGGTGCACATGAGCACGGAGCTGGTGCTTATGCCTATATGTGATTTAAGAGATTACGTAGCTCACATTATCATTGATCTCTAGATGGTACTATTTAGTTTCTTGATGAAGTTTAGGTATTTCTAAGGTCCAGATTTCTTCTTTTAAGAATCAGATGATTATAAAAACATCTACAGAATCTTTCCAGGATTCATGGTTCTTCTGTAGCTACAACAGTGATGTTCTTCAACATGGCACAACCCCTGCCTGTGCAAGCAAACTGTTTTCGTTTTGAAAGGATGGGTAGCTGCAGGGACTGTTCTCTGGCTCAGCTGTGCCTGGGGACTACCTGGGCTTCTGGCTGGCCCGGGCCAACATCTGTGCTAGGGGCTGGTCCAGGTATTCATCACTGCAAAGTGCCACGTTTCGGTGAACAGGGATGTTTTCATGAGAGTCTTTAATTTAGCAGGATAGGCAGAACCTCACATATGTAATTTCCAGAAGTACCATTAGGCCAGAGTTTTCAGATGTAAGAGGTGTTTAGTACGTCCATTTCAGGCTACATAGTTTGTAGAACCCTAAACTGAGCTTTGACTTTCAGAAACTCAGAGCATTCTCCCATTCAAATATAATGTACTAAATGATTTCTCAGGGTAGCATCCTCCTATCAGTCCCTGAATATCATTCTTGACACTGTTAGGCAGCTAGTATATGCTAATAAAGTGGTAACTGTTGTGTGGAGTGTCTTCAATTTTACTTTAAAATGCAATAAGGCTCCTAAATTCCTACTTAACTTTACAAAAGGTTTAAGCACTCAACAGGTTGCAATAACTTCAGAAGACGTTGGATTACAACCCCCAAGAAATTATTGAATTATATTAAGATCTGATAGTAGTGTAACTAATAACTATGTAATATTATATTTTGTAAGTCTTTTTCTAGAATACAAAACCTAGAAATAAAAGTAAACAAAAGAACTAAATCAAACACAAGCCACACAAAATCCTAAACTGCCCAGTTGTTTTAAAATTGCCTTTCATAAAACACCAGCTGAGAACTTACTCCTGAATGACACGTGACATTCTGAATGACACTATATCCCTTTTTTAAAAAGACACAAAACAGAATACTGTGGGTAACAGACACTGTTCTTCTTTCTAAAATACATTTATGATAAACTGATAAACTAATTCCTGAAGTCTTGACAACTTATTTTCTGAGACTCAAATTGATTTGTGTTCCTTTCTCATTGATTTTATGACAGAAAGGTGAAAAGTATATCTAAGATGCACTGATATTTAATGATTAGAAGGAAAATATATCTTTCAAATATAAACAACACTTTTACTTTGTCTACCTGTTGCTCTGAGAGGTTTTTGTTAATTTGCATTTGTGGAAGGAATAATTTAACTTGAGTTCTAGGTGACAGTTTTGAAAAGTAAAATGCAGTATATGGAAGTCTATCAAGGAAATAAATTCAGTTTGTCTCAGCAAGCCAGTGAGCAAATGATAACTTTTTAAGTGGATTGACAAAATTCTGCCTTGTTTATAAACTCTTTTTCTTACAGAGGTATAAAGCCAATACCTACTTGCTTACCTTTCCCACTTTGCCTTGAAGATGTTACCTCAGACTTTCCCAAAGAACCTACCTCAGGGTAATGTAGCACAGCCCTAGCCCAAGGTAAGCACAGTACCTAAGCTATCTCACTAGTGCTTTATGTATTTATCTTTGTAACACTGTCAGGAACTACAGTGCAGTCGTACTTTTCAGATATGAAAGTCAAGCAAAGGTATCTGCCCAATAAAAATTTTAGGAACCTATGCTATGGTAAATAGAATTCAGGTCATGGAAATTTGATCTTCTTTTCTTCCAAGAGTGGAAGAAATGAAGCTCCTTCTACATTTGACCTTGAAGTTTCCTTGGTGTCTGAAACCACACTTCCAAAAATGCCCACACTGCCTCCAGTTGGGAAGCCCATGCAGCTCTGTTCAATTCCTGGAGACTCCTCAGTGCAGATCAAGACAACATGGGTTTGTTTCATGAAAGAATATTTGCTAAACAGAGACTGGTACCCAAAAACTGTGTGAGCACCCCACTGTCTGCCCAGCCTCCCTGCAAGCACTGCGGCCACTGGCTTGAGCATCTCATCTGGGCAGGAACTACCTATAGAATCACCATTGTGGCTTCAGCCCACCCAGTGAGGATTCACCACACAAATATCTTCCAAGAACAGAGTAATGTTAAAAGATGTACATTAATATCTTCATTAAAACAATGAAATAGCTACATAAGAGAATATACACTGTATCGTATAACATCATGTGAAGGACTGTTCAGGTACATCCCAACCAACTGCAGTGAGCAGCGAACAAAGGCAGGTGCTGCTGGGCTGTACTAAACAGCTGAGCAAAAACAGTCTAGTCCTGTACGACTAAAATGTACTCCTTTGATGTGAAAAAGGGCCTTACTATGTATCTTTCAGGTGTCATAAACTCTATACAGGAGTTATAAAGAGACCAATTCATGCTACTGCTCATATTTTCCTGCTTGTCTTAGTATGTACAATGTGAAAAAAAACAAAAAATATTTCTGTTATCCTGCAATCTCATGAAAAACTTCTTAGTTCATCTGCTCCAACCTCACTATTTTTTATCCCATAAAGACTACACTACACTCTGAAACATATATTTATGTATCAATTGGTTATATACACTGTAAAAGTGCTAAGGCACATTCTTGGTGTACCTAAAAAGCTTATTGCTTAAAATCAACAGAATCAGTTTTGCTAAAAACAAATTCAGCGCAATAGAAAACAGTGATGGTGGAATAGAAGAGACAGTTTAACTAGAAAGTTGGGCTTTTTTGATTCTAAGTTTTGGGCAGGGTGAAATATAAACGTGAAATAAATGTACTAGCTTTATAACGGCTTTATTCTTCTATTCTTAGCAGTCTTTACTAGCTCAGATGATCTCTTAAACTATTAACTTGGAAACTACAGACCTGAAGGTCCCACATTAGCAATTACAGGCCATGTAGTAGAATGAAGGAAATAGTTGATTCCCAAGTTGAAAAGCAGGTATTGTCGTATTTGTTGCTTAGGGCTCGTTTCTGCTTCGACTGAAGTCAAAAGTGAAATATCTATTGAATTCAGTTGAACAGAATCAAATGCAAGTGCACGTGTTAATATAAATGCAAAACAGAATTAGTATGGGAATGGTGACATGAACACAAGGAAGAGAAAATTCAAAGGAAACTGTAAAGCCAACACTGGAAAGGTTAAATTTTTATAACTCCATGAGCAAGCCACAGCTTTCTGAAATATTCAGGACGGCTGTGCTTCTGAAGAACAACAAAATTATTTTGGTGTCTTGGTTATGATAAGAGCTAACATTAAAGCATGTAGCTTCCAATAGTTGTTTTAATGAATATTGTTTTTTTACACATTCAATTTGGCAGAGAAAAAAGGGGAAATATTCAGGTAATCAGTTAGCTACCAGCAAAGGTAGACTTGGCAATTTGGAGAACTGGCGTTTTAGAGATATCACTGTAAATATATACATTTGACAAATTTTATATATATATTACTTCCTAGTATCAGAAATCCAAAAATCATTATTATCATAAAACTGATGCTCTTTAAAGTCTAAGCCCAGAACTTTGTATTTAGTTGTGCAGCTGGTGAAAGAAATAGCTTTACCATAAATGAATAGGGAGGTGGTTTTATATAGGTCTTGTCTAAAATCCTATCTTATATGTGAACAGCTCTGCCAAGGTCTATCTATCTCCCACCTCCCACAGCAATCAATGGTGAACGCCAGTCAGAGAGTGCATTATTGGGCAAAGATATAGTGCACCTTCCTTAAGATACTTCCCCTAGATCCAGCAATTATCAGGTCATGGACTTTCAGAGGTAAAAGTATCATTTGGTATGGAATAGCAGTTTTTCTTCCATTAATTTTTTCCTGTCAAAAATTGACTGGAATCAAACCAGCTTGGATCCAAGTTTGGTTTAAACTTAATTTTTTATTATCTTTTTTTTTTAAACTTTGGTTTGGAATCTTGTGGTAAAGAGTCCCCCAGTCCAAACTTTGTTTCTACATTACAATCACGGGTTTTAAATCACCATTTTATCTACCTTTACCCGTCTCTCAAAATGCTGAACATTCCTAATCTGATGGGTCAGTCTTTCTGTTCCGTCATACCCACTGTTTTTCTCCAGAGTTTTTCCAGCTCCACCACATGTTTTAGAGATGGTAGGATGAGAACTAACTTTAGACACCATTCAAAACATTAGTACACTAGAGAATTTTATATATCCATATTAATCTTATTTGACTTATTCGATATGTTGAGCACTGAACTGACATTTTCACAGAACTATGAATCATAACTCCAAGATCTCATTTCTATGTGATAATAGTCATCTAGGAATCCATCACTACATATGTAAAGTTAGAATTGTTTATTTCCCATGTGCATCACTTCAAATTTGACTAGATTGCACTTCATCTGCATTTTTACTATAGTCACTTAATATGGTAATATCTTTCTTCAGTTCATCATAATCAGCCTTTGTTTTTATTACCTTGAAAACTTGGTGTCATCAGTAAATTCTGTCTACTCATACATACCCTCTTTTTCAGTATTAATGAAGATGTTGAACAACACGTGTGACTCTGCTGGTGACCTCCCTCCTCTCTCAAGAGCAACCTTTTATTTCTACCTTCTGTTTCCTGACTGACTTGCCTCTACTTAGAGGCTAGAATTCTGGCTTTAATTTTCAGTTCCTTCCCTTCCCCTTTTTTTCATTCTTTTGCACAAATATTTCATCGTCATCATATATTCTAGACTGTTGTCCAAATGCCTTCTACAACAAAAACAACAACAGCTGAAATAGGTAACTTCTGGACAGAAGGAGGGTTGGTACTGCTCACACAGGGATCTATAACAAACCTAACCTTCAAATGCAAACAAGCAGGTTTTATTGCATGTATTTTCTCATAATTATTATGGGAAAAGAAAAACCCAAACCCAAAAAAAAACCAAAAACCCCCACCGAACAACAAACAAACCTGCACATAAAAACGCAAACCATTTTATACCCGTCAGTTACATAAAAAGGAATTCTCTGTCAGAAGTAATGAGCCTAAAAATGACTGGCACAAGCTGTAATCCATCACTACATTAAAGATTTAGGACACTTACTCCATGAAGAGCCATGTGTTGCGTCAATGCAGATCATACTTATTTTCCTTCCCTTAATGCCTTGTCAACTCCTTAAAGAGTTACACTCAGTGCCAATCACATCCCATCTGTACACCTTTAGCATGCGAATAACTTCAGCTTCAATATGTGGTTATTAAAACCATTTTGAATCATTTCACAGCAAAATTCAAGTACATGTAAATAACTATATAATATGATCAAGACTTTCATCATAATATGTTGACAATATCAATCTACTACAAAATTGATTTCCCCCTTTCTGGCTTTTACTTGGATAGTTGTGAGACTTTCTATTGATACTTATTTAGAGTAAGTGCTATGGGACAAAAAAGGAGATTATCTTTACAATGCCCCAGATACTGACTCAACACTAGAATAAAGGAACCTGGGGCTTCTCAGCCAATAATTGCTACCTGTAAGCAAGTACATAGGTAGTAAGCAAGGGCGTTTCCTTCCTTGCAAAGAAGTCCATTTAATTAGCTAGGATGTAATGCAGGTATTAAATTGCTTCATGGGAAGGTATAAAGTTTGTTGCTGCTACTCCCTTCTTTTTTCCTTTCTTTTGGTCTCCTTTCCCTTATTCTCAACTCTCTTGCAAGAACAATCAGGAGTAAGGGTACTTCATAGCTGCAGTATTCTTTTTTTCACTCTGAGATCAGTAAAGCTCTAGACCTGTGTGATCTCCCCTACTGTCTCCATATGTTAACTCTATACTAGCACACTATGTGGTATACCAGTCCACCAATATAAATAATCCTTGGACCAGAATGACACATACCTTCCCTGGTTAGTGAGGTGACCTAAAAAAAACCACTACCACACACACACAAAACCCCCCCCAAAACCCACAAACCACAAAAACCAACAAAACAAAGAAAAAAAAAATAATCACACTTCCCTTTGAATGTGAGAGTACTAATTTTTTATTTAATTCTAGAAAACGTAATATATACTTCCAAAAATGCATTAAATATATTGCTTTTTTCACCCCATTGAGCACTTGAGGTTCTTAGCTATCATGGGTATTTCTGTATATATATGAACAGGCACTGGATGTCATTTATGAAGGACTTTCTGTGTTTTCCTTATTCCACTAATATACTCTCCTTTGCTTGCTATCCAGAAGTCATTAAAAACAGAAAATGCTGAGCTAACCTGCATTTGACAGTTCATTTCAAATAATCAAGTATGACATCTTATATATACATCGCACATTTGTAGAGAGAAAAACAAATTATTCATCCCAGCAGTTTTATGATTTTTCCTTGGTACTTTATCCACACCAGTAACTTTGAACACCTGAATACACCCCTAACTTGGCTAATCTCTTGCTAATCTCTTATATAGATTTTGCTAGCAATCTTTCATTGACCCCTAACTATACACACATAAAGGTGGAGTCTGAATCACCACACATACAGAATAAGAGCACAGACAACGTAGATATGTAGCACAAATATTCATATCAAGATCTAACTTTCTTCTCTGTTCATAAACTGTCACAGGAAATAGAACCAATAGCAACATAATATGTAGAATCCTAAATAATTATTTGAAGATTAACTTTAAAAAAAAGACATTCAAATCACTATAATAAATTTTGCAACAAATGTACAAGTATCTGACAAACAACCATAAAAGAAATTTTCTTTTCCATCCACAGACACAGCCTCAATCCTGAGAGTGAGTACATTCATCTTTCAGTTGAAATCTCCTTTTAAGCCCTAGAATTAAAAGGAACAGATGAAAGAGCCAATCTCATCATCCTTTCCCCACCCTGTACATTAGAGTGGCCACAGTAGGTAAACTGAAAGAGGTAGTTCTTCACCCAATTAATTTCACAGCATGAATATAAGACAGTGGGTCATGGTAGCTGAGTTGTAATTCTGCATTTGCTTGATTTATTTTAATGAAAAAAATAACACAGATTGAGATAGTTCAGTATTTCACAATACGACCAGCATCCAAACAGATTGTACATGTCTTCTTTTTTAAAAATATTAATTAATCACTAACAAAGTATCATTATCTTTCTGATATATAACAGTCCCGCTTTGGAAAGACTGTGTGTGACCACTAATTGTATTTCGATAAGCCATGTAACAAGTTTCTGTTTAAACATTAAAAAGAATTATCAGTAAAGGTCTTCAGTTGATTCTTCTTGCTGTTGTAAATGCTACAGCACATTTTTTCTGCCACTACAGACAAACCTACATTATCATGCTGGTACACAAAAAAAGTCATGGTCCATTTAGGAGGCAGCAAGCCCTTTACAGTGGTGGGGAAATGAGAGGCAACAGACAGAGATGGAAAGAAAAGAGGTTCAAGCTGGATATAAGGAAAATGTTTCTCTCTGTGAGAACAGTCAAGCATCAGGGAAGGTTGCCCAGATAGACCGTGCAAATTCTGTCTTTGGAGATTTCCAAGAAGTGACCGGGCACAGACAAGAACAACTTGGTCTGACCTGGTGGCTGACCCCGTTTTGGGCAGGAGGTTGCACTAGCGACCTCCCAAGGCTGTTCCAACCAGAATTATTCTACAGTCCTGTGACTGTCCAGACTGTCTACAAGCCAGTTATATCATCAGGCTGGTTGCCTTGTTAAAAAAACAACCTAGCTCTTGGATGTCCAGGAGTGCAGGTAAACACATACACACACTCTACTTTACCGATACCTGACACAACCATAACTTCCTCAAAAACATGTAGTGGGTACCATGTTCTAGTTTATGTTACACATGTATTGAAGTACATAGGATTTAACTTGAACAGAAAGGCTACCTATAAATGTCTTGTCATTTTAGTGTGTTTTTGTATCTTCTGGGAGAAAAAATGTGAATATTAAGATAACATGAATAATGCATTAATGTATTTTGGAAGGAGATTTCCTTTCTTATGGCAACTTCACACGGATTTAGTGGACTGAAAGAATACAAGGATAAGACTTTTCAGCTGTATGACAGAAAACACTTGCAAATATGCCAGTTCTCCCCAAACTTTACCCAGAGTAATTAGGTAGCTTAGTTTACAGACTGGGATCAGTTATCTGACTGTGAGAACTGTGTGCCAGGGCAGTATTAACAGGAATCATAATGGAACTCATTGTGAATCCTCACACTGGCCATAAAATGTATTTTTAAAACAACTATATTGATTATGTATCAGTGGACATTTTAGAAATAGATATATAAAAGTAATTGATGGTATGTTCTCACATTTTTTACAGATCTCCTTTCCATATCCATGTCTTTCCTGCTTTTAGCTTCAGTGATCAATATTATTTTCTTACTACCTGGCACCTCACTACTACCTTCTATGAATCAGTTTTTTATACCTTTCCACTGAATTGTGCTTCCTCCACAGTTGGCAAGTGTCCAGATGAAAGACCTTTCTTTATTCTTTCCTGCCTCTTCTTCATCCCTCACCGCATTTACAAGGAAGCGAAGGGAGAGAACATTTTCTCAATTGATACATACAATTGATACTTCTGGCAGCTCCCCAATCTGAACTCCTTTCATTTCATTACTGTGGTCCATAAAAGATAAAAGCACTCATCCCATAATTTGGTATTTTTTTGAGTGAGTTTTGCTTGCTCATAAACTTCCAACGCTTCCTTACCACATTGCTGACTTTCAGAAAATTAACCCAGCATGAAATTATTTTAATTCCACCATAATTCATCCTCTAGACGTGGAAAATCTTAGAAGAGATCTATGGACCTGTATACTAGGGATCCTTTCAGTGATCTGAGAAGGGTGGATCAGAACACAGTAATCAGAACAGTGATCTTGCACACCTCTGACCAGTGTACTCAATCAACTCATTTTGTATTCTTTCTGAGACCTGTAATAAGAAATTATGTACTCTTTTCTCTGACGCCTCTGTCAGAAGCGATTTTTATGTGGTTAAAAAAAGGAAACTTTTAATATAGTCAGTATGAGTTCTCCGTAATGCTGGCATCTTGTGTTAAATTTCTCAAATACAAACTAATCTAAGCAAAAAGCTCCTCAAAATACACAAAATGTATAAATCATGAAAATGGAACATAAAGGTAACATCACGGCATGTGGAAAATAACCTATAAATTAAGGAGAAGCAAAGAAGTGGCTCTTTTGGAGAAAATAATATAAAAGGTATTATTTTAAACTATGATGGATGGGGAATTTCACATATTTGGGGATTCTTGGCCAATCATCATCTATTATTCGAATGAAAGTGTGTTCATATATTGTTTCATTACCAATACAAATATGTAGTAATACATAGACAATGTACTTTAGCAATATTATCTGTTACATGTTCCTGTGCAGAGACCACTTATTTTTTCTCTTAATCTGCCAAGGATCCCTGCTAAACTGCTTGTGAACTGCATGAAAAGTAATTGTAGTTCAATATTACCAAAATTGATCTCAAATTAGAATAAATCCCCTAAAATTCAAAATTCCCAGCAAAAGGAAACTTAATCCTTATCTTGTAGCAGTCTAGAGTAGAAGCACCATAACATATGTTTTCCTACAAAGCAGGTAAGTATCAGATCATTGTCTACTTTCCTCCACAATTTATTTGAAAGTGTACTCTACAGTCACCACAATCTGTCATCTGAGAAATAAAATGAAATAAAAAGGAAGTATTTTGAAATCCTACCTGACTTTATTGCAACCAATCAATTTACCAATTTGTCCTAAGTAATAACCCTTTGATTATGGCATAAGCTTCTCTATGACAAACCCTGGTGCAAAATTCATAAGGTTTCTTTTACAGGCAGTACAGTAATATCCATTTACTGATCTGGCTTTACGGCACAGCCATTCAAGTTCAACAGTAAATATTAACCCTTAGTTCTTTATCAGTTTTTTTTTTTTAAAAAAAACTTCTCTAGTCCTTATCACTGCAATAATTGAGACAGTACACAACTTACTATTTTGAATTCAAACAAATTCAGATAAATTCACTAATAAAACTGTTTCCTGAGGAATCAATTTAGAAATATTACATATGTGACTATCTACATGTTCTTGCAAACTTGTCTGAATGCACAGTGGTTGCCTGAACTACTGATGCATTTTGATGTAAAAGTATTAAAAAGATTCAGTGACTTTAGAGACTTCAGAGATAGACTCAATGGCTGTCTAACATTAGAATTGCACTGTGAGCACTAAAAAGTCTCCCCGAGTGGCACGTTGGAGGTTAATTCATGTCACCAGATATGTCACCATACGGAGCTGAATCCTTTAGTTAATGTTCTTCTTACTTCATTTTTCTCTTTGAAATTAAATGTACTATTCCTGGGGCTCCTTTCTCCTTTTCTCTCACCTTTGGCCTACAGCTCTAATTCTCATATTGGAGCCGCTCACCGGCCTCTAAATTTTCACATTGGCAGCTGGCGAGCACGTGTCACAAATGCTGCTATAAGGATACAAGCTGTACGACTTCCATCATTTATTCTCTCTCCCCTCTGTTATTGCATGTCTTTAATTAATTTCACAGGCATGTTTAGTAAACACTCAGCTATTTATCTAGTGATTTTCTCTCCCATAACTAGTAGACCCCAAAATGCATGTATTTTGTGGTCTCTTTGTCCCTGCTAAGTTCAGAGAGCAGGGCTCCACAGCACAAGCAATCTGCTTTCTTTCAATGCATGCTACGTCAAAGGTCTGGACCCAGTGATTTGACAAAACAGCAACTATTCTCTTCCAAAATTTACTCAGCCCATAAGAAAAGTTAGAATTGCTCAATGGAATTTCTGCAGCTGCATATAGTTCAGCTCAGCAGAAGCAGCATTTAGTACCTCAAAAGCAAAACTACAAACCCTAAGCCATTACAGAAAAATAGCAATTAAGAGATAAAAAATTGCAGGTAATGTAAAGTAAAAATCATCCATCTTCTTCTTTTCATCATCAGCATATAAACTGTGATCATCACTCACTTACTCAAATGAGCATTTAAAATTTGCTGACTCAATCGTGCAATATATTTTTCAGAAATCAGTAAGTAATTTGGCATTTCTTATCCTTAGGTATGGATGCTCAATGCTTCAGCAAACTACACTGAATTACAGCTCTAACATGGAGATTACACCTGAACCATGCTGGGGCAATGACTCCCATATGTGCAAATTAAAGAGGCTTTTAATAATAGACAAATAAAATCATTCATGCAGAATTCTGTGTAATAAACAGTATCAAAAGCAGAGCAATAATAATATGTATATTTTTACTATGCTTGCAAGATTGGGTGATAACTACATCTATAATTCACAAAGTATGTAAAAATGCAGAAGCAATAAAACACTAACATCAATGTGTTGAGTCATTAATCAGAAGATAAGATCAATTTATAAGTAGCAAGTAATTGTAAAGGATTGTGTCCACTGTCTGTCCCACAATAATTCCAGGGGTAAATCCCTGAATATTTTTAGATTCTAAATGACACCAAATATTTATAAAAACAAGTAAGGAAAAGACTAGATTTCTAAATTCCATTTTACTTCACAAGCCACTCTGGGTTTTATAAACATCATAGGCCTTTGATAATTCATGTAAGAAATTCATGAGTAATTTTGAGAAGACCTAAACATTTTCAATTTTGGTTGGGAGTATAGGTGGAAGATTAAAAAAGCAAGGTATCAAAAATTGAAACAATGTTGTGTGAGTAAAATACCTATGTGTAAAATTATGCAAATGCTATCTGCATGTCCAACAAATTAAAGAATCAGGATATGCTTGTAAAGTTGTAATATGAAGGCTTACTTTCATGCTTATGAAATGAATAGATTGATTTTGAATTTCAAGTAGCATGCAAAATGAAGTACTCCCAATGTATTTTCTCAATCTAAATTTAAATTAGTTCAATTAAACAGTTGTAAATTAGTTATGTTACTTCTAATTATTATGAAATCCATTTCTTCCATACCTTTTTTGAAGTCCTTCCCTGAAGCAACAGTCTCAATATGACCAGGCATACCCAATACCCATTTTAAAGTTTATTTTTACAACCTTAAAACACCAGTGTGATAAAAAAAGACTGCAGCACAAACCAGAATCTAAAATGCCATTTGAAAATGAAAGATTCTGATTAGCTTTTCTAACTACCATAAAGAAAAAAAAAAACCTACCAAATTATTAGATTTGCAAGCGCATATAGTCTAACAGCAAAGGTTAATTCTTACTTCTGCAGTTTTCTGTTCTCCTGTCCTCTACCAAGGAAGCTCTAACAACCTCTGTACCTCACATACACCATGTTCAAATAGTTCCTTACAACAACACTGCTTCTGAGAAAAGCTACCATATCCTGTTCTCCAGCCTGTCCTTCCAAAACCACTACCTTATTTACAAAGATGAAATCAGTTGCAGGGCTGCTATGTAAACTAATCACATTACTGATCTGGTTTACTCTGTAACACCACAAATAGTTATCTTGGCAGAACTGAAGTTCATGCAGCAACAAATATGTGGGGTAAAAATTTCTTAAAATATATGGAACCATACCCTCAGGAAGAGCTTATTGTTTTGGTAGAAGCAATCAAAGTACGCAAATTTAACCTGAATAAGGTTGAGTTTTTATACCCATTTTTGTTATTGTTTATTTATTATTTCATCATTATAGTATTTTGTAACATAAAATGCCAAGTAGCTTTTGAAATAGATGTTGATTTCAGCCTCAAAACTAAACTGAATATTTAGTTGGCTTTATGCAAAACTAGGATATTATAAATGTTTGTGGTGGTGACTTTTTTAAAAAAAAATATTTAAAGAGCAAATTATAAAGTTAAATTCAACATTTCGGCAACATCAGAAAAATAATTCTATGTAAAACCTCAATTTCTTCTTATTCTCTTATTCTGTATATGTAATACTGTAAAGTTTATTCACATGGTAGAACAGCTCTTTCAGTACATAGGCTGAACAATGGTCACAATACCTAGCGGTAATATTTAATTTCGTTGTCATCTTTAAAACTGTGAACCAATGTTTTATTTATAATTCAAGGCAAAGCCTGGTAATAAATTACTTCCTCTGGTGGTTCCTATGTACCTATCTAGTTCCCTTAAACTATGCACCTTTGGTTTGTTTTTTTTTTTAATCCAGAGAAGGGGAGAAAAGTAGTCACAAAAAGAAATAGATTGTAATCTAATCAATCACTCTCTCACTACATACACATTAGGGGACAAAAATAGAATGAGGCAATTCGGAATTAACCACAGAGCCTGACAACTGAAGAAGCTGGGGGATCAGAGGAGTATGAAAAAAATTGCGGAATCCATACTAGAGCAAGTGATGCCAAGGCTGCTTCACAATGCTGGTACTATTTCTTACATAGCATACATGTTTCCTTTCTCAAGAGAAAACGATAACGCACTTATTAGCCTGGAGAGTACAGCTGGATTATTTGCTAAAAAGGCTCCTCGGTATCTAGATGAGAAAAAATGACTTGATACATTTGATCTAACATCAAACACTCACCAGGTATCATTATTGGGTCCTTCTTCAGTCAACATCGAAACATAGGTAGTCAAGGAAAAATTCAGTCCACTTTAACCTTGGCTGCAGCAGGGCCCTACCTCAGGTGTCTCTACTTAATGTAAACTGGAATGAATTCAGACCCCCATAACTATTCCCTAATTTATTTCCTTTGGCTTTACATGGTTGAGCTTTTATGTTTCCTGAGACTGGTTCATTTTCAGGCACTGTGCCTGGAGTTAAATCTCTAGGCATAACTCTTTTTCCCCTTCTGAGACCAGAGACACTCTGGCCCAGCTGCCGAAGTTTATGACTCATGCTTCAAGCTTTTCAGCAGGCTCACTCCAGAGTCTCTTCCAAGAGCATTTGAGGATGCTGAAGACTTCATGAAGGCTTTCAAAATTCCTCATTTCTGACAGCACAATGTCTAAACAATTCCATAAAATGTATGACGTGTTCCCATAGCCTCGCTTACTTTTGAAAGTACCAGTGAACCCCAAATACTTCCTTTCTCAGCACCAGAGCTGTAAGCCTTGTGCATAATTTGGAACTGCTGTCAGAGTAGGTTGGGAAAAGTACTTTTCCTGTAATATATCATACTTAATCCTCTCATCAGCTTGACAATGGAAAAGCCCTCTGATGAAGACTTCTACACTACATCTAAATTAGTGGGGCTAGCAGTACATCCTCACCCTGACCTGTACTTCAGGCAAGCAACAAGGACCTTTACCCGAGGCTTTGGTTTTCCTGGAAGGGAAACAGGAACATCTGGGCTACAAGACAACCGCAGTACACTTTGCCTTGATTCCTGATTTGAATAATTATAGGACAAACATGCGCAAGATAAACAACAGCATATCCACTGTTTAGTCTACAGGCAGCCCAGTTGTCAAAAGAGAATTAACAGACACCAAAGACAGGATTCATCTGACCAAAGGTAAATCCATACTATTTTTTTTAGTAAAGAGAGAGAACAGGCAACAACAGAGGACAACCCCCAAAATGCATCTAGGACACATCAACTATACTCTGAATGGCCTCTCGTTATTGAGTATAAAGTATTTAGAGCCCAAGTAATCAGCTCAAATATCTGCATCTGTGATGCTAGTTGGATGGATGAAAAACAGCAAGTGTCAACACAGTGATGAAAAAATCTAATTTAATAGGTTTGGGCAATGTGTTGCAACCTTGCACTGTATTAGAAAATACAGTGAGGGAAAGTACGCATAAAGAAAACTAGGATTTCCTATTTCAAGATGTTGTTAAAAATACTTTTTCATTTGTTTGCAAATATTTTGGTATTTCTTAAGTTTGTTGATAAAAATTGCAATCCTGTTAGACTGCTATTTCTGAACAGTTATGTTCAGAGTTCTGCATAGTACTGAAACTTAGTAGTTGGTAAACTATTGATTTTTTGCCCCAAAATCCTGTAAACAAAACAAAACATGCAATAGGAAACCAGGCCTATCAATGAGCAGATATGCTAGAACATAAAAAACTGTAAGAGAATTCTCTATTGTATCGTCTTGACATTGTCACGGCACACTATATTCTCGAATTATCTGAACTTAATGGCTAGAAAATATCATTCTCCCCTGTAAGGTAGTATTTCTTCCATTATAGAGATGGAAAGAAATTGGGGACTACCATCCATAATACATAGAGTGTCCACCAATTTTCTACAGATAAACTGAGAGATGGCAAATATAATTTTTAAAGAATATTTCACACCTTAATAACCTTTTAGGTGAAAAATGTGATTTTGTTTCATTCTAATGGTGAATGCTCAGAGCTGCTGGAGATTATGGTCCTGGGAGAGAAATTAGAAAACTCATGAAATGAGGTGTGGACTATTAATGTCTACCTGTTGGCAGTTCATTTGAAGACCCTTGTGCACCAGCACTTAAGAAACCTGTGGCAGATGCATGGATGGACTCCAGTTCTCTGTGGCTGCAGAGTAAACAAGACAGGCAATATATACCTCACAGTCCTTTATGATATTACCCTGACTGCAGTCCAGAAGCACTATCAATTAAGACAGGGAGATATTATAGAAAAAGAAATTGATCCGTAAGCAGTAGATCTAACAAAGCACAGTCCTCTCTTCTTTTACATTCTTCCACCATGCTAATTCCAGATCTTTATGAAATACCCTCTGAAATCCTTTCAGCAGTGACTTAATTTCTCCTCCAGTCAATCTACAGCCTTCTGCATTTCTTTTCCTTTCTTCTTTCTCTGCCCTCCATGCCCCCTAGCTGTACATGCCCAAACCGCAACATGTACTGTCATTCATTCTGAGCTACACCATGCGCTGATGGGCAACAGACGTCTGGGAGTACTAATCTAGGTCTCTACATAGACCAATTCTCATAGGATTTTCACATCTCTCTGAATTATCCTCTGTTAGGAGGGAGAGAAAAACTCCCCCAAAATCCCCCAAAATTAGTCAATGGGTTGCAAGATTACTGAAAGAAATAGGATTTAAAAAAAAAGAGAAGAGTGGCTGAATTTATTAACATGAAGACATTCACATGACCAGATCAGGTAAATCATGTTAAAAAGAAGACAATACCATACGTGCAAGAAGAGTTCTGGTATACACACAGAACATTACAGTACACTGTACCATGCCTGCAAGACGAGTTTTGACAGTATGGACATGGAGCTGCTAGGATGAAACACTATCTCACATTATACTAAACAGGATAACAATGTGAAGCAAACAGGCTATGAGTGTGAATGTACTCAACTTACACAGAAAATGTTCATTTATCTTAACTTAAATGCTGGCGATGAATTCTTGATAACCTTAACATTTAATTTTATGACTCTGATTTTCTTTCATTATAATTCATCGTGTGGTATCTCCGTGGCTGTTACGGTTTGAGAAAAGCCGTAACAGTCTATTGTCGTTTAGACAATTATTCTATCACCCGATGACCCCTCCCCACCCAGAAAGGGGAATTGGGGAACACAAAGAAACACAAGGGTTGAAATATAAATAGATTTAATAGACTAAGACTAAATAATTAACAATAATACTAAGGAACCAATATTAATCCCAATACTGATATAAGATACAGGAATTATACTCAGCCAATTCTATCAGCAGGAAGCTGTGCACTCCCAGCAGGGGACAGCAAATGTCAGACACTGCGAGAGTATTCCCTCTTCACACATACATGTCCTCTCCACAAATATGTATATATATGCATATAAAAAGACTTAAAATATGCTAGACTGATACATATGCATACCTTCACATCCTTACACATACATCCTTCACATGCTTAAGTGATGAAATTTTTCATGAGACCAATGTGTTGGGAGCAAAAAAGAACAAGAAAAAGCTTGTTTGATGCTAAATTCTTAAGCATACTATCCATCCAAGAGAAGAAACAGGTCTTTAAGGATCTGATAGGTCTGAAAATTTCCTCTGCTAGCAATGAAATATCAACTTAGCAAGATAAAATTTTTAAGGGCTAGTAAAGGAAGCACAAAGGTTTTAAAAAGCATTTAGGTTCTCTAATACCTTCCTTATTTAAAAAAACAAACCACCTGATTCTCCATATCCACCCAGACTTACTTTTCTGTATGACAGTTTTGAGTTGAATTGGCAGAACCACAGTTTTTGTGTAGGAGACAGCAGATTCTCTTTGCTGGTGTGCTTGAGAACTGTCTTCTGCTGCTCAAACTGATAATGTTTCTTGGTCTGTGATGATATTGAAACCAAAGCATATCAAAAGCTAGGAGAAACAGTTGTAACCAATCTATCTGGAAATATTGTAAGGCCCTTATTGGAAACTATAAAATTCATTGTGTGAGCCGATGCAGGCAGGACGCAAGAACAACCACAAAACCACGGATGAAAGGCAAAGAACAAATTTAATCTCGATACCTCATGGATCAGGGAATCTCCAAAGCAGCATCTGGGCAGAGGCATGCAAGCAGGGGACGCAGGCACTGCAGAGCAAGAGTCATTATTAGCAAGAGAGTCCTTGTTAGTAAGGGAGTGAGGGAGCAAGAGATCACACTTTCTGTTGCCGCCCGTATTTCAAGGATTCAGGCAGGCAGAGTTCTTCGCTGTGCTTTGATCTTCTTCAGTAGAAGGGCACGACTCTCAGGCATGTTTGATAAGGTGCCCCTGAGTCCATCCCAGGCCTACGTTATCTAAGTGCAGATGTTCTACTTGTTGAGCACAAAAGACTAAACAACAATTAGTGTGATATATGTGTTTTCCAGCACCCACATGTGAGTCATTTGAGCATGTTTACAGTCCTCCTCGCCAATCTTCCATTACTTTCCCACATTCATTGAGTCAAACCATGTTCTTTCTTGGTAAATAAATGCCCACATCATATAATCATCAACATATTCAGCCTTCAGCAGTGAATCTTGTTTACTTATAAACACAATGGCTAAGACTGAATGTTCAGAGAAGCTGTTATATCTTTACATCCTTGGAGATTAATGGTCAGTTATTCCAGAAAAGGGAGAAACATGAAGGTCTCATTGGTCAGTAGAAGACCACAGATGCTGTCAGTCTAACACCTTTTTCTACTGAAGTCATGAAAATAGAGCTGATTTGAGTAGTTAATACCCCTGAATTCACCAGGGGAAAATGACAAATGGAGAATGCTTTACTTAAAGTTCACTTAATAACAATCTAAATATGTGGTGATAATGTAGTATGCAATGTTAACAGCTGCACTCTTCCAGGCTTGCCTAGATGTTTTCAATGACTGTTTGTTCTCCAATTCATATGCTTGATTAATGAAAGCCTATCTACCTGGATATTCATTTAACTGACTTAATACCATGGATTCAACACACTGCGATTTGAGTGCATGCAGCCCCTTAGTGACATTGCCTGCTACAGGACTGTTGCCCTTGCTGAGCAGGAGCTCTCAAACCACTTGAGTTTGGGCTCAAAATGTCAGGGTACAGCCTTCAGACAGTTGTATCCAGGTAAGCGAACCATTGCTATGGTCCAGTCTTCTGGTCCATGCAGGAGTTTCTCTGCCTGGAAAGACATTTGACTTGCCCCAGATCATACCCAACATACAGGATAACAGGTAGACAGTGTGGACATCCCTGATTGTGCTGAAGAGCCATGGTACTGTGCCCAGACTAAAGCCCAGTTTCTGTCCATGATCACATAAAAAGTCTGTGTAGAGTAGGGACTGAAGCCATGCATCTCATTGGACCTGCCTTCTTGTGCAATTTCTGTGTTTACACCAACGTGAGGTCTTAACCTTAAATAGATATTTCAGCGACTCCTAGGTTCAAAAATGCTGAGGATGGTGTGAACACATGGTGTGCTCGCCACTCTGTTGTCTAAGGAGAGATGATGGTCTGGGGAAACAGAGGAAATGAAAGAAAAAAATTTTGTTTGTTTTTTAAAAGAAAAAAACATACCAAGGGAGAAGCAGAGGCAGAAGTACTGCCAGGTTTTCCTGAATTTCAGTGAAATGCTCTTCAGGGATTAGACCAGTCCTCTCAGTTTAAAAGAAAGCACATGCCATTTTGAAACAAGGAAAAATTTCATCCATTTTCTGTATTTCAAAAGCCCTTTTCTCCCTTATTTTCACAGAAAGTATTCTGGATGCTGACCATATTTCTGACTTATTCAGATCCCCTTAAAACTTAGTTTTCAATTGACTTTTCTGTTTATTATTATTCCTTCTTTTCTCTTTGGAAGGATAAAGCATGAAATGATAAAACGTGGAGCCACCGAGAGGTTGTCTAACGTATCTTCAGGCCCCAAGGTAGGATTAGTTCTGCCTATGTCATTCCTTGAGCCTGTAACCCTTGAGCCATTCAGCTATTGATGTGATGGGGATGGATAAACACATAAAGCCCAGAGAAGAATGGGAAATGGACAGCATGGAAGGTACAGCACAAGAGAGGAGAGGACAGTTCGGAGCATGTCAGTGACTGCCAGATGCCATGAGAAGGCAGAGACACTGGCTTGCCTAGATCTCTGCAGATGAGAAGAAAGGACCTGTCATTGTGTGTGCAATTTGAATTAAGCTCAGATCTCCTCTGATGTAATTAGTGACTGCTCATGTGGAGTACACCCTAAATGTTGATTGTGGGAAGGTATCCAAAGAACACAGAAAGTTTCTGAGGTATCTGGACTATTTCAGCAGCAGGATGGTGTTTTGCAGAAAGCACAAGAGAAAATTTCCTGTTCTGCACTTCATGATCTCTAGCTGAGGTCTGGTTTTCCTGACATCACTCTGCTGTGTGGTTTCCCTGAAAGCTGATTCATGCTTTATACCCTCTTCTTCCATCACATGCCTGGGGGAAAAAGGGGGGGTGGGTGGTGTAAAGCACCCCCCACTAATCATGAAAGCTAACATGTAAATCAAGTCATATGAAAGCTAACATGTAAATCAAGTCATATAAAAGCAAATACTCCGTCTCTCAGTCAGGAAAGGCCTGGTGTGGGTTGCAAGAATGCTCTCTTATCAGTGACTATTAAGTGAACCATTTATTATTTCAAAGTCATATGACTTAATTGTCAAATGTCCAAGAGACCAAGCTCCTTTCATTTGCCATCTTATGGGAAACCCTGACTACAGAACCTGGCAGTATCTGGACAAATCGAGGAGAGAGATTTTCTCCATCTCTATTCCTTTTCTTCTACTGCTAACTGAGAAGAAGAAAGTTTTTTTCCAGAGTT
>JAOXJK010000001.1:103094978-103112225 GCA_025774025.1 Xenus cinereus | reverse complement strand
TTCAGACACTAGAGTCTTCTAGAAGTGCAATTTTCCCCAGTATTAGAAGAAAAGTTAGTCCTGTGTCTCTCAACCCATGACAGTGGCTAACCCTCTTTCTGCCTTTTATTGTGAGGAACAACACAGCCTTAGAATCAAAGTATGCGATCGAGGGGTGCTTCCTAACTCCTGAACAGCATCTAGTAGGTCTCCAGATTCATCCCAATATGAATGGCAACACAGCAACTCCTTATTTTTAGGAGTTTCTCTCTCCTTTACCTTGTACTTGGAAGGAGGCAGAGATAGAGATCTCTTCACACGATCTAACAGAGAAAAGCACAAAAAGTTTATGTCATCAACTATCAGAATAAGGCTTTTATACCACTGGCCTAGAATGGAGCAGTTTTACTCTAGATCTAACTGGAAAAATGTGGTTTTATGGATTTTAAACACGTTATTACGTAACCATATATATCACACATGATTGTAGTCTTTTTTTTTTGGAAAAAGGATAGACTGGTTAGTTTATTTCTAGTATCAACATCCTGTCAGTCTTTCTGAATTAGCAAAATGGACTGTTCTGAAAATGCTGACCAAGGGATTTCACTTATTTCTTGCAAGGTGACTGTAACATAGATTGATTGGAATTTCTGCAGTAATAGAAAGGTTAAATATTTTGAACCAGAGCTCAAAGCCAGACTTGACACTGACTGAATACCTTCATAAGCTATGGCTGACCTCAGACCATCCTTTTTCTCACTGTACTTAATTCCTTTGAAATACTAGATGATTCAGTCTTTCCTGCTAAAGCACACAGAACTTTTTTCTTGCGTGTTTAAAAAACCCTCTGCACAGCCTTTCAAACCCTCAGGAGGCAAAAACCTTAATAATGTTGTATTTAAAAAAAAAAAACAAACACCAGGAATTAGAAGTTAATTTCATTTACAAGCTATATTATAACTTCAAAAATGTCTACAATAGGATAAAACACCATGAAGTCTCACAAGAAAAGCAGCACTACGAGATAAAGATGGCAGACAGTGAAAGAACATCAGACCACAATGCAAAGTCAAGGTCCCAGGCTAGCTTTAAATAAGCTACCTGATGTCCCAGAAGTAATCTAGCCATGACAGCAGGGAGCTCAATTCGGTTAAGTTGTGTGAATGCCGGAAAGAGCTGAACTTAACATTTTGACCTCTCTATGTAGCGAGCCCTTTCAAGGACAGAGTTTTGAAAAAGGTATTTTTTAAAGGAATGGAAAATAAACAAGGAGGGTAGGCAGCAATCATTGTCCTCTTCCCAGTCCTAAATTTCACGCATTTCAGAACTACCTTGTTCAACACAAATGCAAAAACAAAGTTAATGCATAATAAGCTTTCTCTCCTGCAATAGTTCCAATTTAAAAACAGAAACTCCTTATAAGTCCTATATCAGAAGTCACCAAAGTGCTGAAATTTTAAAGCAAATGTTAGCTTTTTTGTGCAAGTTGGCTGAAGTAAACCTAAAGTTTACAATAAAGCTAATCACAGGTATTTCAGATTGTAAACAAATTAAAAACTGAAGCATAAAATTCTGAGATGTTACAAACAACTGACAAAAGAGTGAAATAGTAAAATGTAGAAAATAAACGAATGGGAACTGGAAAATAACAAATCTGTGCACAAGTAAGGAGACAACAGATTAAGGAGGCAACCAAAGGTATGCAACCAAGAGGTGATTTAACTCTTACTTAAACATCTGTAAACTTTTTTCCAATCTTCCTCAGTGGAAGATGTAGCTGCTCAACCCAATTCTAAATTATCACAATGCTTAGTCGTCATTTAATAGTCAGTCAAAATCCAGTTTATCAGCTACCACTCATAAGCAAATGTACTGAAGATATGTGGCAAAAGGACATGGTGGAAACCTACTGAATAAAAGTGTTTGTGGGTATCGCATCTTTCAAAGTTGTGATGCTTGTTTATTTGTTACATGCCAAATCAGCAAAGAAGCCCATGTTTGCCAAATTTCAAGCATTAAGCTTGGTATAATGTACAATTAAATGAAGACATGCTTAGACATTAAGTAATTTCAAAAAATGTAAGTGATCAATTCTATGCTAGCTCGGTGCCATGTTTTTAGATAAGTGCTAGTGAATATAATAAAGCATGTTTTCTGAAATGGTACTGTACATGAATAGAATCTTTAAGTTTATACCTACACATTTAACTGCCAGATGGATGTAACCCAAACTGGAAATTTAACTTACTGTGAGCAGGGAGTACTGTAAGTGAATAAAATCCTGAAGGGCATAACTGATCCATTTTGCAAAGACAGAAGAGAGAAAGGAAGAAAAAAAAGCATCCTTTTATTGTGTACCATTAACTGCCTTTTTATTTTCATATATTAAAAGTCTGACCTTGGAGGTCACCTCAGCTGCGTGTCAAAATAAACTAGGCTTAAAACCTCAGTCATTTATGATCTGATCTAAAAAACAAGTTCTAAAAAATATCATTAAATTTTGCCCTTAGGGTAATGTTGAGGAAAAAAAAAGGCAAAAAATAAAAAGACACCCAAAGTGTAATTAAAGAAATGTCTAAACATGGAAACTTAACAGTAAATGGCTAACCAGATGTGCTTGGCAGCATTTTTAAGGGGTCTTTTATCTTCATGGTAGCCTATAACAATGCCTTGAGCAAAAACCATTTGTAAAGGATAGGTGTTTCTTTGTTTTCATACAACAGAGGAAGGAGAGTTGACTGATTTAGTAGTAGCATACATGGAATATGTGACGTTATTTTTGACAATTAGTGTACAAAAACTAAACTAATGTAGGAAAAATATTTAAGCTGTATTAACAAAAAATAGAAACTCACTGAAAATCATGGTACCTGCAGCTTTATACTGTTTAATTTATCAAAATAGAGACTCCTCTGAATATGGGCCATATCTAAGTTTATTCCCGCAGCAAAATAATAGGTGGTGATTTTAAACCATCAAGAAAAGTAGAGTATTGTTGTAAACATTTATAAAATGCTATCAAAAAAGTCAGAATAAAGAAGACACAGCGATTAGTCTGTACACACACATTGCTGTACTGATAACACCATCGTGGGTATAGTACAAATACTTCAAATAATGTTTCTGTCAATCTAACTCAACAGTGAAGGTTGAGAAGAAAGCTTAAAATATAAGACCTGCTTGCTTTCACCAGTTCCACTTTGATTTAAAATTCAGATTAGACAAAAGGCAGTAATTTCCTGTTTAGGCTGTGCAAAAATAAGGTGGCAGTCTCTGACAAAAGGATATTTTTTCTGCATATTCAGATACAGGTGCATATAAATCACCCTTTGTCAAAGCAGAAATTGTGCAAATATGTTCGACACTTATTAAAATATTTAATAAAGCATCTCTAGACACTCTATTTCACAGCACTGAAAAATAAATTAGCAAGTGTAGATATGCCTACAGTAACCTCTTGAGTATTCATAAGTGTGAAAACACCCTTGTAAATTGTTACATTCTTTCACTGATATGACTGAAATTAGTTTTATAATTGATGTTAAAGACATTAAATTGCTTTGAAGCTCTAACAGATTCATCATCTAAATAAATATTAGATTCAATAGAGACTCTATGTCATTTTGTGCTCTACTTTTGTAACCAAAGATTGTTCTCAGGATAATTGATGAATTATGTAAAGAAATACTTTTTATTTTTTAATATAGGTAGAACAACTTCTGGTGAAAATTCTATTTATATTATTTACAAATATATACATAGCATTTATGCTAGTTTCTCCATTAACCATATGAAACATGATCCTTATAGAAGAATTCAAGCAATGCATTCTTAGATTACTGTATCCAGATGTCTGTAAGGTAACCTTGCTATCAGTTTCAGAGTGTCACAGAGGTACATAAACTAGGAAGATTTTTCGACATAGGTTTATAATGCCTATGATAGATACTCAAGACCTGGTTATGCCATTCTCATAATGAGTGTATTTTTGTCTCTAAGAAGCTTAGAGCTTCAAGTAAGTCTATTTGTGAACCAAGAAATTACTTTTTACCAACAATTTTACCAATAAAAGCTTCAGAATCTGGTTTACACATTTACAAATTCTTCAGCTGTGGCCAGTCAAGCCCATATCAGAAATTCCCTCCTCATCATATATATGCAAGCCTTTTTATATGACCATGATTGTCATTGTTGATTTTTTTTTTTGCATTTATATTTTGATTTATTTTAAAGGGCAGTCTTCCCAAAAGCTTAATTTTGACATCAGTTTTGGTGAATGCTCTGTCAGTGCAACCAAAACAAGTAGAATATCCATATATTTTGTGGAAAGTCACAGGCACAGGTTTCTAGAGGAAAAAAAAAAATAATGGAGGAAATCCCTCTGGGATTACGTCCTTGAAAAGTAAGAGAAACGAAAAGGAAACAAAGCGAAGTGTCTCCTCTTACACATGCACAGAAACGGCTTTTTAAGGCACCTACCTGCAGGCACAATAATAGCAGCTGTAGCATCTAACCTCTATCAGTCATAATCTAGAACAGTGCCACTTTCTATTAACCAAGCAATAGAGGAACAAAAATTACTAATACTAGTCTACGCAAGTCACTCAGTTTGCTCCAGTGCATTTTGATGACTTAATTAGGAAGACGGTGCAGCACATGTGGTTTTCCAGCCAGGTTCATCACAAAGGCCACATCATCAAAGCAGAAGAGTTGTGTCTTCTACAGCTAGATTAAAAATAGGGATTTCTTCATTAAGTCTCTTGCAGCTGACTGTGCTTCTTGGTTTGTCTCCATCTATTCAGACAATTAAATAAAGCGTCATGCTTTATTTATTTCTTTTTTAAAGGCTAATAAAGAAGCTGTGAATTGAAGTACAGCTGGCAATCTTTTTATTTATTAAGATCTCAGCATACACAGTGACAATCTATGGAAGCAAGACACGTGCTGGGATGGTTTTTTTTCCCCCTTTTCATATACGGCCTATTTCCAGGCACAACAGTTCTACTATTAGGAATTACAACCCTTTGTCACTCTCCCAAGCAGGGAGAGGAGTTGAAAAAAAACACACAACAACCCCCCCCACAAAACCCACTATGGTCACACCATAAAGCCAACAAATCTGAACCTTGAAAATGTGTTGATGTCAATCAAAATATAAAAAGAAGGGTAAATGATAAAACTGTAAAAATCAGCCGGCATGTATGTGATAGAGTCAGAAAAAATTTAGTCACAATATTCCAAATTAAGAAAAAAAAAATCTATGTATTCTTACTTTTATCAGCAGGGATGGATGAGTCAATAACTTACATGATCGTTATGTAGGTAAATTAACTGAAAACAGTATACAAGATTTACTACACAGTTTCCATCTTCTCATAACAAGAAATTATTATCTTTTGTGTTATTAAGTAATCCTGTTAGTACAGTCATAATGGAAATTATATATGGTAATATCATACCATGAAAACACTATAATGTTTCCTTGATAACAAATACATTGTATCATAAGATAATGTGTTCAAGCATTAATTAATGAATACTGGGGTACAGGCATATCAATTAGTGAAAAGTATTTTTAAAATATTTTGCAAGGATGACATATTACCCTGCACTTCAAAGAAAGCTGAATAGTCCATGAGGCAATATGACTTTTCAGTATGAAGAGTTACTAACTGATAACTGTATGACATTATGCACACTTACAAATGCATATACACATGCATAAATATATACAGTGGTCAAATTACATGATCTCAGTATTGCTTCCTTTCTACAAGAAGCTACAGCATAGTCTACGAACATTGCAAGGATGAGAGAAGGAAGAGGCAGACATGAACACGTCTAACACGTCTTTACAAGCGCACAGAAGCCAGTTTTTCTCTTTTTAAATTTTTATTTTATTTATTCTGTCTAAATAGAGCCCCTTTGTTGTAAGGGCTAGCCAAAATGTGAGTGGTGTTTAGTTTGGTTTTTTTTTTTCACAACTAAATTGAAGAATATTTTCTGTCTGCTTCAAGTTAATTGGATGTGGATGACAGAAACACAGCCATCCACACGGTCCTTGACCCCAGCAAGGCCTAAACTGCTTGTCTACTCTCTCTGAATTTGACCTTGAACACCACAATCTACAAACTTGGTGGCACTTACAACTGGAAAGAATACATTAAGTCATCATGCCTTGCTACACATCATTTACAGATGCATTTGTCACATTTATATTAAATTAGGATCACAAAAATGCAATTTATTGCCAAGAGTGACATTTCATAAAGCCTGTGAAAACAAAATTACCAGAGAAAATGCACCAAAACATGGTATTTCTTGCCACTACTCTTTGTCAACAGAACAGTTCCTCCAACATGATTCTTTCTATGGTAGAAGTTACACGATGGAAAGTTAAGAACATGACATTGATGAATCTGTGGTCCTGGTTGGTAAGTTGCATTTGAGCTGGCAGTGTGCCCTTGACTCAGGGAAGGATACCGACATTCTGGAATGCTTTAGTGAGAGCATAACCAGTAGGTCAAGATGTGTTTAGTTCTCTCCAGTTTTCATTCATGAGTCTGCACATAGAAGAGTACATCTGGTTTTGGGCCACTCACTCCAAGAAAGAAACAGAAAAATCAGAGAGCCCAGAGGAGAGCCTCTAAGATGTTCAGAGGGCTCGAGCATATGAGATAGTGGGAGAGGCTAAAGAAGGCGGTTTGGTTTAGCATACAGAAGTCTAAGGTAATAGTGTAATTACAGTCTTCACCCAACTTAAATAAAGTTTTGCAGAAGTGGGAGCCAGACTCTCCTCAGAAGAGCACAGGGAAAATACAAGATGCAAGGGTCACAAAATGCAATACAAAAAGTTCCAGCTGGCTTTAAATGGAAGTAAAGATTCACCTTGAGAGTGCTCCAAAGAGCTTACGAAACTTCCATCCCTGGCGGTGTTCAGAACACAGTTGGACACAGCCCTGTACAACCTGATTTAACCCTGAAGATAGTACTGTTTTGAGCAAAAAAGACTAAATGACCTCCATGTGCCTTCTAACCTAATTTTTTCCATGATTCTATGAGTGTTCCTATATCAGAGCTACACACTTCCAGTCTTATATTTATACATATGTCTTTAATCAAAAATAGCTAAAGGTTATCTTCATTTGGGCTCAGATTCAATGAAAGAGTAATTGGAATATGCATGGAATTTGGGGACCTATAGTTAAAAATTTAACCCTGTCAAATCATAGCCTTCCATCTTTAGAGTTAACATTCCTCTGAGACTTAAAGCTTTGTTCCTGAGAAGGCTTGGCTTACATAAGTTTTGAGGTTTTTGGCTTCTATCCTTTGCCTATTTCTCCTGTGACCTACAAGCTAGGCTTTCCTGTTCAGTTGCTCCGAAATGCTTACTGGCTCATCACAAATTAGTTATGAACACTACTTTACTTTAAAACAATACAAAATCATCATCAAGAAAACTGCCATCTTTTTTAAATACGAGATCAGCTGTTGGATCACTTGCTCAGAAAGGGTGAAAACTGTCCTCAAGTACCTCCCGATTGACGGAATTCAAATCTATATTCCCTACTCTTTGACAAGTTTCAAGGGAGTGCTGGTCACTTAATTTCCTTAGCTCCTCAATCTTTACTCTTCCTTTACAGCTCCACAATCATGGGATTACATGGAATTTGAGCTCTTTGCCTTCAAGCCTGCGGCAAAAGACAGTCAACAGTTGAACTATGGGTTGGGTCTGGCTGAATGTTTCATTTTTAAACATTATTCTCAGAAAAACCTGCACAACCATAAAACTAGCTAAATTCTTCACCTGAACCATTCAATCTGTTTTTCAGATCACTGACAGATTTATTTTGGATATTTGACTGAAAATTCATTTAGGCACTTAAAAATACAGAAAAATGAATGAGTACACACTGCATTACACAAGACACTGATCTTCTTTATGAAGCAGCAAATGAAGATCTTTCAGTTCTAGGAACCATTTTTTTCAAGGTACCTTTACAGATTGCAGGGAAATGAGAGGAATACAGAATTTCTTGTGAAAATGTATCTATCACACATACAAACCCACAGTATCATATTTAGACAATGAACTTGGTAGTTTGACAAGAAGGTGACAGGGGAAAACTACAAATCTTGTTTTCACTAGCCAGATCACAGAGTCCTGAGTAGTGAAAAGCTAACAGTGATTTTCAAAAATCACAACAAACAATGTAGTTACTTATGTTACTGAACTTGACAAAAGCTCTGATGCAAGAGTTTTCAGATTCCAAGAATGATTGCTTACACCTTAGAATGTTGGAGGCAGTGAGAAAAGACAATTTAAATTTATGAAAGTTTCATTATGAATAATAACTGTCTCCTGTTGAAAGAGGCAAACAGGCTAGAATAGTGAGTATATTTCCTGCAGTGTTTCATTAATAAGCCAAGAAGTATTAGGGAAGAGGAAATTTAAAATATTCTTGTCTACCCCAGAAGAGGTCAAATTCTGGGCTGGTTCTCTTCAGGATTTCAGTAAGCTTCTATGATCATCAGAGAGGGTTGTCTTATGGTTTGTTTTTTTAAACTTACACTAGCAAAACATATTTCTCAAATTTACATTTTACTATGTATTTTTTATATATCCTATGCTTTGTTATATATCTGCATCTCCTAAAGGAAACCGATTTCCTGGAGAAATAATGCACTTCACAGATTTAAAAATCAAAAAGAAGTATCAGAAAAGCAATCTTTTATTACTTGAAAATGATGGAAATACATCAGGCTTTCTAGTGCAACATCAGTCTTTGCTCAAGTACTGAGAGACAGTACTTGTAGACCACAGAGGTCTAAAAACTTCTATCAAAATTTCTCAAAAATCTGTATTCAAAAGGCATTTTCTCCTCATTCCCCCATCCCTACGATCTACAGACAATTCTGTTACAAAAATCTCTTAATAATCTATTGGGAGTATTCAAAATTTGTCATTCCATTGCTTTACAAGGCTTTCTTTGTCCAGATATCTCTGTAAAGCTAAAAGATTGACCAGATCCCACATATCTGGCATCTGCTCCAGTTCAGATGGAGGTCACTTCCATAATACTCCCTGCTAAAGGACCTGATCCCAAGCCCAACCAAATCCATGAGGAATGCTCCTACTATCTTTATTAACAGACCGCAAATCCGAAAGCTTATGCTCACTTCTGTTGATGTAAAAAAAAAGAAAAAACAAATCTCAGCTTAAATTATTAAAATCTTTTGCTGCATGTGGGATTTATAGTTCTATGGTTTTTTTGACAATGTAGTAACTGCTAACTTTAAAACACTTCAGTAACTTAACTGAAAACACAGAGCTTAACTTATGTATCTAAACATAATATAGCATTAGTTAATGCCATGTTTTCTTAGATCAGTGCACTTTAAAATCAACTATCAAGTTTTCTAGCTTTTAAATATGCAGAGCAACTGGAAAGAAAAATCACATCTTTCCCAGATAATGTCCAACCCCTGATTAAATAAAGATGTGCCAAGGCAGAGCTACTTTATGCCTCAGGAGACAGCCATAGTGGAATTGCAAGTGTATTTTATATGTGAATTAGAGGTAAGATGTAATGACATGAGATGAAAGGCTCAGCCGTGATTTTAATAAAGGGGAAAGACAGTACTTCCCTGTGGACCCCATATGCAAAAGAGTGAGACTCAACAAGAATATATGAAAAGATTCAGCAAAAATTACAATAAATGTTTCAAAGTTATAAGACCACCATTAAAATTCATCACATTTTACTGAAGTTGAGAATTCCAGTTCTGAGAGTAAGCTTTACCACACTTCTGATAGCTTTAATTTCATATGACAAACTATGTCATCAATAAGCTGGAACAATTTCCAGTTCTTAGCTAAGACAGAATTAGAGACTTTGAAACCATAAATAAATAATAATAGAAAATTTCATTTTTTAAAGGTTCCTGATAACATGGTCTAAAAATAATTTAATTGAATCTGTTATTTTGAAACCATGGGTTTTATTGAAATAAAGAAATAACACAATTTAGTAGTACTATGATCACAGACTTTTTATCTGCTTAGTGCTCTTAGCAATGCCCAGAAAAACCTATTACCTATTTCTCTATTGATATTTTTTATGGATACAGCAGAATTCCAAAGAACCGTTATTATTTTTTTTTTCCCCATTAAATGGATGAAAAAGTTGGAGATTTTGCACAGGTCTCTTTCTGTGTGTCAAAAAAAAATTAGAAGAAAGGCATGCCTTTGTAAGGAAAAGACATGAAAAGAGCAAAATGAATGGGATGAACTGCTTAAAGGAAAAAAAATAATCCTGCTTTATTTGATCTTCTGTGATAATCACACTCCTGGCACCCTGCCAGCGAGGCTGAGCACGCTGATGTCTGGCCAAGTAGAGTAATCTCTTGGTTCAAGTCTGCGGTCTGTGATGAAAATTACAAAGCAGGGACAAAATCAAAATGCCACCTGTGATTTTATTCTGAAACTAATTTGATGGAAAAAGTAATACAATGCAAACAGCCTTTTTAGTAGAGTCTACAAAACTATGACTAAATTGAAACCAATGCAAATGGATGGAGGTAGCTATCATGCAAATACATGTGGATCTGCAGGCGTTCCTTTGAAAAAGAGCGGTAGGTGTCTTTGTGACAGGTAAATTGCTTTGAAATTACATTTGAAGTCTGAGGTCAAACTTTTTAAATGATAATTTTAACTTACATCTTCTCTTATTCTGGAGTCTTTTTGCATCTCCTACATAATACATTTGAAACCAACAAAACCAGGGGGAAAAAATAATAATAATAAAAAAAAATCAATTCATTTCTTTAATTTACTTTCCACGAACCACCATTCATTAGAGGTCAACAAACCCTTGAAGGAAAAAACCTCTTCCTTTCTCTTTTCATTCAGTTGAACTAGTTACATGCAGATATACGGAGAAGAATTGTATAGCCACAAAATTCTACACGCACAATGTATCCAACTTAGAAATCCAGCCAGCAGAGTCTTCCACATTATTATTCAGATGAAAAGCAGAAAAAAAACCCACCAAAAATCAGCACGTCACTTTCCTTTTAAAAAGTCTATTGCATTTTCCTACATTTTACTGAAAGGTTGTACATTAGCAGTACTGATCTAAGTTTGTTTGGGTTTTTCCTAACAAATATTGAGGATGATTCAGAATGTCTCAGAAGCTGTTCTTACAGATTTATTCTTAAAAAAACAAACAAACAACAAACCAACACAAGAAAACAGATTTTGTTTCCTGTCTCTTACTTCAATGAAAATCCACTGTTCACTGAAGTTATACAGGTTACCTATTTTATCACCACGTTCTCTTTCAAGTTGGATGGTATCTTGCCATTTTTATACACGCTTACTACTTTTCTCTGCACTAGTAAGACTTGCCACACCTGAGCACCAGTATGATCCCTGTTCTCTGGGACTTCACTGAAAACACCGCATTTCAGCTATTTCACAATTGCTGCTATTTTCCTTCTTCTTCAGAAAGGTTCTTTATAGATTTCCTATTCTCTTTGATATTCAAGTCTGTTTCTGCAGTCTGAATTTCTTCCCTCCACTAACTGTGCTAATCAAAGGAATGCTTTAACAGCCACCTTAACCTTCTTGTACTTATATTTTCAGGCCATTCATTTTCTATATTTTCCTTTGCAATCAAGAAAAGCAACTCATTGCAGCACAGACAACACAACACTTACTAAATTCTATGTTTTAAATATGCAGATGTGCTCATAAATTTCTTAACTCCACACACACACACATTAATACCTGGAGAGAGAACTTCGGGTATATACATGCACAAATTCACATGGACAGCATGGTAATGATTCATAAAAACATGAACATTTATGTTTAAATAAAAGGTACCTACCTGGAATTAGCTGACCTAGTAACTGATTGCATCTTGAAAGGCTGAAAACAGCTAATATGACCAAAAAAGGATAATGTTTCCATTTCATGATGCGTCCTTCCTTGCATTCCACCAGCTCAGTAGCGCTAAGGTAAATATTACCTGCAATACACAATGGAAATAAGAACAGACAAATTAATGACAAATGTAAGGTACTTCCAAATATTTTTGCCTATGAATTGTGCTGGTTTCAATACAGTTTTAAAATAATGATAAATTTTCTAACAATTAGGAAGTTGTACACCACAACCAGAATATTAACTACCCTTGCAGAGCAGAGAACCCCAAAACAGATGTTTTAAACGGAAGTCCCACAGTGCATATGTATATTTTAAAGTGCTTGCATGTTTGGTCATGTAACCCAAGTTATTAAAGAAATTGCTCAGTTCAGCAAGATAATTCAGTGTAGAATTAGTCCATTCCAGTTCAAGAAAATACTTAAACGCTTGCCTAAGTTGAAAATGCTTCAAGGCTATTCAGCTTTCTATGCAAGGAGGGTTAAAGCTACACTACTCCTCTTCATATGATGTTGTTTTGCTAAATGAGGATTAGGGTATTTTTACCCAGTAATAACTTGAACAGTTAAGGTAACTTTTTGGTGCGTTTCTGTGTTCTTAGGGGCAGAAAACTTTCATCTGACTGGCAGGAAAATGGAATCTTATGAAGGAAGAAAATCTTTTGGATCAAAATGTGACTTTTACACTTATTTTTCTGACCAGCACAATTGTAATTTGAAAAGTATTCACAACTCCACCACTGTTGATAAATAATCTCTGCTCATTTGTTACACTTCAGCTACCTTAGTGCTTAGTATGAACATTGACAGAACTCCTCAGCCCTTGTTTACAGCATACCAACTGTTTCAAAAGGCCTTTCCTCTATAAGTTTCTAAAAAACAAATGATGTTTTTTAGATAATCATAGGTTTCTAAAAAATGTAAAATTTTTTTAGACAATCTTTTTCATTAAGTGGACACAATCTGTAAATTATTTGGTTCGGTGTTCTGTTTGGGGTTTTATTTGGAGGGGTTCGGTTTTTTTTTGTTTTTTATAGTATGGGCTTTTATCTCAATGCAAACTGAAACGTGTGTAACTGCAATGTCCATTGTACTGCATAGTACCTGGGGGTCATGTCAAGTTCTCGATGACAAAAGAGAAATTGTTTAAAGTGCCTGTCAAGTCACTAGATATGCACAATTGCCTGACCCTAATCAACAATTAGGGACTGAACACAACTGTAAAGGTGAAGCGGGCTGACACAGGAAGCTCTATTCCAACAATAAGTAAGTATGTTAAGATCTTAATAACATTACAACTACACTTCTCATTTCACTCTCCTTGTACTCGTCCCCCTTGTAGTTAAGAAAGTATACCCGGAGATGAACAGTTTGGGTTATGACTCCTACATCACCTAGATGCTAGCAGACAGAATCGTCACGGGGAAAAAACTATGGTGCTGTCAGTCACTTCTTCAGTCTGCCGGGCCACAGACTTTTCAACTGTAATCCTAATATATATTTAATGACTGCAGACAGAAGAATTGCATCGTTACTGGGATTATTCAGTGTCATCTGATACTTTTGGATGTTCAGAAATGCATAGATAAGTTAAATATGAATAGATTCAAATCACATGCTGCCTTTTACATTTTCTTATTGTGTTATACCTGCACTTCTATTACCTTAGCAACCACAAATAATAATATACTACATTTCCTACTACTGCTATTACCTCAATGCTACAAAATACTTTTTCTTCATTTTTCTCACTTCATCTGCACTGCACACAAAAACCCCAGCTCCTTCCATTCCCATTCTTTTAATTTCCCCTATCACTTGTATGACTGCTCTTCTGTTGCAAACAGCTTGACAGCTCTTAATGGCAGAGTTAACAGCAATTAATGGCCAAGGTGCTACATGCTGCTCTAAATGTTATTCATGATATGACTCCAAGACTGAAAGGAGGATTTGCAACTTCAGGCCTTTAGAGTATTGATCTCTTCCTCTGTACAGTAATACAGGCTTGCTTTATTAAACTATTTACTGTGTTGGTTTCAGATGTCCACAGCTTCTTCATCTCTCTTTTCTGTCTGCAAATGCAAGATTGAATGTTGTTTCTAACTCAAAGCTGATGAGGCAGACCATTGAATTTGGTTAACCAAACAAAAAAATAACAGTTTCAGTTAAGGATTTACTTCATCATTATAATGTGAGGTGTTCACACAATATATCAATGTGAAAGAAACATTTCATTAATACATGTGGCAAAATCATTCAAGGACTCAGAGATTTAACAGCAGTCTGTGTTCCCATCCAGTGGCAGGACATAACTCCTACTGAACTCAATAGGAGTTAAGATCACACATTCTGGAGGCAGAATTTGATTTGTGGACCAAACTGTACCGGGTTTATGTGGCAAGGTGCTTCTAAAGGGAGTGCTGCAGGGTGACCTCTCTGAGGAGAGGCCAGGGGCTGCCCAGAGCCAGACCCGCTGCAGGGCAGAGCAGAGTCTGTCAGCCAAGCTGATGGGAAAACCTGTGTAAGAAAGGGCAAAATGCCAGGTAGGCAGAGGAGTAGTGAAAAAAAGGGTCAGAAACAGGAGAGGGAACACCAAGGTGAGAGCAAGAGAAGCGGGAGGAGGTGCTCCAGGCACCAGAGTAGATCCTCTGCAGCCCACAGAGATGACCACGCTGGAGCAGATATCCACACTGCAGCCCATGGAGAACCCCAAGCTGGAGCTGGTGGACGTGCTGTGAAGGAAGCTGCAGCCCATGGAGAGTCAGTGCAGGAGCAGGTTTATCCTGAAGGACTGCAGCCTGTGGGAAGTAACCACACTGCAGCAGGGGAGAAGTGTAAGGAGGAAGGAGTGGCAGAGAGGAGCTGTTATGGACCGACCACAACCTCCCATTCTCCATCCCCCTGCACCATTCCAGGGAAAAGTTCAGGCGGCAGGAGGACACACGACACAGAGGTAGAGGAGCTGGGGATGAAGGGGTAAAGTTAAGCCTAGGAAAAATGACGAGCAGAGGAGGGGAGAGGGAGGAGGGTAGTTCAGGTTTCGTCTTTCTCACTATCCAACTCTAATCAGCAATAAATTTTGCTCTTTAGCCAAGTTTAACCCACCACAACCATAAAGCTGTGGGGAAAGATGAATCCCAGCAACATACTTTATGGCACTTGCTCTATCTGTGAAGTCATCCCATGCATGAATCCAAAGTTTTGTTTTTTGCATACCCCTCTCCTCCATTTACTTAATTGGTACACTATGACTTCTTTTTGATCCTTTTGTATGTGACAGAGCTCCACAGGGAGCTCAGATGTTAACTGTCTGGCTTGTTTGTTAAAACCTTTTCTGCCCTCTAATTCTGCTTGTGTTCTATGTTTGAAATATAATATTTAGTAACAAAACCTGAAATTATTTCAGTGTTATTAAAAACATTATTCTTACAAAAAATTTCAGTGGAAATGGCTTTAAGGAAGCCAAATAATTTTAATGTGAAAAGCAAAGCTTTTTAGTCTACAGTTAAAAAACAATTCTTGTAGATAATCCTTAAAAACAATCCTCAATAAGATGCTAATTCTCCATATTCAGAGTATAGTGCTTTCTTCTGAAATAGTAGCCCTGATCACAGGGAAGATAAAGTACAAAAAAGATGTCATCAGAATGGAAAATGGTTTTCAGATAGAACTTAAGTTCAGCAGAAGAGAAACAAGATCTTTCTTATCATAGTCTACTACTACCGTGCGCAATTCAAGTACTTACACTATAGTGGAAGAAACCCACAGAGGTCTAACACAACCAATGGGATTCAGCTGGCAATTTAAAACACTGCTTTCCTTAGTACATACTAAAAGCCCATCTGCAACATGCATTTAGAACTTCTATTCAGACACAAATTTCTCAGTGTTATAACATTTAACTTTTTTGATTACAATAACTGAGCTAAATGTTTCTGTGCTTGGTTCTCCTCTGAAATCAGTCTTTCAGTGCCTGAAATACAAAACTAATATTGCAGAATAAGGACTGGCATTAATTAGATGTTGCAAGTGACAGAAGAAGGATGTACTTGCCATATAAACTTCAGCGGGCCTGAGACCTCGCTTAACTCCGTATCAAATGACTGCAGATCTACATCAGAAAGTGCAAGAAAAGATTCAGGTCCAATGTGTTGTCCAGAGTGCACAATGAAGATAAACACTAGCTCCTCTATGACATTATAATCATTAAAGAATCAATGGCAAATTAAACTGCACAAACCCAGAGGGGAAAGAAGCACTATGGTAAATGCAGGGCAGGGTCTAATCAATTATTTTCTTCCACTTCTCAAGTATAGTGCTATTTATCACTATAGCCAGTGCAGCGTTCAGCTGAAGCAAAGACGCTGAGACAAGACCAAAACCAATGCTAGTTTTCTTTTCAATGTTTTTCCCTGTTTTTTGTTTGGTTTTTGGTTTTGTTTTTGGTTTTTATGGGGGGTGGTGGTTTTGGGTTTTTTTCAGTTTGATTATTATTGTTGCTTCTCTCAGAAACAGTAGCTTGGTAAGACAAGATTTTGACAGTATGTTGAATAGATAAAAAAGGACATAAAGGTCAGGTAATTAAGATTCAAACTTGTAAAAATAACTTCCCTTTGTAAAATCTATTAATTTTGTTAAATATTAGGCTAAAGAAGATTGTTTACCTACAGGATGAGACAGAATTTTGGTTTGTCATGTATCCAAAGGCCATTTTGGAGTGGGTTGGCAAAATTTCACTGAAAGCAGAAAAAATACAAAGTCTTCCTTTTGAAACAAATGTTGACTTATTTTGAATGCAGAGAATTTTTAATGCATTGTTAGGCCTGATGATATTGGATGGACCTTCCCGTACTTTCAGTCCTTTTGTTATAAAGTCCTAATGTCTATTAGTCGGACATGCAGTTATCCAGTCATCTCTGTTTAGACTGACACTACTTCTGAACTTACTCCTCCTGTGCATTATCATCAGTAAAGTTATATATCACTGAAATTAAGAACTTCCTTCTACTATTTTAAACATCCTGTCTTTGTTAAATTAAATTTATTTGGAGTTCCAAGAGGATGAGAAGGAAGCACTGCCATACATTGTCTCAACTGTTTCCATTTAGGACCAAGAATGACAGAGAGTTGATGAACTAGGGGAAAAAAGTCTGGCCGCTCCTTTTCTGTTCTAAAGTAAATCAACTCTACTAAGATGAAAGCAGCTAAAAAAATATAAATCAATTTAAACCAGAGTATTTATCAGTATAGAGCATCTATGGATCTGGACTGTGATCCTCTCAAGTGACAGTTTCAGCAGACATTCATGAAGCTCACCTT
>JAOXJK010000001.1:103083845-103094600 GCA_025774025.1 Xenus cinereus | reverse complement strand
CACCTTATTTAATATTTAGTATTCCAAAACTTCCAAACATTTGCTTTTTAGAAACTAATGTTAGGTCAGTTTTAACAAGTATGATGCAAGATTTATACTTTACTCATTTTAAGCTGTGGTTTTTTGGTGGTTTTTCTTTTTTTAAAATGCAGTGAGAAAACCAAGATAAAATTATAACAGTAATAATAATAATGGATTAAAAAAGGCTCGATTTACATTTCTGAGCTGGTGGGTGACAAACTTACACGTAAAACAGGCTTATCTAGATTTTAACTGACTTGATTCTCTGTATGCTATATTTACTGTCTAGGCAGTACCATAGGAATAGTTCACTTAGTATAATTCAAAGGAAAAAAAAAAAAAACCCCAAGCGTGTCCATGTTCATCCACTCATACTGAAAGACTGTGGCAGAAATCCAAACAGCAATATCAGCCTGAAAAACTGTGGTATGTGGCATAAGCTGTAGCCTAAACCCTCAATACCCTCTACTACACTGCCTACACATGAAAGCTCAGTGTGAGGAACCAAACCTACAGCAAAAGGAACATCTTTTCTCCCACCAGCCTCAGTCTCATAAACAATCTCTGTACTAGAAGCTCCGCTTCTCAAGGAGCCAAAGTTGGTTACTGAGCGCTTACCACTCTCTGCTTTTCTGCCTGCTGTGCCAGGTGCTATATAGGGACACTATCTGAGCATGCAGAGCTGGGGTTAGGAAAACCAAAACCCACCTGGAGGTCAGTCTGAGGAGGTATGTGAATGGCAACAAGAGGGACTTCTACAAATATGTAAACAGCAAAAGGAGGACCAGGGAAAATGGGGTGGAAGACCTAGGGACAAAGGACATGGAAAAGGCTGAGGCATTTGATGCCTTCTTTTATCTCAGTTTTTGTTGGAAAGACCAGTTTTCAAGAATCCTAGGTCCCTGAAATCAGAGGGGAAGTCTAGACTGAGGAAGACTTGCTCTCAGTGGAGGAGGATTTGCTTAGGGACCACTTAAACTACTTGGACACACACACCAATTCCTGGGACCCGACAGAATGCACCCAGGAGAGCTGAGGGAGCTGGCCAATATCACTGCAAGGCCAGTCCTGATTAGCTTTGAGAAGTTGTGATGATCAGTTCCTGAGGACTGGAAGAAAGCAAATGTCACCCCTATCTTACGGATGAAGGATCTAGGGAAGACCAGGCCTGTCAGCCTCATCTTGATCTCTGAGTAGGTGATGAATGAACCTATGCTGGAGACCATCTCCACAAACATTGAAGGACAAGGTGATCAGGTTAGTCAACATGCTTTTATGAAGAGGAAATCATGTTTAACCAGCCTGAAAGCTTTCTATGATGAGATGACTGACTTGGTAGACAAGGGGAGACCAGTAGATGTTGTTTATCTCGACTTTAAGAAGGCCTTTGACACTCTCTTCCATAAGATCATCATAAAGAAGCTGATGAAGTACAAGCTAGATAAGCAGAGGGTGAAGCGGACTGACAACTGAAGGAACTGCCAGACTTAATGGATTGTTATCAGTGTTACAAAGCCCAGCTGGAAACCAGTTCCTCCTGGTATATCCCAGTATTTGCTACTGGGTCTAATACTGTTTAACATCTTTGCTAGTGACCTGGACAGTGAGACTGAATACATCCTCAGCAAGTTTGCAGATGACATAAAACTGGGAAGAATGACTGATACACCAGATGGTTTTGCATTATCCAGAAGGACCTCTTCAGGCTGGACAGTCTTGTGAAGGTCAACAAAGGGAAATCTCAAGTCCTGCACCTGGGGAGGAATAACCAAAGGCACCAAGTACACACTAGAGGCCCACTGGCTGGAAAGCGGCTCTGCCAAGAAGGACCTGGGGTTTCTGCTGGACAAGAAGTTGAGTTAGGAATGTATCCCTGCAGCAAAGAAGGCAAAGGTATGCTAGGCTACTCTGGGAACAGTGTCAATATCAGGTTAAGGGAGGTGATCCTTCCCATGTCCTCAGCACTGGTGAGGCTACATCTGGAGTGCTGGGTCCAGTGGTGGGACCCCCAGTACAAGACTGACAATGGAGAAATTCATCAAAGGAGCTCAAAAATGATTAAGGGGTGGCAGCAACTGTCATATGGGGAGATGTTTGGATTGTTTGGTCAGTAAAAGAAAAGGCTCAGGGGGGATCTGATCCATGTGAGTAAATACCTGCTGCAAGGAAATGAAGAGAGAGCCAGGGTCTTGTCAGCGGTGCCCAGTGACAGCAAGAAAAAGCACACATTGAAACAAAGGAAATTCCACTTAAACATAAGAAAAAAAAAATTATTCTGTGAGGGTGATTAGACGGTGGAACAGGTAGCCAAGACAAACACAGAGTCTCCATCATTACATGCGAAACCTGTTAAGACACAGTCCTGGGAAACCTGCCCTGGCTGACCCTGCTCTGAGGAGGGCGTTGAACTAAATGATCTCCCTGCCTCAGCTGTGATTCTCCTGCTTGACTGTTTGGGAACCACAGCACCAAAATCAGGAATCCATATACTATTTCGGGAAATGCCGTATTATAAAGTGTGTGGCATAGAATGACAGAAGGCTACCTCTCACAGAAAACCAGTCACAAAATGCTCAGAAGCTGTAGTGTAGAGTGACTAGAAAACCTAGCAGCATTAAAAGGTCCTGGAGCAGAAGCTGACCAGATAGAGACAGTATGCTGGGCATGTCCTTTAGGGCTTAAAAGAAAAAGGACTTAAAAAAAAAAAAGATATGAATACTAAAAAAATCACTTATCCTGTGAAAAGTCCTCAGCGCATGGTCAAAAATGGAAAGTTCAAGAGGTTTGTGATGACATTTTTTGGGGGAATAACCTTATGATCCCACAGGTAAGCAGAACATACTGATAGACCAACGCTTAAATGTGCTATGCAGTGTCATAAGCCATTGCCTGTCAATGCAGTGCTTGTTTTGTTCAGGCTGATTATTCCCCTGGAACACAAAAATCAATTCTAACTTGCAAACTATTATTTTGCACAGACCTGCAGTATTGCAGGTTTTGTTCTCTATTTTATATTCAGTCACTCTCAGGGGAGCAATCAGAGGCCAAAGATAACTGGTAAGTCACCAGTGAATTCATTGGACAAAACTTTCCTCAAATCCAGAAAGTGATTTCATTCTGTTAATTAGCCTTTTTTCGTTGAAATTGCTGATATAGCTAAAAGCTGTGGGAAGAGAGGGGAGAAGTGGAGATATTTGTATCATCACTCTCAAGAAGCTATACAAGAGAGTGAGAGGGAGAGATCTTAAGGTCTTAGCTAAAAGCTTTACAGTGGAGGATACTCTGTGTGTGCACAGAGTATTTATATATAACAAAATTTATGGATTATCTATGAAGTTGCTAGCTTTTAAATGCTCTGCCCTGTTTCAGTGAGATTTTTTTCTGACTGTGATTCAACAATCAGAAAACAAAATTTTTAACATGATTATGACCCCAAATTACAAGACTGCCAAGCACCAGATACTAGTCTATACGTACTCAGAAGAAAGAAACATATGTGATATAAAATAATTTTCTAATTACTTAATAAATTTCTAATTAATAAAAAAGTAAAATGGAAAGTTCCCTTTACGGATACTTCTACTTGTGAATGTCAGGAAGGAAGAAATTAAGTAGTACTCTACTGCTATTATATCAGATACTTCCACCTTTCACTTCTACAAACTCCTTTTGCACATAAGTGATGCAAGAATTAAGTATCTTCACTTCAAACAGGTTCCTTTGAAGAGGCTTGAATTTGTTAAAAGCAATGGTATCTCTTCAAAATAATAAGAATATACTTGCATTCTAATCTAACTTTATGACGAGTTCAGTAACAGTGGAATGAGCCCTGTGTTTTCCAATAGACAAATCTTAAGAGCTTACTAAATATTAAAAAATATGGACTTTTTGAAAATACAACCAAGGAATGACCTAAATAAAGCAAAAAACTTCTTGTGTCTTATATTACCAATGCATTTTTACCCTTTGGCATATTAAAATCAACAACTGCATCTCAACTACCAAGACTTTCAAGAGAGTTTTTGGATAAAACTGGGTACTGTATCTGTCGCAGATTTCCCAATATGAAATACCATGTTTCCAAATTGCTTTTCTAGAAGTACATACTCATCACTTTTTCAACAGGCAAAAAAAAATTATCATTAGTAATGCCTTGATGTAATTAGTAATTTCTTGATTCGTAAGAAATACTAATGTTCAAACACTGTTAAGTAGTAAACGTTTGAAGTAGTAAAGAATTTGTTGTCAAAAGTACTTCCAAACAGAGTCACATGGAAAAGAAACAACATTTGACAGGAAGAAAATCCAGTGCCTGAAAGGTTAAAAAAAATTCTTTTGACTGCATTCCGACTCCTCTGTTATACCTGATCTAAAAAAGCAAGGGTTTTTCAAAGGCATTTAGCTTTAAACATTCACAGTACCTTTGAATGTCCTCAGCAGGACCAGAAAAGAGGGATTCAATTTTCAAAGATAATTGTGTCAGATAACTGTCTCATCCCTTTTCAGAAACAATCTGATAAATACCTAATTACCAGCCAAGTGATTTCAGAGCTACACAGCTGGGCCAGAGAAAAGGCTACAGGGAATGACAAGGTCCCCTAAAGCCATTGAGAGCAAGAGGCAGTTGGTTTGTGAATTACTTCATTTATTCAGCTGATGAAATGCATAGAAAGTCCCCAGAGAAAACAAAATATTCATAAAATGTTGAAATAGTCAACAGAATCAATATTTAACCAGAGAAGTAAAATATTAATTTTCAAATAAAACAGGACTACGTACTACAGAACAACTGCATTCCAAAATCCACAACAGTAAATATTTGAATCCTTAAACCCACTCATTTTTGAAGAAAGCATTTGTACACTACTCAGTCTAACATTGTCTCATGTCGATATATAATGCTGTATAATAAGACACTGGCGATATAAATTGGCTTTATATTGCAATCTTGTTGCAAAACTAAAAAATATTCTGATCTTAAACACATATAGTCTTAACTGTCAAACTAGAAAGAATTTATATATTGTCACCAATGTTAATCTCATACTTCTTGAAAAAAATGGTAATCCAGCAATCCTTCCTAAAAATACAGAGTGGCTTCATTTTTTAATGTATCTTCACCAATCAAAAAACCCCACAGGTATATGCAGCATCTCAGATTTCAGTGAATCTTTAGACTGTACATTGTAAAAGCCAATCCTGTAATCTTGCTGAATTCCTTGTGCTTGGAGAAGTGTTGGCCCCTACTACACATCCTAAACGGAGCGGAGAGCATGAAATAACAACATAATGATGCAGAGTTCAGAATCACAGATGGGAAGCAGAAGATTACTGATAATGTTTCAACAACATTAAATTGACCAAGTTATATATTCCACAGGCTTTATGAAATATGTGTTTGCTTTGTGAAAAATGCAACAGATCTGGGATGGTAATCTCAAAATTACACATTTCTGACCTAACTCTGCTCCCAGACTAGAGCTAATCAATTCAAATTTTGCAAATACAATGAATTAGGGATGGATCTATGCACTTCTGTAAATCCCACTCACATAATTTAAAAATAAGAACACAAAAGTTACATATACATAGCAGAGAGGCGAGTCAATGGCTGTTGAGTCCACAATGTGGGGACAAGGATTTAAACTTGCTGGTTGCCTTTACTCTGGAGTGGAACAGTAGTGACCACACAGTGAAGAACAGAGGGACAGTTTAAAAATCTGTTCCTTTTGGATTCTCAGCTAGTAATAGATAGCATTTCTGCGTGTGCCACTATTCACTTTGCACATAAGCATGAATTAGAGCTGGCTGAGAAGAGCTGACACTCTGCTAACATTTAGGTTCCAGCAGTCAGGAAGGCATATTCAACAGGGCAGGCAGGAAAAGATGAGGGGTTTTGCTTGCCTGAAAATTAAGATTTGACCTCAGATCACAGCTTTGGCATAACCAGTGTAGTGAAAGCGTGTTTAAATATGGAAGTAAAATTCCCAGATAAATCCTCTCCCCAGCTACATTTTAGCAGAGACCTGAGAGCTAGTCACTCAATGCAAAGAAAAGCCCAGACTTCAGTGCACGGTGAAAGCTTTGTGTTTCTCTAGCCTCCGTGCTTCTTAGGCTTCTATAGTGGCAGACAGAAGCAGTAAATGCCCCCTCATAAATTTGAAACTGTGAAATAAAAAAAGGAAATACTAGACAAAGTCTCAGCACACAAAGCAAAACAAGGGATGCTTTCCACTGCAAAGCTACGCAACAATAAGCATCTTGGGACCATGCACTGCAGCCTCAGGAGGCAAAAAGTCTTGCCAGAATTCTTTTCCTCTTGAAATTCAACTTTGAGGGAAAGAAAAATTAGCTTAGCTTTTGCCCTTAATCAGAATGAAAGCAATTAGGAAAGATCTGCAGATCCTGCCCCACCAACGAGCCTTCTCAGAGACAGAAATTTACATCAGGATTCAAAGAATATTCAGCTCTCCCCTAGAGCGCATTCATCCTTCTGGGGTCGTCGGTAAAGGTGAAGCTTAAACAATATAAAGACTTTCAACCTTGCCCGCTTCTTGGTTAAATAGACTTGTGTGAAATGCTAACTCCTTGGGGGAAAGGAAGAAGCTGCCAGCTTTCATGAAGATAGTGGAAGAGTGGCAGAGTCCCTTTGAAACTGAGACTGATCTGATAAGGTCTTTATTGTCTTTAATAGCAACCTTTTCCTTTGCTTCCTTGGACCAGGCGGTGGCATTTAGCTGCAGTTTGGGGCAGCCAGGAGCCGAGCTGTCGTTGCAGGGGTACCACAGGGACTGGCTGCACCTCTGGAAAGCCCCGTCCCGTCCGTATCCCAGCAAGCATAAGAGCTTCTCCCTGTGAGAGGAGCACTATTGCCTCCCAGCCTTTCTGGGACCAAAGCTACTAGCTTTCTTCTTTAAGCATGAAACATGGCAGACTTTGCCACCTCGCTGTCGATTTTGCTCCCACTAGCTTTTAAACCAGGAGTCCAGAGTGAAGAAAACCACAAAAGATTTAAAGTAATTGCATCTCTACAGCTCCTGAGACTGTCGATCTTTGGGTTGAAGAAAAAAAAAAAATCATAATGTCGCCACTCCCAGCCCCAAGAGGAACGCAGCGAGGACGTAACCTTTAACTCTCCTGCCTAACAGGTCCATGCAGAACTCCACACCAGCTCCAGGGAGGTGAGGTGCAGGGCAGTGCAGTGGTGGGCATTAAAGTATGTAGGAGGGAACGAAAAAGGAGATCTGGGTTTCTTTCAGACAGAAAGTTTAGCAGATACAGGAGGTGAATCTTTCGTAACCCAAGTCCTTCTTGTCCTGTTACTTCTGTTTCAGCCTCCTACGAGAAGAATAGCCAACAGGGGTGAGGGGATAGTGCTATTCTGTAAATCCTGATAATCTCTTGAGTATGCTTTATTTAAGGGATTTATTCAGTCTATGCGCTGTCAACACGAAAAATCAAGGTACCACCAGCTAGCTCCTTCCAGAGTGTGAAGGGCTCACTGTTCCTATAGGTAGGAGGGAAAAGAGAATCTGAGGCAAGACCTGAAATATCATTTTTAATATTTCTATCGAATTGAAGTCTCAGACAAAATATATTTTAAAACTACACTAAATTTTATCAAGAGCACAATATGCAAAAGAAGTTTCTCCCATAATCTAAACATTAATTTGGAAATGCAGATCACTCCTAAAAAGAGTATCACACACAAACACCCTTCCTCCTTGGTTTCTCCTTTCAATAAAATCCCTTACAGAATAATTTTAATCATCTCATCAGTTCTGGAACATAATTTAAGGTCTGAAGTTATGCATTACAGAGCTAACAGTATCAGAGAACTCAAACTGATAGATTTAATATTTTGAGCCTGGAAAACTTCCCTTGTGATGATGTTCCCAGACCATTAATCCCATCTCTTAGAAACAGAGAAGCTGTTAGTGGCCCTTAGTATGTGAAGTAATCAAGAGTATGCATTTTAAGTTTTGTTTCTAAGTATTATGGTAGAAAAATAGATAAAAAGGCTAAAGCTCCTAAAAAAGTCCCGACCAGGAAAGCACAACGGATATGGAAAAGACAATAAGGGGTTTATGTCTCAGAAAGGCTATCCAAATTTAGAAACTCTGATGCAAAAGTTGAAACAATGTTTATATAAAAGAGCAAAGAGAAAAAAAAAAAATGCCTCAATAACAAATTTTGGAGTTTCAGCTACCCAGATAGCACAGCAATAATTTTCATTCATATTTTCTCCTATTAACACAATGAACTTTCCTGAAAGTAAACATACAGTTCAAACCAAAAGGGTTTTATTTTGTCAGAATATCTCATACACTAAAAGTTCAGATTAACTGCTAGTATTTTGATAGGTCCTCAGTTTCTAGCATGGATCCTCACGCGATTTTTATCTGTCAGATGCACAATCAGATGCTCACACATGTATCACACTCCCTTTAACTACAACAGACACCAGCTATAAACATATTTTAAAAGTTATGGATGTGCCTGACGTAACTGGTGTGACCTTTCCTAATAGAGGAACTGCTGTATAATCACTCTCAGGTGGGCAAGAAAATAAAACATCTTGAATCACTGAATTCAGTCACATCAGCAGGAATTTGGAAACGTGGACCAAATAACTAAACTCCTAGCTCCTAAACCTTCAGAGACTAAAGCTTAAATATTCCTGAGCTGGACAGAAACAGATAACTGGAAATTTATAGATGTGGACAACTGATTTCCAAGCAGTAAACCATAATGACCAAAGTAACATGTAATGGATGAATAATTAGGTACAGACAGAAAAAAAAGGCTGAATCCACAGGAATTGTGTATTCATGACTTAATAATCAGCCGTATATCTGCATATTTCATTTACACAGTTCTCAATCTGGGGCTACTAGAGGAGGGATTGCCACGCACGCGTTGTTACAGTATAACTTTGAAAAAGTTAAGAGTGCTTCAAGATAAACATTTCTGTCTTTAACTTCATTGAAGCAGCTGTCTCTTTGGAAGCACCTGAAATAAAGTGGCATTCATTTTCTAACAAGCTCTACACTATCAGAAATAAGATAACAATGGAGCAAGACAACAGTATCATATACTTTCTCTCTGAACGGGAAACTGAAATGAAGAATGTTAATTGTATTCTAGAGAAATTTATACATACGCTGGCTTGTGCTACTGGCAGTTTCGGAAGGAAATATTGCTATTCTAGGGCTCCAAAAAAAGGCAATATTAACTTAAATTAGTGAAAGGAAGACACTGTAAAAAATTGACTCAAGCTACTTTTACCCCATTTAACTCTTTTAAAAGTAATAATTTTGTTCTAATATTTCCATTACCTTGCCTTTCTGCTCCCCCTCTTTCCCCTCCTTTCCTTTCAGATAAGTTAGGAGACCTTGATCACATTCTTGGGTTCTTTGCAGCACTCTAATGCTACAGCCAGTAAGAAGAAAGCAGTGGCTTAGGCGTTCATATGGCTGCAGTGTAAATTTACTCACATTTTGAGCATGTGATTTATCATACAGTCAGATGAACTAATCAGTATTAATGAAGAGGTTCATAACACGCCTCAAAGTCACATTTCTTGCACACATTAAAGTGATTCAGAGCTACTCTTCTCCAATTTTTCTCCCGTTAGTGAGAGGCAAATAAATTTAAATCCTTGCTCTTATCTGTGCCAACCCATATCGCAACCCAGTTTACATTCATTTCCCCAAAAAATGGATACTTAATTTGTTTTCAAGCTACCTCGGAGATTTCCAGTATGTACTGGCAGACAAAAAGTAAGTTTGTTGAGTATCACAAAGAGCATGCTCTATAGAGTACAAAATACCCCTAAACTTTCAAACTAGAAAAAGGTAACAGCAAATAATATTTTCCCAGGGAAATAAGTATGCACTAGCATACTTGTACGTGCTTCTCGCATATGATTGTACCTTGCACAGCAAGCAATAAATTGAAACCTCTAACAATATATTATCATAATTCATAAATTAATGATTAATACCAACAAAGCTTCTTTTGCATAACCACAAAGCAATTCAAGAATTTTGGTATTTGAAACAAAATATTTTAACTATTCCCTGGTACTCTTCCCATTTCTCTTATGTCACCTCATGTGCATACTTTTACTAGTGTCTCACGGATACCAGCATCTAAACACTTAGTCAAACTTTGCCGACTGAGTCTTTACTGAAGTCATTCCCATGGGATGATATTTTTGTAAGCACAAAATCTACAACTATCCTAGTTTTTGCACAATAGTTTATACAATTTATTTATAAATAGTTCCTTCCAAGTACATGTCTAACAATTACAATGACACTGTTTTTCCCTTTCAGCCAAGGCGATGCTGCCATGACAAACAGTTTCTTGGTTCCTCAAGGTGTCTGTCTCCTAGTTCCACAAAGACTCTGCTTAAGCAGAGCACTCAAATAGCTCATGAACCAAAGTGCCGGCAGATGACAAATCAAAATCTCATTTTCATAAAACGAACAGTACCTCTCCTGACATTTAAATTTCTTGTCTGAAATTGCCTTTGATAAAACAAGAAGGTTAAATTGAAGTTAGGGAGAAAGAGCATACTAAAGTACGCTACTATGCTCGGCAGTGGACCAACAAAGATACACATTGGGACCACTCTAATGTATATTTGGAAGACAGCACCACCATCAGTACACTGGGAAAACTTTTACCCATACAGATGCCTACAGAAAATAGTTCTCTGCTCCCCTC
>JAOXJK010000001.1:103042242-103075259 GCA_025774025.1 Xenus cinereus | reverse complement strand
TGATTGCTGCCTGGCTTCCCCCACCGCTCCCCATTCCAAGCTGTTCGTATGGGCTCATTGCTTCCTTCCATCACCTTACCCTGAACGCCTGAAGCAATGTACCCATATCTAAGCTTCAGATCAGATTTTTCCAGGAGCAAAGGACCTAATTAAATCAACTAGAAAAGGAGTTTAATCAATAGCAAGCTATAAACTCCCATCTTTGTTTTATCTGTAAGTCCATAAATTACAAAAGTAAAGTTGAATGCATGAAAAGAGATTGAGAGAAGCACTACCCAATCTACACTATCCACTGCTTCCAATAAATTAAGCCTCAAACTATTAAAAAGAATACCTTGAATTTCAATCAGGAAATGCAATATTCATTGTATGCTTTAATTGAGGCAGGTGAAAAGCATATCATTTTTTTCCTGTTTTCAGCTTTTCTTTTCAGCCTGCAATTTATGCTTTTTTACAAACCTTTCCTTCAGCTATTCAACATAGAAAATCCTTTTCAGTTTCCTGTATATCCAGTTTTAACCACATACTGCAATATCTGCCTTTGCCCATTCAGTTTTGAATGCAATATAATAGAAACACATTCTTCTCAAATCTGCCTCCATTATTCACAGTTTTTACCATAATATTTTTTTAAATACCATGTGTGCTGTGTTATCTCAATAAGCTCCACAGCACATGGGCTTTTCTGTGCTGTTAAAAGGGGCTTTGGCAATCCAAACGGCATTGATAACCAGAAGTACCACATTCATTTCTCCTTTGCATGAAAGTTGTCAGGTTTTCTCCTCTGTTCACATTGTTCTTTCTGTCTATAGCCTTTATAAGCCACAGGCTGCAACGCTATTTTGCATAACGTCATCTTTGCAGGCTTCTGTTCTGGACTACACAAGGCTGAACCAGTAAGCTCCACCGCAATGGCATACCTATGCACACACATGTTCAATGCTGTGTGCCATACGGCACCTCAGGCATGTTTGCTCTCAAGCAATTTCTTAAAGAGTGCATTTTAAAACCTACAGAGTCCACTTTGCTTATAGATTTATATAGAGGGCATAACACAGCACTGAATTTCCAGTCCATCCCGCTGTGCCTGCTTTGCTCATTTTAATTTGATTGCAAAGTACTAGACACACAATCTTCTCAAACTTGCCGTCTTTCACCTGCGTGCCAATACCTTGATATGTAAAATAAAGAGAGAGGACTCCGTATTTCTAAAACAATACACAGCATTCATCAAGAGAATTCTCTATCTTGGCTCTGCAGTTGGCTTTCCATACACATGTATGTAGATTAACTTCTTGGTATCTCTCCCATCTTTCTTCATGTAGCCAGAATTTGCCTCAAATTCCATCGAAGCAGATACATCTGAATGTAGTTTTCACTTTTTTTTTATAAACCAAATGCTAAACTGGCATGGAACTGACAGTAAAAATATACCTTAATAGGAGACTATAATCTATATATAATAGAAACAGATTTTTTTTCTGGTAATAGCTGCCTAAACCAAAATGAGCAAATCTGACTCCTTTTTCCCCCCAGGTTTTCTACAAAGCGAGAGGTACGCAATCATATGCCATATACTCCAAATTCAAGACCATAACAGATACTGAATGTGTTCATAAACTGTAACCAAATTTGAGAGGTGGGGTATCAGAGATAAACTTCGACATTTCCACATGGTGGAAATAGGGCACCTGAACAGAGATGTCCATTAGTGCTCTCGCTGAAGGGCAGCCAGCAGCAGGAGCTCTCCCCAGCCAAATATCCCACCTGCACAAGCCAGACAGTTAATTAACACATCCGAGCTCAGGGCAACCCTCGACTCACTTGTGTTGCCAAAACTGCAGGTAGGGAAAGCTGGACTAAGCCCCTGTCAGGTAACTAAAAGTACTCAGGATGAGGCTAAATTGAGAGGTGAAGCTGGCATGACCGAGCCGCGACAGGAGAAAGAAAAACCCTAAAGAACATATTTGCCAAGGGAAAAAGGTAAGTAACGTTCTCAAAGGAACATTATTATACTGGTGACAGCCACCAATTCACCTTTCCCACCATCCTTAACTCTGCAAAGAACCTGCAATGAGACACAAATCAAAATCTGTAACCATCTACTACTAATTTTGTACAATAAAAACTTCAAGAAATCTTATATACGCAATAGATGCCAGATGTTGTTTTTATTAAAACAGATTATACCAAAAAGCATGCACTGCATAGCATTGAATCACTACTTTTTTCAAGCTCTTACTCATCTTCAAAATACTTGGGAACCCCATTGCTCTATTTGCTCTACAAATCACTGACTTTGATGAAGCTTCCATGAGTATTTTCTCCTCTTCCCACATTGTGCTATGTATTTTATGAGTGTGTATATTAAAAAATGACATGGAGAAACAGAAGTTACATTTTAAGCCTTGCTTACTTAATTAAGAATAAAGCACCATACACATTCCCACAAAAGCCACATTTTACTTCTGGTTATATCCATGCCATTTGGACATACATTTTCAGAAAGAGAATAAACAAGACACTTGCCCTTAGTTTCTAGGTTTTTTTGATGTAAGGGGAAAAAAATGGTTCAGAAAACGGTAAGAAAGAGAGTGGATAATACCAGTGAGTTACATAAAATTTAAAATCAGATTTACTTAGTATCCTCAAAGCACAAGTATTTTAAAGTCATCACTTCAACTTTGGATTATGTTAATGACAGATTATTAGTATCTCCAGAACGTTAAAATAATGCCTCTTCTCAAAATTTACCCTATTTATGAGTATATACATATATATACACAGCCTTGTGTGGGTATATATCAGATGATACTGAACTGTATAGATCCCTTACTAATGTTTTTAAGCAAAATGTAAGAATGAAGTATAAAATTATGCCAGACTTACAATGATAAAGAGAAGAAATAATTTAAGGGAACATTATTGTCCTCAGTATATCGCATGTCAGTTCTGAAAACTTTGAACCATTAGAGCCATGCCAAAACACAAACCGGAACATAGCACACCTGCAACAACCACTCTGACCACCAAACTCGTAGTTATTGAAAATGAATTAATGTACCTCGAAACTTCTTCACTTTGCAAGAGCTGAAATTAATTCTTTCGCTATTATCTTCCTTTGACAAGTTTGAGCTAAAAAGAAAAGCTACACTGGCAATAAAAATGGGAAAAAATGAATAAATTTAAAATTATATAGTTTTATGTGCATACATTACTTTTGCATTGTTTTCAAGTTACAGTAAACAATAAGTCAGTAACTCCGTCAGTCGGCTACATCTCACAAACTATGTGATCACATCGGAAAGAATTGAGCTCGCATCTTGATCATTTCATCAACAATAAAAACAAAGAGCCACTCTACCTAAGCAGATTTAATGTTGGGTTTTGTTTGTCAGCTTTCTCTCTTCTTCAGAGAAGAAGGTGTCTTCTCTGAAGAAGAGAGACAGAAGGTCTTCAGAGGTGTCTGTGGAAAGGAGACTCTCTTTGCTTACTGATCATCAGCTATATTCATTTTAGGTCCTATTTGCAACTAAGCCTTAGGACACTATCTAGTTTTAAGAAACCAGTTCTTATATACCCCCACATTGAACATTTTGCCTTGTATATTCAGCTTGAAAGCTGCAAAATTTTTTAAGGAAAGTCATTTTCTGGTCTTTTGATCCGGAGACAGTAACAGGGAGCATTTCCAAGCACGTGTCCCTAAAAAAAATTCTAACTAAACAACAAAATTTTTAAATCCAAAGAAAAAGGTCTTGAGGAGCAGAGAGCCTAAAATTCTTACTATATTCAGAACAACATACTACTTTGGAATAAAAATTTCATGACGGAGTCCACAAAAATGACACAACAGACTACAGCTGTTTACATTTATATAAATGTAGTTAACGAAAGGCAGTGTAGCTAAATTAAATTTGGTTTATGCTCACTAATTTCCATGTTCTGTCGATGTATTGGTTGCATTTTTTATTTTAATGAAGTAAGTTTTTAATGTCTGTTGTTACCTACTGTTAAATGACCAGCTTTCTACCGCATCTGGCTTCTAATTACATATGAAGAGCAGCTGCTCAGATGTGCTCTACCATTTGAGGCAGGAGATGTTCACTTCCCTTACAAATATATCAGCAGTATGCATCATTTATGTTTTATAACAGCCAAAACCTCTTCAAAATTACGTTTCTCTATTCCTAGCAGCTGGGTTGGGTTTGCATCAACCTGATGAGCCTTTACAAGATGCACCAAAGAGCAAAATGAATCTACGTGGATGAAAATGAAACTCCTCCTGGAGTGCCAGCCTGAACCTGACAAGCACTGAATACTTACAAGGCCTGTTGAAGTCAAAAGGATGTACAGATGCTCGGCAGTGCTAATTATGAAGCTTTGTGGCCTTGGGTCATTAAGAAACTGATAAAGTAGACTAATCTGAAACAAATCTAAAACCTTATAATAAATCTTAACCCATTTAATATCTATGATGGCTGTAGTTTGAGGAATGGAACAGAGACACTCAAGTTCTCAAATCCTTCGAGTAAGCAGACAGATGACATAAACAGATGACAGTATTTTTCACTCTGTAATTGAAAAATTAATCCTGTCCAAAGAAGTTTTAACATTATATTTCCAAATCAAAGATGAGAAAATGGACCAGAAGTGTAAGCATTGATACACATGTAATTAGTTCTTTGGTTTGCTTTTACCCAATTGGGGTAATATTTGACTTTGATATTTATGCAGTACTTCATTGGATGGAAAAATTGAAATAATAATCACAAAAAACCCATGCAGCATACTAGTGTTTCTCACTTACAGCCCAGACATATCTTCCCAGTTTTTTTTTTTAATCTCCCAGAATCAAGTCCTAAGAATTTTGGTGCCTTCAAATAAGTATTGAAATTTTTTAATTAAAATCTAAGCCTAATGTAATTATTCTTCTGTGTTCAACTGATACATATATAAAATATATACATGCATGTAGTTTATTATTTTAGACACTGTGAAGTAGAAATGCAGTAATTTGTTATTATGATCCTGTACTTACATAAAATGCTACACCTACTGAAGTGTGGTTTTCATTAACTTTGATTAGTACACACAACAGTGTAGCCTAAGAATTTCAGAAGCTACAACTTGGAATAGATACCATCACCTCTGGCTTATGAATTCAAAGGAAACACACAAATGCTGTTTGTTTTTCAAATTCTTAATTTTTGATCTGTTTTTCAAAATCAGTTTGGAATTATTACTCTGTATTTACTCATTTAAAACTTCCAGTAAAGCTTAAAGAAAAGGTCTTTGTTGCCTGATGCTGAGCATCTTTGTTATCCTCAACCAATTATGCAAGGAACTCGGCACTGCAAATGGCAGGGGTAGGTGGTACCTATCCCTTTCTCACAGTGGCTTTCAAACATCCTTCAACTTTGTCCCACAGAGAGGTATTTTAAGAATGGGAAAGTTCAAGTGTTCTTTAAATTCAGTATTGTAATATTCACTTCAATGTCTGCAAGGGTAAAACAAATGATTAATATCCCCGTGCAAATTACGATTGCCTGTAGGATATCGACATTTAAAGATCTAGATGCCAGGAGACTAGATTGTGATGATTTTTCCATTTCTCATGGATTATGGAACAGCTGTCAGATGGTAACAACTTACACTAACTATTAAGCTAGTCTGCATTTGAACTGGTGACCTAGGAATGAAATATTCTCTCTCTCATGATCTTTCATTCTCTCATTAACAAGACCCCTGAGCCTTTCTCTTCCCACGAAATAGGTCTACTTTTTTTCTTTTTTTTTTTTTTTTTTTTAAAGTCAAAAGCATGTGTTTTCTTGATTATCCAGTAAGACAGCCCCAACTGGTGCATCTCATTCATACACCCATGACCAGGGGACAAAACAATTGCTAGCTACCTAGAGACTTAATTACAACACGGAAAATGTAAAAGACAATAAAGACTACATTCTGGCACATAGCTAAGATACAGACTGGAAATAATTTGAAGGCTAAAAGTCAAAATGAAGACAAGAAGGTAAAGCATAATGCTACATTTTTTTCATAAGTGTACATATATATACGCACACACACTTGCACCACGTGCACCTAGATTGCTAGCACTGAGACTGAACAGGTATAGAGTTCACCCTATCAGAAAAGCACTAAGTTCAAAGAAACTATATATCAGTACATCTGCCAAAATGCCATAGTGAATGAACTCCTCCTACTACTAATATAACTTTTTTTTCTTGCTTTCCAAGTCTTGTAAGATTATTAACAAACTGATACCTCTTAAAGACTCAACAAACTCCTGCAGGATTTTACTGAACATATCCTGAGGCAATGGATGTTGTAGGACTATAAAAATCACAGAAGGATATTCTAGAGAGTGGAAAAAAAAACAAAACCCAAACCACCCAACCACCATCAAAAGACAGAAAACTGTCAAAGTGACTATATATTTATATGCTAGAGATGCATGAAACTAGAAACAACATAAAAGAAGAACAGGTATCAACCACTTAATCCTCACTACCATGAAGGGTGGATGACAACCGAACATCCAGGAGCAAGAAACATAAAAATAAACTGTCATTAAGAAAGGATAGAAAAGATATCAAGCATTCAGCAGTTCTAAATCAGAACTATGTTTTCATGCCGTGCTTCTTAACATAATGGACAAGTATTGAAGTGGAAAGGTGAAAAGGGAAAGAAAATCCACAGCAGTTAGCTATATTCAAAAGACTTGGCATAGCTAATTCCATAGACATGCAAGTCTAAACAGGAGTCAGCAGATAGCAGTAGAATAGTAAAACAAGAGCAACTTAGGTTAGTTTTAAAACATACTTTTCTCAAGCTCTTTTTACAAAAAAAACAACTGAAACAAAGAACCAATTAGTGGCCTCTGTTATTTTTATATTCAGATTTTTTTGAAAAGAAGAGTAAAAACAAGTTCACAACCAATATATCACAACTACATCTATAAATATATCCATACATGACTCAGCAAAGGGCCTGAGCTGAGAGACAGAAACAAGACATGTTTTTCAGTCAACTAGGCGATAAAAATTAAATCTGGTTTCCCTTACAAGCGAAGGCCCTACCTTATATGCTTTAAAGTTTAATTTAAATGGGAATTCGAAGTGCTTGAATGCTTCTGAAAGCCAGGGGTTAAATTACTCTCTCCTCTGTTTGAACCATAACCAAAAAGCATTTTATGAGTGCAATAGTGCACTTCAACAAATGGAGCTCACAATGGATACTCACTTTTCTCTGGGGAATGAAGAAAACTTGTATTCTCTTTCTGCCTCACAACACATTGGCAGTCTAAGGTATCCTTTGTAGTGACAGAGCTTGTAGTATATTACTGGATATATTTCACTTATATAGATGCAGAAAGCAGTTAAGAATAGCCCCTCACCTAGGGTATAACTATTTTAATCTCTTCAACTGTTACCTTCCTTACTCATGCAGAAACCAAGTTATACTATTTCTTAACTGCATCTGAGTTTTCATTTCAATTTGGGGAAAAAATGGTGAACTAATCAGAGAAAAGGACCATAAAGTTACACCTCATATATTTAAATTCTCATATTGATACTACAATAGCAATTCTATTACCATAATAATAGGTATATGAATATAAATAAATGCTTCACTTCATTTGTGTCAGCATTTGGAGAAAATAATATGACAGAGAGCAGGGCTCCAGGGATTCATTTGACATTACTGAACAACCTCTTAGCCTAGGATATGCCTTTAGCTGCCCCACTACAGACAGAATACACAAAGGAAGATCTACTGTTGGCTTCTGAATGAAAGTCTCAGAGACTGATCTGTGCAACACAAAGAATTTGCTAATAGGAATGCAAATAGTGTCACCCTTATAAAACAAAAAGAACCAAAAAAAAACCCCACAAAGCAAGGAAATCCTAACAGTTTAGCACCCTGATAACACTTTCCTAAGAATGTTTCTCCGAAAAGGCCCTTGTGAAAACTTCTCCTGCACCTGTCTCAAGCCCCTGGAGCAACGGCTGAGATTTCTGATATAAAATGTAGATTAAAATTTTATCATTCCATTTCAAAAGCAATGAAATACGAGAAAGGTTTTTTTGCTTCAGAGGACATACAACTTAACAATAACAAAACGTACCCTAAAACGTAAGAGTTTAGTATGAAGTACTACATTACCAGATAGAACTCATAGAACTCATTTCTGAAAACTTAATGGCAACCTGCATGTGGTAAAACAATGAAACTAATTTTAAGCAATTATTTTTAATTGAAGCGTGCCACATACTATAGAGCGACTCAGTTTAAAATTTCAAGTAATTTGGGGTATTCTGCTGCTATAGGATTTCCAGCATTCCAGTTGGGGAATATCCTACACTGGCACAAGGAATGATGCTTCAGAAAAGAGCTTGTTACCGTTTTAAACTGCAGAAGGAAAAGAAGGGGTGTGGGGAGAAATCAAACATCTCACTGGGGCTCCTTTAAGGATAGTCTCCTGCTGGTTCTGTGCATATTGGATAGTACCTCATACCATGAGAAAAGTCAGGAAGGTCAGAATCGTTATTCATAGCAGAAGGCTACTAAAGTAAAGATTTAGAAGGGCATTAAAGATCGTTTAAACAATAGTCTTCAGTTTATTCAGCAAAATAAAGCGCAGTCTTATTTCCACATGCAATCACTTGGAGACAGATTTAGCCCTGTAGTTCACAAATTATTTTTTTGTAAAAAAAAAAAAAGAAAATTATTTTTAAATGAAATGTGGCCAATTACCTGCTTCGTGTAGTTTGTGATTCATGCACATCTACACGTAGAAAATTCACAAGTTTCCAATTCTTATAATGTCATATAGAGGGGAAAAAAAATAAGAATTTTGATTTCTACAATATTTATAGCTTGGCACATAAATTTGCTTAAAATGAACATGAGAGGAGCCATCCCAAAAAACCCATGGATCACATGGCGTGCCTGTGGCCTTCTAGCTAGAGCTGTAACAAAAGGTGCTGTGCAGACTTTCCCTGAATGAATGAAGTTAAGGTAGTATCACATCTCTGAAGGGATTAATTTTTGACTTTTTTTTTAATAACTTGATATGAACAATTAATTTAAATCCATAATGTGGAACTTTTATATTGTTCCACTCCTGATTTTTAATAGATTTTTAGATGTGCATAAATTGAGGAAGAATTTGGAATTGAATAAAAAGCAGACAGAAAGTTGTATGGCTGTATAAAATAGCAATATAGGATAGCCATTTGCAAATATATTAAGCCTGACCTTAAACAGGTGGAAATCTACAATGCTTCGTTTTACACCAGCTGAGAATCTGACCTATTGAATCTACGGTGACATTTCCCATCAATCTTTTATTCATTTCACATTCATTGCCAGTTTTCTATATATTGTATGAACCAATGTGAACTACATCTACTAGCTGCCGTATCCAAGAGCCAGCATGATGACACTAAAAATAAAAAGGATAAAGTTCTGCTCACTCTTCCCTTTTTTCCTCCTTCCTGTACGATCCACAATTCTCTTTCAGAACTTGGTCATTATACTTCTTGGCACCATTCAGGCTACCTTATATTATTTCTGTAAACAAAACAATCTGAAAATTAAAGTGGAGAGTGCAGAAAGTAAGTTAAAGATTAAGGATAAACTGAAGATGATCTAAAGTGGTGAAAAGGCATTGACATGCATTGCAGCGAAACCAATTGTAGTAGATTACTTCAGTAATCTTGTACCACATTATAGAAGCCTGACCTGCCGTACAGATCAAAGCAGAGGCAGTGAGGTCCACCGCAAGGCCACTTTTCAGCTTAGGTCCACCCTTTGCACAGGTGATGAGAGATTTGGTTCCTTCACTCCAGCATTCATGCTCATGCAGCCAGGCTAGTATAGAGTTTGCACTCCCTTGGAAAAGCAAAAGGCAAGCAGGAAATGAACTGTGTTTTGTTTTTACTTTTATTTCCCAGGACTATTGCAGATACTGCCTTTTATTTGGGGTAAATAATGAGATGGTGCTCTCATATGCAGAGAGATCTTACACATGGAATACAGCAGTATGGAAAGAAGAGAGTAACAAGGAAAAGAACACAGATGAAGACAATTAAATGAGGACTGCTGATGAAGAATAGAATTAACACAGCAGGAGAAACATCATCCATCTTCTGCAACAGGTACAATCAGTACCCATTTATTCTACAAAAATTTCAGGCAGCACATGGTTTGCAGCATTCCAATCCTGCCTACTGGGAAGCTGAAGCTGACGTCTTAGAGAGATGCTTGAAGTTGAAAGCATTCTTACTAACTAACAAACTGGAGTAAATGGACTGGTAGGTACTCCTTGCGTTATGCCACTGGAGATTACTACATGCAGTTAATTTGACAGGGCGTCTACATTTCAGATGCACTCAAAGCTGCAAAATACTGTACTTTGAAAATGTCACAGAGTGTGATGGCAGGAAGTTGGACATTTTGGCAGCTGTGAAGGAAGCAGTTTTGAGGCAGTAACAAGTAATGCAAAGTAGCTGATTGTTGAAAATGCAGTCTCATGGCTTGGCTAGTAAACAAAGCTGATCAGAGTATAAAATCAATCTCATTTTGCTATATAGCTCTTGGACTTGTAACATTTGTTAGAAACAAATTGACCCCACTTTTTGATGAAGTTTATCTTTTTGCCTTCAACAGCATGCAAAAAGTGCTCTTGGGATACAGGAGAACAAAGCAGTAATTTAGGATGGCAGAATCCTTCCCACTATGGACACCTGGTTACCCTTGTAGCATAATTAAAAACTGGAGGAAAATAAAACTGTTCTTCTTAAAACGTCTAGCAAGCCATTTCTGGTATACAGCCTGCAAGCGGTCCATCAGAAAACTGTTAAACCAGATTGTTGTCTCCTCCCTTCTCTGCATATTGAAGGCTTCGCTCATTCCCAGTCTTTCCTCATTGTCACTCATCTGAGACTTCACAATCCATCTGTATTGCCGTATGCTGAGTGATAAGGTCATATCAAAATCCTATCCACAATTTAAAAAACCCACAAACCTGTTATGTAGCAGCTTAGGCAAAACAGCTAAGATCTAACGGCAGTATAAAAAAAAAATTTCTCCTAACACTCCCTTTTCCCACCCTCTCCCTCCAAATAAAAACATAACCACTCTACAAGTACGTGAGTATAAAACCCATACACATACAAATTCTGCTTTTTACAAGCTCTTGGTTCTCACACGTCAAGATTTTGGATTTGGCTAGGGTATTTTTGTCAAATCTGATGAAGAAACTTTTCTCTTTATTATGTATTCCTTTACAAAGAAGTAATAGGCTATAAGGTATTCTTTATAGTAGCCAAATCCAGGAAGACAAAGAAATGCCCAAGGTGACTAAAGTAAACTATATCACAACAAAAGGGTTCTCTCTCTGTGTCTTGTGTTTCTGCCTCACTTACACTGGCATCCTAAATTACCCAACAAAATGGTGGCAAAATTTATGTTGCTACTAAGGCCTCCAATGCCCTTAAAATTGCTGAGTCAATATCCTTTGCTCAGGATGCTACTTCTCATGGGTGATGAAGCAAAGAACACCTTAATCTGCACACGTCAAGATAAGTAAAATTCATGTCAGCCCTTGCAAAACAAAACTACTGGTGCAGAAGGTCACTAAACACTTCAGGCCAAATGCTGAACTAAGGCCCTGATCCTGCAAACTTTCCCTTGACAACACAAAGTCAATTGAGAACATTCAGAATATATGAAAAAGTGAGGATAAGCCCTTGTTCAGGGCCTTTCACATAAACAGGGAGTATTATCCTGCAAATTTACTGTTGCTCTGGAATTTTGAAATTGGGTTACATATTAAAATCGTAGTTATTCCTGTAACAATCCAGGAAGAATTGTGTGTGTATATAGACAGTGGAATACCAGTTCTGCAAAGCATTTAACCTTGTGCTCTACAACTATTTCTGCTCAGCAAACTCCTTTGCCTCAGATTAAAACTTTAAATCCTCTAGGTAATAAGCAGCAACAGAGAAAGCCACCAGATACTGAAACGAAGAGCTCAGGGGATGCCTATAAAAATTAATGGTAATGCTTGAAACTGTATTAGCCCACAAAGTCAATCAACAGCCATATAATTGCAAAATTAGAGGTAAGAAACAGCCAGAGTAAAAAATTTATATGAAAAACAAAAAAGTGACAATGTGTCAAACCAGTGGTTTCTCGAGCCGAGTACCCTCTCCAAGCACATCAGTGAATGAGGACAACCAGGGACAAGAAAACAATGCAGATACACAAAGCTGCTTCTTTAGTGTGACTGCCCAGCTCCTAGCAGTTCCTGGCTGAGAAGGCTCCTAAGTTTGGGGTCAAATCTGCATCTTTACTCTTTACTTTTGCTATAGATTTTTCTTTTCCTGAAATTACTTAATCAACATTTTAATCCATTTTGGCTATTGCAGCATTTGCCAATGTGGGCTGTGTACTACAAGAGGCAATTCCTTTGTATTTCATAAATGTACTGCTTAAAAAGAAATACCAGATTCCATGAATCAAAACCATATTTGGTTATTTTAGTGCTCCTTATAGACAGAAAAGCCCTTAGTTGCTGACTCCTGGTGCCTGAAGGCCAGTATGGATGGTGCAGGGAGGAGGTGACATACTAGCACCAGCAGGTCTGGGTGCCGCTTGGTGGGACCAGAGGCATTAGAATGCCATTCTGGGTATTTTGTAAAGCTTCGTATGAGAAGCATGAAACGTCTACACTTTGGAGTTTTTCAAATGCTTTGTTTATGCGCTTCCATCGCAAATCTAAAGTCTTTTCCCTTAGCAGGTGGATCTAAAAGGACACTGTGGTCAGTTTTTATTAATCACCCTCCTGCTGCTTTCAATGTAAAAGGACTGCTGAAGCACTTTACATTGATGTCGCCTCAGATCTATAAATGGAGATAGTAAAGCAGGTGTCCCTGCGCCACTCTGTCTCCACAGCTGCAGACTAGGAAGCAAGAAAGCATTGATATTGATTGCATTCTTTTTGGTTCTCCCACAGGAAACAACTTCTTCCAAAAAATACTTGGTTTGCATTTGTTGTCACAACCTATAGCCCTCCAGATAGATGAAGTATTCTAGAGATTATAAAAGAAAGAAAAAAAAAAAAGTAGTATTTTTGCCTTCAATCTGTGTCCTCTCAGTATCCCTTGTGGGTTGCAGATCAGCTACAATAAGAGAGACAACCTAAAATGATCATAAAATTGGAGAGGAAAAAACCCCAAACTTCCCTGTATTAAATAATATAAGTTCAGCATAAAGAAATGAAAAAAATAATGTACAGAAAAGGAAAGAAATTAAAACCACAAATGCAAATTTAAAATTAAGAACCCACTTTCAAGTCTTCATCTGCAGAGTCCAATGATCAAAAAAGCTGGCTATAGGCTACTCTACAGTGGATGTATTTCCTGGTATTTCTATGGCAGGGTTTTCACTTGCTTGTTTTTTTTATAGGATTTCAAACATTAGGGCTGACTAATACAAAACAAAACTTGAGGAGGGGAGGGAAATAATTAAATGGATAGCACAAACCAACAGGTTGTGGAGTTTTGTAATCATAATATGCCACATAATATTGTGAAAACTTTGCATTTGTATACTCAGGGCTAACCCAAAGCTGGAAAGAAAAAAGCCTAAAAGCTGTTCTCAGTGTTAATACTTAAATTGAGTAATTGAAATTGGAAGTCTTAAAGTACTATGAGGCATGCTATCACACTTAAGTTCTGGTTCAAAAATTTTCAGAAATGGTAAGCATGGATTTGTGAAGGAGCCTTATCTAGCTTCATGAACAGCAAATAATGAACAAGCCTTATTGTGTCTTAAGACTTGATTCACAGAAGTTAGTTTCTTTAATTAGAACTCCTATACATCCTACGATTTCAGGGTAATCGGGTAGAACTCCAATTTGAGTTTTTCCAATGACTTATCTTTTGTTCGTTCAAGAATTACCATATTTGTACGTGACACAGGGCAGATTTCAAAGGCAGTGGAGGGGGGTAGGATTCCTCTCCTCGCAGGGATTTTCAGGAAGCAGTTGGTCCAAATTTGCTCCAAAATCCCTTTGTATGCAGATTATCACTCTTCATTTGCATAAGGAAATCTTTCCCTCAAATCTCACAGTTGTCATGCAGAGTAGCGACTCTGGGCTATACCTTTGATTACATTCTAAATTAATATTTGTCCTCGGCTTCCAATCAATAGGAAAGAGTATTTTGTCGAAAGGCGCGCTGCTGGCAACACTTGAGCATATTCATGAGGGCTTAGCGGTGATTACGGTGCCGAGGCACACACAGCAGCAGAGCTTCTCTCACCCCTGCTTTGTGCCCGCTGCACCTTCCATCTTTCCTGGAGATTTTCCATAGGCCCTAATAGCTCCCAGTAGGCCTCCCCACGGCAGACCTCCGCACAGCTGGGAAGCTAACGTTGCTATGGAGCACCACCACCATTACTGACGAAAGGTGCAAAACAGTGCATTACAGCTGACATGCAGCTATGGAAGGCATTAAGCGTCTTTACCGAGCTGTCACTTACAGCCCTGTGGGAGATCAGAGGCAAGTCACAGGTCCGGGAAAATAATATAGTGCATTAGCAATAACTGTGACAGAAAGCTGAAGGGGTTACACAGAATTAGTTATACCACATATGGTTGTACTTGGCAAAGGATGACTGAACTAATATTGACTGTATTAAAGCATACGACTCTGCTCTGGCCTTTCAGAAACTTTAAGGCACTGCTAGAGTGACAATCTGACAAGGAGCTACTACCACTATTAAATACTTACATTTATGAGACACTATATGCATATATAAAAGAGACATATATACATATGTCTATTAACTTCATTTATCTATATGGCAGTTGAGCCAAACTCATTTCAGACTTACACATGCCAGTTTTATTCACTGCCCTATGAGTTATGAAGGCAGATACCAACAGCACAGCTTACGCCTCATAAGCGCATATAAGTAGGCTAAAGTAGCATTCTCCATTATTTTATACTTCTGACACTCGCTTCTACAACTTGGAAAAATTTCCATACTGTCAGATACAATAAATTAAGCATCCTCATAATCCACCAAGTGGCATTGACACTGTCAACATCTTCAGTTCTTGGAGTGACTCATTATAAAATGCACTTATTCATACATATTTTTAACAACAGATTTACATGAGTCAGGAAACACAGACTGTTCTTTCTCCTCCAGATTTTTCAGAGGAACACTGTTTCAACAGGCAGGTGGCCATACAATATCTATCCATCAGTTGTTGCTTGGTATACAATAGTCAAGTGTGCTCTTGTATTAAAAGATAATTCACAGACTTGGTGTAACTCCTTCCAGTTAAGCTCTCATATTCCTTTTACATAAGTTTGCAAGTCTCTTACCAAATAAAATGCTCCACTGGGATGCAAGTTCATATACATCATATACATACACACATGAAATCCTGACCTTCATACGACATTCTGTGAATTTACTGACTATAAATACCGTAAGGTCAGAGATTACAGCTGTAGTACGGGTTACCTTTACTTAAGTAACACACTAGATCCAGAGTTGTATCAGGCATGAATTCAGCTGACTAGTCGTCATCTGTTACAGTGGAAAACACACATCTTCGTGTACACCGCATCTGATCAAATCAAGGTACTGCCCATCTCCTGTCATTTCTGAAAGCAACCCTGTCTGTATCAATTCATTAATGATTACTAGCATAGATCACAATATAGCACAATGTTAGCTTATCCATTAAGGATTTTATTGTATTCTGGTAATATTCAGATGTTTCTCTTGGGTCAAGACCTTTTCCACTGCAACATGTAGTGGAAGCAAGAGTTTTTATCTTCCGAAGATCCCAAGACCTTTTCTTTTTTTAAAAGGACTTATTGTGTACTTTGATTGTGGCTGGGTATTATTTTGTCATTATTCCAGAGTGCATTTTTTGAAAATGCAAAGCAATTCTTTGCTACAGTGTTTGACACGAATCAAGGAGTTGAATGGCTTGTTTTAAACTTCAGTAAAGTGGGGAGATTAGATTTTACAAGAAATCATTTCCATTTTATGGGTCAGCTGGATAAAGCTTTGCAGACCTAGGGAAATGTAGCCCAGTTCCACGTTTCTCAGCTATCAGATCACACAATGTGGAGTTAAATAATACGTTCACTATGAAAACAGCAAGCTAAATCAGACTGATTTAAAGCTATGATAAGCTTAAGTTATCTTCATGAAGTTATTGTAAGGACAAGCATATGTGGAAGTTTTAAAGGGAAAAGGTAGTGCTAAGTAAACAAACTCACACATATAAGGTATGCTTAATCAGTGAAGCCTGGTCCAAATGAAGACAGTGGCAGAATCACAGAATGGTAGGCTTTGGAAGGGACCTTCAACAAATTCTTATATGAAAAGGAATTCCCAAGCTTAAATAAAAATACATAGAGGAGAAATCATAAGGTATTACTTATTTAATGGAGGATGAAGAAAGCAAGCTCTTCCCTTCTCCAAGAAAATACACAGTTCCTTTAAGTGTCCTTACTGGAGAGAAATAGGTGTTATTTCACACATATAGCTGCCTGCACATTAAAAGACACTTTGAAGCACGCTGGCCAAGCTTTCCTCTGCCCATTTTGCCCATTATTTTGCTCATTGTTTGACTCCATCCTCCTCTTTAAAAAGACCTGATAATGAAACTGTATGCATATAACTCACGGAGTGCTGTGTTCCAAATGATGTAGGCAGCAACCTTGTCAACTGTTACCTAAAATCAGTTAACTTTGACTGTTTCAATGTGTAACAGAACAACATTTCTGTGATACAAATGCTTGATACTTATACATATCAAATTTTCTTACCAAAAAAAAAAAAAGAAGAGTTTGGATTAATAGTAGCTGTGACGGTGCTGTTGATGTTAATTCAGTTTTCTCCAGGGGAGTAAGATGGAAGCATTAAGGTAGCCAATAGGAATACTCTTTCCATAAAAATCATTTTTGATAATTCAGTGATTTCAGTACATGCTTTGAAGTTGGTATCTGTCTATAAGTAATGAATATTTTATATTGATTTTTAAAGATTTTTTTTTATTTCATACAGGTTTGGCGTGAAACAAAAAGAACGCATCTTTCAAGAATTTTAAACTGCGACTTTCTAAAATGCTTAGAGGAAGAAGCAAAAGTTACACAGCTGTGAACTTTTCTTCTAAAGTGAAGTTGTCTCTGTCAACAAAATAGTTTAAGTCCACTGCTACTAGACAAATGTATATTTTTGTCAAATTTTTGGTTGCATTTAATTGCAACATACCTTTATTTTAGGATTTTACCAAATAAACAAACACTGGTGAAAAAATGACAGATGCCCATTAGCATAACTGACTGCTCGAAAAATAACATTAATGCCTTATTACTTATAACATATTCATCCAAATGTTTCATTAACTTCGTAATGCAATATTAATGAGAAAGATAACTAAAATTTTCTGGACCCAGCAACTGCAAACTGCCAGCTAATCATTAAATCCCAGCTCTCCTTTCACTTAGTTTCATCTGCACAGGTTCCTCACAGATTCCCATTCACCAATCACAAAAGAACAATTTGGGTTACTTCAAGAATTAATTAGACATTTGTATGAAAGCCACTAGAACAACTGCTCCTCCTGCGAGTTCATAAAGCTGTTTAATTTGCTCTTGTATTTTCATTCAGAGAAGCTGGCAACACCACAATAAAACACAGCATGCAGAGATAGCAAGCCAAATTTCTTACTTAATTGTTCACTTTCATTTACTATGCTCATTTAAAAGATGCAAGCACTAACACCTTTTAACCTCAGCAGTGACACAGCTGGGGCACTCTTCACACATAATACGGAGTGACTTAGAATAATGCACCCCTTGTCAATCTGTAAGGAGTATTCAGGTTGAGATTTAAAGTCTGTACTTGCATTAGCAAAAGGATGAAAACCCCCCTCTTGTACAGTTTAGCTTTTATTATGTTTATATCTTAGCAGCTAATTGCCTGAAGAAAGGAAAAGAAATGCTGAACAGGAAGTATTGAAATGTGTATTAAATGCTGCAGAATAATAAGACAGCATATTTACTGATTTCTTTTCTTTTTTCTTAACATCCTAGCTTCTTTTCTGAGGAGTTAAATAGCCATTTGAATGATGCTCCTTCGCCAAAGCTGTCTTTATAAAGCTGCTATTGAGCAGAAGTAATAGACAGACTTCTACACAGGACAGATCAGATTTCTGTATTCAGCAGAGGTATTCTGCAAGAAACTTGGCTTAGCCACGGAAGTAATGTCACTAAAAAGTCAGAGCGTGCCCTGTGGAGAGCTAATCGAGGGTGGAGATGAAGATAATCCTCCCTCCGAACAGCAGCCCTGGCTCACCAGAGCTGAACATCTGTTTCATACTGCCGCAATATTTTTTCCCCACTCTCCAGCCTTGGAGTTGGAAAGCGCTGGTGCATCCTTTTCACCTTAAGCATGAAAGCCTTTTTAAGATTTTCAAATTCACTATCTGCAAAGGAAAATGTAGCCACTCAGACTTACATGCAATGCAAAAACTGGCGCTCTAGCATACCAGCACTGATGTCCATCTGTCACCGTGGCACTTAGCCCACACAAGGTGGAACGCCAGTTTCAGTAGGGTGTAGGTGCCAATTAAATACAAATTTAAAGTGATAGCCTGCAGAAGGCAGAAAATAGCATATATTCTGCAAAGAGGCATTTCTGACAGTAAATACTGCCAAATGTTTTATTATAAGGGATCATTTATGTTTATGATAGCAGGCATTATGAGTCAGATCTAAACCCCATGAAAGTCAAAGTAGCCTTCCAAACGCCGCAGAAAGTATACATCTGTAATGTGTGTCAAAGCCTGCTTGTACTGACTTGAATAGCAGGACTATTTAATTCATCAGGAGACAAACTGAGGCCTTAGAGAACACGCCTTTTTCAAATCAATCTACATGACAGTGAAAACTCGCTGTGCACAGAAAGTACTAATTACATGTGATTGACAATGTAAAAAGAAAGACTGCAGTGCCTATCTTTAAAAAAAAAACCAATGCAAAACACACCAAAAAAAAAGCGTGGTTAGTCATAACTCTGTCTTCCTCCTTCCCCATGGCAAACAGGTTGCAATTAAATACTATTCATTCCAGCTACCTCCTGAATTATTTCTGAAATAAATGTATTACTGAGATAAAAGAAAATCTGGAAATTAGCATTTATTCTTCAGAGAATAGTGTTTGAGGAATAAAAAAAAAATATTGCCAAGGCATTATTGCTTACTGACAAAAAGGAGTCTCAAATTTCCTTCTCATTTCCCTCCTCTTCATTCCGCTACTCACCTTCCAACCTCTGCTGCTCCAGCCTTTCAGGACGCTTTCCCTCCTACAAAACATATTTTCCCCGAGATAAAGCAAGATGGAAAAAAGCCCAACATAAAACCTGATGATTTCTGTGAACTGCAAGAGGTGAGAAGGGAAGAGCTGTAAAGGCAGGAGAAAGACCAGTGGCAGATCAGAACCAGCTGATATCAAACAGGTCAGACCTCACAGGTGTGAAATCCAAATTAAATACTATTGGAAACTGCTGAGCCTGGGAAGAACAGAGATGGCAATGGGATGGATAGGTCAAAACCAGAGCAGTTACAGACTGTCAGAGTTAAGGACTGTTGTGCTGCATGGTGCCTGCCTTCAGCAGAGCTTTTAGAGCTCTGTGAAGCTACAGTTGGAAGAGAAGGAGCATGTAACAGGGTTCCTCCTTCCCGGGAACATGGACAACATCACACCAGGCTCTCAGAGACATAACAACCCCTCCAAATGCAACCTCTTCTTCACTTTTTCCTTTTCCTCACTTACAACCTCATACCTAGCAGCCTGCGTGCCTGATCCATGGCTGACATGCTCACATGTTTGCAAATGCTGCTGAACACACAGATAAGCTATTTTGAAAGTTTGCAAGAGATTTATTACTGTATTTTATGCAGCACATAAATGGATCCTGCCACTTCAAATGGAAATACGTTGCACAGGCATGCTGTTACAGTATGGGAGTCAAACATCTTGGTACTAATATAGTTCTTATTGCTTGTTTCTGTGAGGCATGTCACACAAACAACCTTCCCCTTCCCAAGCTTTACTTAAAGCTGTGTCTGAACAGGGAAATAACACCTCATTTCCAATGCCTGTCTTTGTTCTTCTGTCGAAATTACAGCATTTCAAAGTGTCAAATTCAGCTATCAGGTGGATTTCTGCCACTACAATAGAATATTTTTTCTTTTTTTTTCCTCTGTTGGTTTGTGGTTTTTTTTAAATAAGGAAGTGGAATTAGAGTTGTTATTATTCAGAGACAGACAGTAAGTAGAAAAAAACCAGTCAAAATAAAAATAATTCATGCAATGTCTTCAAAACACATTTGATAAAATGCCCAACATTAATTTTCATTAATTCATGCCAGAGATGTCCAGTGTCTGTGGTACAAGGAACTGAACTTTACAAGGAGGTCTAAGCATCTGCCCTGCATTAGAAAAAGACACAAGAATTATTTTCCAGAATCCATGGCATCAATAATAATGTAATATCTAGTGTCTGTAGGTTCAGGCTTGGACTGGGGTGCTTTTACTATTTAACTCTTCTCTTAGAGAAGCCTTGAAGCTTAAATTTCACATTTGGGGAACCCCCCTCCCCCCCCCCCGACAATTTAATAACTCCGCATTTGGTTCCCATTTTCTTTCTCTCCTAGAACAACCTTATCACCCTTCCCACTATGAAAAACGTTCACTGCAGCACACTTTCCATATACTGTATAATACAATCTCATTTACTGAAAATAGTTTGGGGGAGAGGAGCTTCTGAAAGGTTTAGAGGTGGAAGAACTGTAATCTGATTGCCAATTCCTGCAAAAGACCTTGCTAAAGTCACTTTGGTTGAATTAATCACTGAAAAGCACAGAATGAGGTATCTCTAACAATACAGAGCCTAAGGTAATACTCCAAGTAATTTTGAGCACAGAACAAGGCTAATCACACTCTAGACCACACAAGAGCTTCACAAAAGAGAATCAAGAGAGAAGCTGTCTAACACTGAAGTACAAACCAAAGATGGGTACCAGAAACAGCAACCAGTTAGTAACAAAGAACTATAAAGATACAATGCAATCCTTCAGTGTGGCCAAAACACTGTACATCTTCAAATTTGGCAGTGAATTGTAAAACCAACAGCCCATTATTGAAATTATCTTGCAAGGGAGGCTACCCTTGCATTCCTTGTAATATATAACAGACATGACTCAGTAGATTTAAACTGCTATGACTGAGACAAAAGAAAAACTGTGTTCTGATTTAATAGGATCCTAAATCATTAAAGCTAGTTAAACTATAACAACAGAAAATTTTAGTTGAACCCACAGTGTTAATATACAGTGCAGAGTACAGAATCTTATTAGGGGATAAGTTTCTGCCTTAACCTTGTCTAAATGTGAGTAATAAGTTTGGAGAACATACATAAATATTAGCATTCGCATGTTTATAACCCTCCCTTTTTTTCTTCTTTTTTGCACCCAGCTCCCTCCCAAATCAAGACCTGAAATTGCGGGGAAGTCTATTTTCTTATATCAAGAACCCTTAGCATTGTGTATGATGTCTTTAGGAGAGCTCCAGCAAAAAGAACCCTTTGCTGCCGTGTGACAGGGCATGCACACAAATTTCCTGGTAAAGGCTCACAGAGCCTTCCCTAGAGTTTAAAGAACATCTGCCACGCTTTTCTATAAGTAGATGAGTTAAGAGGGGAATATTAAATGGTATCAAATCAGAGTGCCCTAATTTGGCTGCCTTGAAAACAGACAAAGGGCAATCTCTCAACGAGCACTTAAAGAACAGAGACAGAATAATAATAATAATAAAAAATAATAATAATAATAAAAAGTAATAATAATAATATCAGGACAGGTTAATAATGAGTCTTTTTGTGAATTAAGGCAATACAGCCTCTTTTTCTCACAAATCAGTAAACTAGGATCTCTAAAAGCTAATTTGGTGAGAAAACTACACGTACTGAGATGATCAACACCCAGCGCTTCCTATCTGGGTTTGAACTAAAATGGAGCCTTGTTACCTGAAGGGCTACAGCTGGAGAGAGATGTTACTGAAGCAATAGACAAATCCATGGATTGTAAGACAAACTTCATGATCTCTCTGGATGTAAGGCTTCTAGATGAAGGGTGTTTCACACATTTACTTCAGGTAGTCTAACCCTATAGCCGTACACGTAGCTTTATAGAATATGCTGGATCATTTTCTTACTGTCCTCATTTCTGACTGCACAGCAGCCTGACAATCCTATCACCATCGGTATGGTCTGCAAAAGTGTCAGCTAGGTGCAAAACGAATGCATTACCACTAGCATAATGACTTGATTGTGCCTGTACGTTCACAAGTAGAAGAAAATCATGCTAGGATTTTGGGAAGAGCAGCTGTGCAGTACCAGAGCATTTCTGAATGCCAGCTGCGACACAAGCCCTTAAAAACAAGTCCTGCACAGACAAAAGTAAGCACAGTTTTTGACTGCTTAAACCTCCACCTTCTACAATGTGTTTGCTCAGAGAAACCTAAAAGAAGTAGAAACTTTCCAAAATCTCAGCCTTATCACCATTTCTTCTTTCTGTGTAGCCCATGCTACACAGCCACTGCAGTATGAAGACAGGACTTCTATTTATATAAACTCACCCTAGCACTGAACTACCACCTAAAGAGTCCTTTTTCTGCCACTTTACAATCCCTTAAAGAAAACTGCCTAAGCAGAGACCCTGCCCAACTAAGATGGAGCTGATGCAATGGGTTCATGGTTCTTTTGCTCCCCTGCTCTGCTCCGGGCAGAAGAAGCTGTACTAGCACTGCACCAAGCTGCGGCTCCTTCCCATATCCTGCCTGCTCTTTAACTCTGAACCATAGACACTCTTCTTCTCATCTCTAAAATACAAGTAATTAAGGCATGCCTGTAGACAACAGCCTCATCCTATGCTGTCGTTGACCTAAGCCAAAGAAAAGAGTTAACCAGGATCAAGCCCTTCACCTTTTGAAGGAAAACAGATGTCCTTCAAGGTGTAACTCCAGAAACTTGCTCTTCAGAGATCAGGAAGGAGTAAATTAATAAGCCATTTCCTACTTTGTGAGTCGTTGCATCGTTTTAGAAGCACACAGTGAGTAGGAGCAACTGTCAGAAAGAAGGTGCTGGCCTGACTGAACCAGATCCAAACCGTGCCAGAGAAACTCCTATTATTCCTTAAGCTATAAAGAGGAAAACATTCAGCCAGGTTATGCATGGTACTGACTAAAAGGGGAAAAAAAATATATGTACAATGTTTTGCAATTAGAAGGAAAAAAGTTTTACCAACATGCCACATAATGGATCATTAACCAAAACATCCATATTCAGAAGCCCAGCAGATTTAGTGAAGCCCTGTACAGATCATTAGTACTAGAGATAATAGCCATTGATTAAAAACTGACACATTGATCATTTGTTCTGGCTCCTGATTTGCCAAAAGCTTCCACCCAATTTCTTACAGCATTTTATCTCCTAGATCATGAAAACTGTAGATTCAGCTTCATGAACAGATATCCTTGGCCCATCTATTTATGGTATTTATGCAGCATGTCCGTTGATAGGTTCCTGCCCATATAATTTAGTCATAAAATCTTGCCAGGCCCATGACATGATTTGCTTCAAATTATTAAACCACTTTGTTCATTATTTATTATTGCAATATTGTTTGCCCTGTAACAGCTAAGGTTATGTTAGCATTTCCATTACAAACACAGATACATCAAGGGATTTAAAACTTGACTGTAAAAATCTTGCTTTAGGCTGGGACTCTGCAGACAGGGTTTCAGCTGACAACCGATTTTTTTCTTTTTTTTTTTTAAAACACTTTGTACTGAGAATAAAAACAAAATCCATCTCCTACCAATTTGGCTATAGCAATATGGAAGAAAATAATTACCATTTGCTATCAAATCACTTTCACATACACATTTTCCTAAATTAAGATTTTTATAGCATGCCCTGGGTCATTTAGTTGTATTTCAGAATTATAAGGCAATTCAACTCTGTAAAGCTGGCTGCTACGTCTTCATAATAGTTTCATATTTTATGTATGGAGCTCAGAATTTGTACAAAAGCATCATCCCCTGCACATGTAAATGTAACAAATTGCTATTTAAGGACACATAATGGGCATTTCTCGACCTCAATACCCATACAGAGGGTTTGAATGTAATTTTACAACCAAAATGAAATACCCAAATTAATATTAACTGTTTTTCTATACTGAATAATGTATTGCTTCTCCATAAAGGGCTAATCCTATTGCCTATGCCCACCTCAGTGTTTATTGGACTAGTGTGTATTTTTTAAAAATGTGATTATTATTCTTCTGGGAGCGTATATAGATATAAAACCCTGATACAAGTATGAAATTATAGTTCTTACCAGCAGCAGAATTTAAGATATTACTTTTGCAAATAAAGACTTCAGTTTTGACAGTGCATTTGCTAATAATTCAGATGCACAGACCATCCTATTCTGATGGATTAGAGAGATAGACAACTCACCTTCAAAGAAGGTGGAAGTAATCTTCGCTTGAGGCACAGCAAATTCCAATATAGTTCATTTTCTCTATTAATACGTATGGAGATATACGATAAGGATTAATAATAGGGCTATATGGATTCCTGTACCAGATCTTCTCAAAAATCTTAAGCAGAATTTCTCCATTTGCGTGTTTATACAGGTCTATCCATAGGTAGCTCGTGGGTTACCTAAATGTAGTATTTCAGTATGTCAAATATTTTCAGTTGTAATGATTTAATGGACCTATTCCTGAGATGGGAAGTTGGAAATGTAAGTAATCATTTGGTTTAGACTTTCAAATACTGTTAGTCTATAATCAGAAAGATTCTGTATTGCACCTGATTGCAGTTTGTGGAATTTGAGATTTAAATGGAGAAAGAGAAATGGTGTCAGGCTCACGTGCCGTTACGCTTCAATGCTGAATTTCATTTCTATGACAGCTATATGAAGCTGTAACCAGAAGACCGCTACTTTTACTCATGTAAAAATTACAGCAAAATTGTAAATAACATTTTTGAACTTCTTTTAAAAAAAAAATTATGCTCGGTAGATATACTGCTTCAGAGATTTCTAGAACAATACAACACTTTCATCTTGCAACAGGAAAAATAAAAATAAAGACTCTACATATTTAAGAAAACAATTTGAGTCATATTCAACATTTCTTGTTTCTCTCAAGATTATATCTATTATGTACTTTATCATATAATGTCAATTATGCTTGCATATGAATAAATTCATCTACACTTTGTGTAGATAAACTTTTATCTAAACTTTGACTGTTTTTACGGCTAGGTATAGACATTTTACAGTCAATGCAGATACATTTGTGAACCTGTCCTTGCTACGTTCTCCATGGAATGCTTACCTAAATTGGCATTTTCAACTAAAACGCTAACTTTTGTCTCTGAAGCACTTCTTCCCAAATCTTTTCCACACCCCTTCCATTCAGACCTTCCTTTAGCTTTCAGTCACACACACAAAAAAAACGTAGTGGAAAACACACTGAGAAATGATCCAGTATAGCCCTCTGATCAAAGGCTGAATCAAATACACGTCATGGGATTCTAGAGAAGCTATTATACCATGGATATCTCACAGTTTCCCCAACTAATCTATTTCACTGCTTTGCCATCTCTATCATTGGAAAGACTTGCCAGACATACAGAGAATTCTTCCTTGTTGTCACGGAGAAGAGTTTACTTGCATCTGTCTACATATGCAAAGACTGATAGCATGACTCAGTTTTCTCTCCTCAGGAGTTAACAGTCTAGTTACCTCCCTCTTTGGTTTGAAATCCTGTTTCTGAGATCATCTTGTTGCTTTCCTCTGCATAATTCCTCTTCCTTGGAAATGTATTGTCACATTTATCTGGCCCAGCAGATTCTCAGGCTCATTCCGAATAGTTTAATTTGATCCTAAAGCACTGAAAAGCCTTACCATCCTCCCACAAAGCTCTCTCCCCTTTCCTTTCTAAGGAAACCCAATACCAGGCAAGTCCCAAAGAAGGTAACTTCCTGGCTGCCACTTGTACAAATATATTAAGGTTGCTACTAATTTTCTCAGTGTCAAGCAGACCATAAACATGAGAGGGCATGTATTCAGCTTTTTCAAGAAAAAAAAAAAAGTCTGGGTTTCTTTCCCATGAAGCAAAGTTCTCTATAAAAAGCTTTTTGGAAATATTTAACACAGTTAAAAGTGAATGCTTTACCAAACTATGCAGTTCAATGAAAGACACTTACCTATTAGCTCGCCTCATGGTCCAGTAGAGTTGATGTGACGTCAGCCTATGAATAGAGGGCAGTGATCCAGGCAAGGCTGGATAATAACGTGCTGAAAGCATGGTTATTACTGGGGACACTAAGCGTGTATTGTCAAATAACACCAAATTGATTTGCAGGTCACCTTTAAGTAACCAATATACTCCATCGCTGTCCTCCTACCTTTCCTCTTCCAATCCCTCCCATTGCGTGGGGAGAGGCAGCAAATAGAGAGACATCCTCGATTTGTGTTACTCACATAGCTCCATGGTAACAGTTTACTTTAGATTAGAAACATGTTCTTACTCTACAGAGAAGACCTACAGTTTTCCACACCTTTTAATTTTACTTTGTATTGTCTCTTTTCCCCCCACAATAGCTTTTAATTGATTTAAGTATTCTACCATTCAAAAGCTGTTAGAGGGGCATACAGTGATTGGCAAGAGCAGCACAAATCACAGATACAGTTAAAAGAGAATCCAGCCCAGTTAAGTAAAACCACAGTAACCTAAATAATGAAAGATTCTTTCAGCCTCTCCCCTGGTTTCTGCCCCTGCCCTGCCGTATTTCAGAGTCAGCACAACACTGCCTGGGCTCAGCTATTTCATACAGATGGGGCTCTTCCCTAGGAAGAGAGGAAGAGTAAACTGGTGCTTTAGGACACTTGCTTGCAGCCCTAGAAACTACTGCACCTGTGACTCCTGTGCTGTCTTGTGCGAGACAATTCAGTGCCTTTGGAGAAATCAGTCCACAGATACACACAGGAGGAAGAAAAAAATAATATCCAAAATCTATTGTGACGTTCAAAGCTTCATTAAAGCCAGGACCACTGCTCAGGTGCTCTAAAAACTCGCATTAAGTATCTTCAAGTAACTGAACATCTGAAATTTCAAAATCCATCAATAACTATTTCTATTTCACCCACACTTCCTGCCACATGGTGGAGGTGACAGAAGCACTACAGTAGCTATTGATGTGGGGAATTTAGCTTCCATTCCTTCTCTCTGCTTATCCCCTTTGACTGATTTAGAGAAAGACATTTCCACTATGTTTCTTGTCAACAGATTACTATGTTATTAAAGGAGCGGTTATTGATTGAAAGTCACCATGTACTGGGCATCCCAGTAAGTTCTCCTTGAGAAGACTTTAAATCACTCTGTGAATGTATTTCAAGCTGGAAACCAAAAATTAGTGTCTGAAATCATTAGGAAGATTTAAAATTAAGATTCTGAAAAGTTTGTTGCCAGCAACAGAAATCCAATTCCTACCAAGTTCTTTATATATTTTTTAATATTTTTTGTTGTTTTTCTAATGCGTTGTCCGTGCCTGTTAACTAAGCTACAAGGGAACTGCCTAGAGACTTTGGGAGTTAAATTCAAACTTGTTTTGTGAGGCAGCATCTATTTCCCTGTCAGAAGGAACTACCACGGGACCTCCTTCATGCCTCTCAGCACAGCCATGAGATTAAAGTTTTCTCTACAACACCCAGGGGAACACTCCAGAAAGCAGTTTAAAATTTAAACATATAGTTCAAAAGGAAGCCACACCGCAATGGCAGGGTCCACTCATGCTGAAGGGGAAGTGGGTTAAACAGGCACTAGATAATTCCCCCTTTGGAGTACAGCCAGCAGACCTTCCTGTGCTATTCTGGAGATACATGGATGTGATTGAGGGAAGACCTTAATTGATCCCAGAGCTGGATGGCCTCTTGTCCCAGAGGAGATAGGAACTGGACTACTGAAGAGAGGCATGGATAGGCAGAGTATTAAAAAACATTAGTTTTTAAGAATTACCAAAGTTGGGATTACTTGCTGATATTGACTACCTCTAAAGCTAGAGGCAGCTATGAAAATGAAGATTTTCCCATTTTTCAAAACCACTTTAGAAAAACACTTATTTTAAAAGTTTTAATTATCTTCATAGTTTGGAACACAGCAACCTGAGAAATGGTTGTGTTGGCAGGACACAGAGTGGGCAGGTAAGTGGGAACTCCTTAGCGTGTATTGCCGCTGACATTTGTCTCTCATCCAACCACAGTTTGGGTAGCCACGCCTGATACCACATAAACAGCAATACAATCATGTACAAGCACTGCCTTTTGGATAGTTTAAAACTAAATTCCAAATTCAGAGCCAAACCAGAAACGGTCTAGTTTACACAAATTTCATCAGCTTATCTACCAGCGTATAGTTAAACCCATACAAGCCTCTAGGTGATAGCCTTAATTTCATTCAGATGAAGGTCATATTGATTTACCTTGTATTGATAATTTGACAGTCATAAGCTATAACTGTTCAAAACCTGACATGCTAATCATTCAACTAAACCGGTATTTAAATCCATTTTAGGTCAATTGGTAAAAATTATGTTGTTAGACTAACCAGATTCCTGCTTTGAGACGAAAGAATTGTTATATTCATAACAGAATCAGCTCTTTTCTTGAAACCCATTTGTCTGCCGTTGATTCCCTTTCTATCTTTTCACTTCTTATACAATACTGTTTTATGTATTCCTCCCTAAGGAATATGAACATATCACATGCCATGTGTGAACTTGTAAACTCTGTTGAGATACAAGGACAGTAAATTCTGAATGGCATCATTTCTAATGTCTGAACAACTCTATTGACCAAATAATCTATCAAACACACAAGAGAAAGTCCTCCACAAAGTAAGAATGAGAGGGAGAAATAACAGTATAAAATTTTACTTATTTACCTAACAATCAAATGCACCTATTCACTCATAGTAATGTGTAAATAGTTTTTACATTTATATTTAACACAGTGTCATAGTCATCATGGTATACAGATAATCCACAGGCAACATTTGTAGAGGGTTGCAGCACTCCTTACTGCAACAACAACTACGCCATGAAAACCAAACCCCATAGGCTTACAGGAAACAAGTCCAAATCTTGATCTCTCAGTGTTATCCTTAAATCCAAGAACACCACTCCTACAGACAAACTAAAATTATTTCTATTGAGGATAAGGATTGCTTCTCAATTACGTTGTGGTAAGAAAATTTCAATTTGATTACTCTGATGTTTGATGCAGTCAGAAATTCATATTCAAATACTCATAGCAAACGACAGACAACACCTACAAAGAATTTAAGAATACCTAAGTTATAATTCCTAATTGGTTGGCCTAACTTATCACAAACTTACAAAAAAACATCTTCAAACCACAAGTGTTTTATCACATTTTATATCACTAAGGATATCCTGCACAGCCATAATTTTGGTTGGTAAGTCAGCACACCAGTAATTTCCATTACCTTCATTACTATATGTGAAAGTTGGATGGTAGTATCTTTACAGCTCATTACTTTCTAGATATTTATTCAACTAATTGTAATCATCCTTTAAGTAGATGCAATCCATCATTTTAATAGGTCAAAATCTCTTTTTTTTCCCTGCACTGCAAACAAGCTGGATGAAACATTAGGTTTCAATTTCACACAGAGATCTTTGTTTTAAAATAAATGCAATGATGGCACAAGCACTTGCCTATAAATATTTATCAGCTGGCAACCACAGAGATTTCTGTGACTAAGCGCGCGCTGGGACCACCTTGCCCCTGTATGCCTTGGTAGGCTTGAAAACCTTGGGGGCCTGGCGACTTCAGCCCCCTGCCAGTAAGGTTTCCAGAGGGTTCTAAAGCTGCTCTTTCTCCTTGCTTGCTCGGATGAGGTGGTGTGGGTTTGTATTTATGTTCCTCACATAAATAGCACCTGCAAGGAATGCTCTCCTCTAGTAAAACAATTCTGTAAAGAGTGGATCGGGCTCACCTCAGCTCACAACAGGGGAGGAGAAGAAGGAAAGCTACTCACCCTCACCAGCCAACGGAGGGGGAGGCGGAAAGAAGTCTCCATTCACACTCTGCTCCCACAAGGGTGCTGGGGCGCAGGGAGACCGGGGAGGGGGGAACATGGGGACACTGGCCCCCCGGCCCTGTGCTGCTGGTGGCTGCCCCACCAGGGTGGGAGAGTGGTGGGACCCCCGGCACTGACGGCGGGAGGGCCTCAGGTGGGGGAGGAGAGGGGTCCAGCTCCAGCTGAGGGCGGGGGAGGAAGAGGGGAGAGAGGCGGTTGCTTCAGTGCTTAATTGTTTATGTTCGCTCTTTCTCCTCAATGCCCAAATCGGCCATTAGAAGTTTGTGTTAATTGGCAACAAATTAAGTAAAATATCCCAGGGCTGAAACCATTTTGCCCGCGCCAATATGCTGCAGAGATATTTTTATAGCTAGTTTGGAATTAATCACCGAAGGAGGGAACAGTGTCAACAAAGAGCCCTCCTTTCTAGACTTCAGCTTGTTATTGTTGGCCCTGTTCATACCCAGTAACCTAAAAAGGTGAGTGAATTACAATCTGAAGATTGTTATCTTTCTGCAAATTTTACGAAAAAAAAACTCATACAGAAACTAAAAAGAATAACTGTACACATTCACACCAAACATGCCAGTCATGCCCCCTCGCTCAGCTCATCTCCCAGGGAATGGAGTATGGAATTTGCCCTCACAGGCACTGAAGAATTAAGAGCAATAAAAGTAGTAACAGAGAAAAATTTTAAAAGGTAAAAGGCTAAAAGAAAAAAACCAAAACTGATTCTAGAAGTCTTTAATTTAGTTTTTCTTCTTTTTCATTTTTTTTCCAGTGCTAAGGTAAAATCTGGGTTCTACTGAACATGGCAATTTTACAAGTAGGGCTTCAAATGTATTTCCATTCTGTTTACTCACATAAATTAACAAGGAGTGCTCTTCCAATTCTAGGTGGCTCTGTCAAGTTGGTCAAAGCCACGTTTAGTGCAATTGATGTTAAAAGCAAAGACCAAAAAACATCTTCAGAAAATAGACAAAATGCTCAGTGAATCACATAGGTCCAAAGCACCAGCCCAAAAAGCTCCCTGTAATGAACAATACCTCTTCAGATACCTTTAGCAGAGATTATACAGCCAGGACACAATTTTTTTGTCAGCATGTCCTTCACTAAGGCCATTTGAACATTCAAGGATCTTAATGTAGCATAAAAATTTGTCAAAGAATAATAATAATTCTTAAGAAATAAGAGGACAAAAAAACTAGCACGTTAACCTCACCACCAGTATGTATCCTTAATATTTCATCAAGTCATGGAGAATCACAAAATAAAACATTGGTAATTCCCAAATCCCACTGAAAGTTGACTACCCTGCAAATATCTTACGTTCTTAACTACACATCATATGATTTTCAGATCTCATTAGCCCTACTGCGATCAACAGAGTAAGTCCTGTACTTTCAAGCCAGGGTCTTGCACAACTTTCATCAAAAAGCACAAAAACGAAGTTAGAGCCAAATGAAAAATCACACCAGTGTGTGAGAAAACTGACTGTGATTAATCCATGAAAGGACTTAAGGTACTTTATCAAAAAACTGATTCCTGAAACACCAGCACAATTAAATCTTGATATCTGTTGTCCATTAACACTTGAATTTTTTATATTCATATCCCCAAGGTACCTAAATGTTGGTGCTTGAGAACGCTCAGCAGCACCAAAACTTGGCAGCCTACTACCTATATCCCACTCAGGACTCACAGAGATGTTCCAGCACACAAGTTGCCCAAGGTGCTCACCCCAAGTTGTTTCCCTGAAAGCACGTTTACAGGTCAGGTGTTCACATACAAACAAAAGTTGCTGCTGTCTATTGATGAGGTTCTAGCAGGGGCAGTTGTGGTCCTGGCTTTGAGGCTGATAGCTCCTTGTTGGAGACAGGTAGGACCATTGACAAAAATTCCTTTTTTGCTTTTTGAAGGAATTATCACATCTCTCATGGGACTCAGTTGCAACAGTATCGTTTGCCGTAAGGACACTCACGGTCTCCTCAGTTGAAACAGTGTGTACACTTCCACAGGAGCAGCAGAAGGATAAGCAGAAAAAGAAGGAGAGATAGGACAGCCACCTGTACCTGGCTATACAGGCATTCATTCTGGAGCAGAGAGAGGACTGTGAAACACCTGTAGGAGTATGGGCTGTTTCCCACCGCTGCTTGTTACTAAGTACCTGAACCACTAGACAGAGACTCAACCACCTGCTGCTCCATCTCATCTGCAGAAGCATCCTCAGCTACACAGAACAGCTTCCATGGGCAATGCTATGCCACAGCAGAAACCCACAGGGAAGACAGGTACGCTGCCTTTCAGCTAGTCCATGGTGACCTCCATGCTGCCTGAGATGCGGTGATAACAGAGTGCAAACCACCCAGATGAAAGACAGATGGCACAGCTCAACTCGCTGCATTTTCATGTTTTCGTACAATATAACTCTCCCCTTCCCCCAAAAAATAAGTGCAGACACAAATTCTATCAACAGTGCTGCTGAAAAGTTTCAGATATTAATCATTAGGTTGAAGAAATCCTGGCAGGTTGCTTGTTTTGGGTTATTCTGGCTATTACCCATGCTCATCACAACTGAGATCAATGGAAATGTCTCTGAAGTCCCAAATGTTACAGAAGGTTCAATCAATCTCTTGAAAGAAAAGGAGGATTTTGTAGCTTTGTGATTCTCTTTCATGTAGAAAATAACAAAATGAACCACCTTAAAATTG
>JAOXJK010000001.1:103013845-103036350 GCA_025774025.1 Xenus cinereus | reverse complement strand
CCTCCTGCCCACCAAGGCAAGAACACCTGCCATGCTCTCGCTTGGCAGCGCCTCTCCGCAATGCCTCCCTCCCCACACAAGGCTGCAAAAAAGATTAGTGTACGGGGTACTGTTCTAACTAGGCATGATGGGATGTCTTTCTGCCCTTTCATTTCTTCTTTCTATTTGTCCCATTAGAGCTATGCAATCATTCATCAGTCACTGTGGCAAGCAGTGTTGCTCCATCCTGACTGCTGCCTAAAATGAGACCTAAGAAAAAAAACCATAGAGAGAAAATACTGTCCACAGCAGTCCAGAGATGTCCATGCCTACATTCCAGACTGATTTACTACCAAAACACTTTTGTTATTTATGGAAAGAATATTTTAATAGCTTCACATATGAGTTTTGAAAGTCTATTAGAGAAACATTCATTTAGCACATTACACAGAACTAGCTAAAAAAGTCTGAATAATTAATAACCACACTAAAAAAAACCCAACTTTCAGCTTTGATTTAAAACCCAGATGTTATAATCAGCTTCTGCAAATCTAACTCTGTTTCTGTGACTGGGCCCTTCCATCAAACTTACAACTTAGTACACCTGATCTGTCAAAGTGTTGGAGCTTTAAGTAGACACTATTTTTCCAATCAAAATATTAATAATATTAGCATTGAAGCAATCCTAAAATAAACTTTAAAAAATTAACAAAACATAATACTTATCCAAGGTAAAGCCACAATTGTTTTACAAAGAAAAATATAGCTAATGGAAGATAGAAGACAGCTTCTTGACACAGCTTTTGATAAAAATGCATCTCGTGCTTCTTTACCTATTATGGAACATCCACCAGCTAAACAGAGACTAGTAACTCACAAGAAAATCTGTTCCTTATATATATATATATATATAATCTTAAAGAAATCAACAAGAATGTTTACCTTCCACTGAAGATTATTTTTCAGCAAAAATATGAAAGATAACTGCCTGAATTTTAGGGCAAAACTAAAATATTTGCTGTATGCCTTACAGAAATCAAGACATAAAAACGACGTTACAGTTCAAACATTGTCCTTTTTTTCCTTCAAAGGATAAAATGTATCCTTTAAATAACTTACAAATACTGAAATTGATGTTCAGAAGATTAAGTTTCATCAGAAAGTCTTGCACTGAATTTCCTGGAAGGACTGAAAATTTAATTTTCATATTGCACATTCCATTAGACACTCATTAAGCACATTCTTATTGCTTGCAAGCATGCCCTCTCACTGATGTCTTAAAGAAAGTGGACTTTTTAAAAAAGAACTAAACAAAAAACCCTGAACTGTTAAGCTCTGAATAAAATGCAAGAGGAACTGAAAAAGTATGGAGTCTTCCTTTCAAAGGATAAATAATTTCTTGAACCTGTAGCTACTGAGAGCTTTAAACCATCTGGATTTTGTTAATCTACATTATTTATGAAGCCAAGGAAAAGAAGTATCATACTTCAAAGCCATGATGTCTGAAGTATAGAGATTGGTAGACATGCATTTCTAAATCACTCTAGCAAGACTGTGAGCCCTTTACTCATAAGATTAGTATTTTATTTCACTGACATTCATGAGTGATCTCGTGAGAAAATTGCCACCAAAATAAACAGCAGAAGGCCTATGTTGATGATGTTCCCCATTTTCATGTTAAGGCCAGGAGTCAACATATCTGTAGCTTTGATGACCTCACTGGACACAGTACGTGCTTTAAATTTTTTAATTGTTAACTGCTTCTGAGTCAAAGCCTAAATCCACAAACACAATGAGACTAACAAGGTCAGGGGTTTATTTTAAATTCAAAGTAATTTTTTTTAAAACTAGCATGGGCCAGAAACCTTAATTTGTTATAGAGACAAATGGATTAGTCATAATGGGAACTCTCCAACAAGCAGATCAGTGGCAGTAAGGGATGAAGGAAATTCAAGAACAAAGCAGAAAGGACATTCTAATCCAAAGTATCATTAGCATCCACAAATTCAGACAGGCATCTTTTATTGACACAGCATCTGTTACTGCAGTGGATTTTGTCAAGTGTCTCAAAGCAACTTGGAGACGGCCCTTTTGTCGTAGGAAGTGCCAGATAAAACTGAGAGACCTGAAATTATGACACTCACTTTGCACCATACAACAACATACATTCCTCATTTTCCCTCCAAGCCTGAAACACATGCTTCACTGAAATTTCTAGCTGTGCAGCTGCAGAAGTTTATTGCATTCCACAGTTCAAATGTTTGGATGGAAAGGCAGACAATATATATATAACTAAACTTGTTTAAAAGAGCAACAGATCTCTAGGAAGCTATGAAATTTATGGTGTGTCAAACAAGTGGAATACAACATGCTACAGTCTTTAGACAAGTAGAATATAATACACTACTACTAAAATAAATGACAGAACAAAAATAAAAGTTCACATCAGCCTGACAGAAGGAACATTTCATTAGTATCATCAGGAGACAAAGACTGTTTCACAAACTTATTTTGAGAGCAGTTATGCCACTTATTATGCTAATACAGCCATAACACAATAAAAAATTTCAGGTGTTTGATCCAATTGTTCACAACAGCCATCCTCTCAGTCCAGAACTCTGCCAATACATTGACTTTAAATCTATGTTGAATGCTTCCAGCAGCAAAGCTAAATCAGAAGTACAAACAGACCTATGCTTTTTACCGTCATACTTCAGTTCATAATTAAACAACCCACTGAGAGACTTCTTGCTTCCAGCAAGCCTAAAGGTGGAGCCATCCCATCAGCCACAGCAGTATGGGAAGCCAAGAGACCAACTTACTGGCAACATCTAAGAAGCACATGAACTGCATGTATTTGAACAGTTTGCTTTAAAATTACAGTAACACAGTATGCTTAACATAAATAAACTCTCTTAGGGAGAAATTTTCTCTTAGAAATTTCAGCACTACTTGGCTCAGATAACTACAGTTGGTAAATTGCCATTCAAACTGGTTTCACTGTATCTTTATTTTATATTCTCCAGATCTAACTGCTATATGGCTCACAAATTAAAAATACTGCTATAGGGTGTTCAAATCTTTGGCGTATCTCCAAAAGGTCTGCTATAGTCTATGCACCCAGAAAGAACTATTCCTGACTTTAATTGTGCCTCAGACATTTCTATTACCACTGTAAATATTCTGTACTGGAGGGAAAATGTCAGGACTCTTCCCAGAAAACTATTGCACAGTTTCATAGTCAAAAAAGACATCTCTGCTGCTAGCTTTTCCACATTACGTATCTTTTTTCTGAGTGACAGTGAGGAAATAAAATAATGTCTCTACATAAATATTCTGTAATGGATTTTTCACCAGCTGAACTAAGACACAGCAGGTTTATTCCTTAATCATAGCCCCATAATGATGGTGACCTTTGATGTTGGCATTGTCACTGAACCACAAATGCTCCACTGAAACAACAAAGCCTTTCAACTAAATTCAATGAGGATTAGAGATGGGGCCAACTGATTTAAGGGATACTACTGTCCACGCTAGTGTCAGATTTTGGTAGGAGGTAGGACAGTTGTTTGGGCTTTTTGTTTGTTAGCACTGAGAAGGATAAATGAACTATCATATTGAAGTCTTTGCAGAACCTTTGCAACCTTAAGTCACTCCAAGTTTTAAAAAACTTTCTATCTGACATGACAGCACATGAATAAAGGCAAGACCAACTCAATCTGTACACAGAAGTTGAAATCCAGTATATTTTGTGTGTCTGTTATGAATATAGCCTCTAACCAGTTCAAATATAGTAGTAAACAAAGTCTTCCCTGCTTTTAGCAAAAACCTGAAAAATTGCTGGAACGCGGTGCTTACTTAAAAGGGACCCCAAAAAAAGTCTTGGTGTTGAATTCATTTTCATATGGTTTGAGTTTATGGAAAGACTATGATTCCCATGATACATGTACAAGTTATGCTCTGTCACGGGAAGCATGTGATTTTAGTTGTTGGATAAGAAATGTGATCTAAATATGAAGAGCAAAAGATGACATCAACAAGCGCATTACTTATAAATCCTGTGAGGACTTACAACCTCGATAAGACAAGGCAGACGAAACTTCACATTGCTAATGCAAAACAAAATAACTTCAACTTCTGAATATTAAAATATTTTTATTAAAATACTGAAAATTTTTGTTTTCTACTTCTTTTTTTGTAAAGAATTTGACACTGGCAGTAAAGATTTATGATGAAAAACAGAAGAAATCTCGGTATTTTAAATGAGCTCTAATCAGCATCTATTTCTGTAGGACCCTCTTCTGTCTTCATTTAACCCACATAACAATTTTCAGTTACATGAACATGCCAAAGAAAATATAGGTCTATCCACCAAACATTTAGATGAGGATCAGAGATCACTGTTAGATGCTGCCTTGTGTTTTCAAACAGTGTATAACACCTAATGTAGTTATAAAATGATCTTTTTTACTTCATTCATAGTCAATTCATGATCATGAAGAGCAGTATGCTACTTACTCTCCAGATCAATTACATGCTGAATGTAAAAGAAATCAATTTCATGGACAAATTACATATCTACTTTAACAGTTTCCTAATGCTTATTGTCTCAATCAAGAGCAATTTATATTTGTGTACTCTCAAAATAAAGGCTTTTTCTTCTTACGTAGATGACTCCTCTGCAAGCATTGAGCTCATCTTAAAAGAAGTTCAAAAAAAGACACAAACAGTGTTTAGTTATTTTTCTATATATTATAGCCACTAAGGATCACAGTTACTCTTTCTGGAGAAACAACATTATTTTGCATAACTGTCATACAAATACACAACTAGTAAAAACAAAAGGGTGTTAATTTAAAAAATACATTTTCTCCCCATTTTTCTCTCTTTAAGACATTTGTGAAACTCTCAATGTATTTCTATCAAATTGTCTTTGACAATGTTTATGTTTCTGCAGTCAGCTGGAGCCTAAATTAAGAGAGAATTGATTTACTCTTAAATTACTTCTGGCTTATGCCATCCAGAAACAGTATCTGCACTATTTGATGTCATACAGGTGTGGGTTATCCAGACTACAATATGGGGCTGTAGGATATCATTGCAATACACCCTCCTTGCCAAAACTGAGGGGAAAGTGCAAGAAATGCAAGTCCTCTTGATACTTTTTTTTTTTTTTTTAATCTTAACCAGAATTCAATTTAGAACAATAATCTTTTAGTTTCTGTGACTCATGTCTCTTCTATCTTCAAGAGAGTTGTGATTAATGGGGTGAAATCCAGTTGGCGGCCGATCACCAGTGGTGTCCCTCAGAGCTCGGTTCTGGGGCCAGTCTTCTTTAATATCTTTATTGATGATCTAGATAAGGGGGTTGAGTGCACCCTCAGTAAGTTTGCAGATGACACCAAATTAGGTGGGAGTGTTGATCTGCTTGAGGGTTTTATATATATTATTGTTTTCCAAACAAAAACAAAGGCCAGATCCTATAGGGAAGGTAGTAACTTTCTATTTAGTTAAAAACACCTGCAACATAGTCAAATTTAAAGGAATTCTTGAAGGATTTTTTCCCCAGCTTCACCTTAGTTGCATACTTACTGTAAGTTTCTCTACTTAGATGAAAAATTCTCTTTGTCAGGAATACAAACACTGGTCTTCATTTTCATGTTCTAGTACAAATAAGCCAGTCCTTAATATCTTTTGCTGTATTTGGTGATTTTTTTTTTCTTTTCGAAAGTGAGCATTATACAATATTTAACGATTTTCTGATATAAGTTACTGTCTAAAACAAAAATATTTCCTGGTTTGTTTCAAAACTTCAATGAGAACATGCATTGCGCTATCTGCACTGATTTTTTATTTATTTGTTTAGATGTGTTTACTTTCATAAAAGAGAAACAAACACACTTAAGTTACAGATGCAAAACAGAAATGCTAAACATTTGAGAACAAAGCATACTATGGAATAGTTCCTGTAATATATGTGGCCATCAAGTGGACTTCAAAAATAACCATTTAGCCAAATAAACTTTGCTACGTCACTTGGAGTTTTTTTTGTTTGTTTTGTGGTTGGGTTTTCTTAATCTTGTAGTGGTCCTGTAGTTCTAACAACCTAATCATCCAAGACTTCGTGGATGGATGGATGTAAAAAAGTTTCACAAATCACAACCAGATTTCATGTACTTTTTTGTTAGGAAAACTATTATTTTTCTCAACGAACATTAAACAACCAACTTAGCGAAAAGCTATTGGGAGATACAATGACATATATGCACTATCAATTCCAGAAACTTCTCCCACAAAAACGAATGTATTTTATCTTATATTACAACTATTTAACATCTTGATTAAATTAAACGTGAAATGCAACACAAGTGTCCTTAATATATATACTCTGGTTCTGAGGCTCTGTTTCATAAACAAACTTTCTCCTGAGATGTATCTGTTGAGGTCATGAATAGATAGAGATTAACTGGGGATTATTCTGAGGTTAATTCATTCAGAAGAAACCCCCAGATATTCAGCTTTATGATTTTGGCATGCTTTGTAGCCAAATGTTTCCTTTCTAATTGGTCTTATAAAAGGCTGAGAGCCAGAGTTATCATGGCTCCATTTAAACAACTCGAAGTCACAAATGAAGTTTGTAAGCAGAATACACACTTCTTGTACCAGAGCAGTTTTTTCTTGTTAGGCTGCCTCAGGCCATCGATTCTGACTGCCAATACATTGTTGGTTTATCCCATATTCCTTTTTAACAGCAATTTCATCATTCTTGTCTGGTTTTCACTTTCCCTATTAACAGGAACAGGAAAAAGCGAAACTAAGCAAAAACCAAGCCCTGAACAAGTCTATCTACAATTTGGCTCAGAAAATAAAATCAATTTAAATAAAACCCACGTAGAAAGTCATAACATTAAAACTCCAAAATACTGATTAGAAAATGAGACAACATGGCAAATAAAAGTCACTAAAGTTAAATATATTTATCATCCTTGGGAAAGCAAAGTTGTATAGCAGCAGCATCTCTAGGAAATTTGTATTTTTGGAAAACACGGTGATATTTTCATTTTAAATGTTTACCTTCTCCTGAACTGTCCTGAACTGAACATCCAAGACTAGAGAATTACATGCTCCTACAACAGAAAAAGTCATAAGAAATCATTTTTCCTACTGCTGAAGCTCACTAAGTTACCCTTTACATAGATCAAGTTAAGCACACAATCAGGTTTTTCAGAATATGGGATTAGCTGAACAATTTCATTTTAAGGATATAAGCAATAGTATAATTTATTATACATTTCTGAAAAGCTCAGATTTCAGTGCTCTTGTGGCAAGCATTTGAATGTTTGGTGTTGGAGCAGATGGAACATTTTACAATAAGGCTTTAATTCTCAATCCAAAAGGCATCGCTTTTGCTTCTGGTCAAAGGTGAATTTATTCCCTCTGCTAGCTCTGTCCTGGGGCTCTCCCTAAGCAGGCTCTGTCAACTGTGCTATGCTTCTGCCAAATTACGTGATGATTTTGTCATGTGGGCTAATATTCCCCAGTGATTCAGTTTTAATCAAATGCATAAAAGCAAAGCATTGTTGAACAGCGCAGTAACAAAAACAACTGCTTCAGGGAGATATGAAAGAAGTACATTTGGGTTTTAAAACTTGTGCACGCGCAAACGTAAAAGCCCTTCCATCCCTCAGAAAGGCTCTGCAAAGCAGTTGCTCCAGACAGTAACTCACACTCATAACTAACTTTAAATCCGTAACATTTCTCATTGCAATGATAGGAAATATTCTTTGTATTGGAATTCATACTTTGGAGCAAGAGCTCGAGTTTAATATGCCTGAATTTTAAGGCTGTTGTCTCATATATGCTCCAAGTGTCCAATTAAATTAAGTAGACCTGTACAATAACTTGAATAATAACCTACACAAAATTCAGGATAAACTTTTAAAAGTCTATGACAGCAGCAAGAGATGGCTCAAGCCACAGATATAAGCTTCTACTGAGGGATCCAGCTCCTGAAGGCTTTGCAACATATTACTACTAAACAGCAATGAAGAAATTACTACCCGCTGAATACATGTACATACGTATTTTGTGATGTACTATAGAAGTACCTGCTATAGGTATGCAGGAATAGTGTGTTATCCTTTACAGCTAAACATTAAATAAAAAAAAAAAAATTAAAAATATTATTAACATACAAGAACTCGGAGACTATGTCTAGGTTAGCAGATGGTTTATGGATGGATAGCAGCAACCCTGTAGAGAGAAACAGTTGATGCTGACAACACGTGTCCGTAATATACACCTTTCAAGGCCTTTTATTTCAGATTAGCTCTAGTCTGGCCCTGTGGACTGAATGCCCATTTGCAGCTGGAGTGCATTAGTTACACTCCTGGAGTGTGCTAAATCTTCCAAAACCTGAATCCCAGTTTCATCTGAAAGGAATCAAGTTGAGGCACTGCAAAAGCTCCACATGACATGAACCAAAGCACAACAAAAAAGACAGACAGGCAGACAGAAAGAAAGAATGAAAGAAAGAAAAGGAAAATATGCACTTCAAAAGCATGCTCTTGATTCAAACTAACACACTAACAAAGATGCGCCCTGAAAATACATATGCATATCTCAGCCCACACACATATACACATAAACATATATGTATTACTAACATAAATAAAAAAGTGTTTCTAACACAAACTAGTGGATATCATTTATCTGTTTTCTTCATGAGTTCATTTTCTTTGTTTACTACAAGCCAGCATAGCTCTATCAGAATTTGCCTACTATTTTTTTTAAACTTCAATCTAATTAAATTTTAAAAATTTTTAATGAGCCTTATCATACAATTTTTTCCTCCATTAAAATTGATCTCAGAATAGTGATTCGATAATTTGAAACTAGCTAAAATTGTTCATTAGTATGGAATTCTGAATACTGAATTAGATGTTGCACATACTTGTAAAATAGATGTTGCACCTTAAACAAGATAGCTTATCAAGGAAACTATCCACCTCTGTACATTTATCTTACAGTCTTCCCAAATACACAAGTTGATTTGCCTTGACAATACTGTCTCCATGTAAATAACAAGTATGTTTTATTTCTAGGCAAAAATTAGCTTTAAATCATGATTTTTTGATGCTACAAGAACAAACTCAAAGACGAATGTGTGAAAATACTGGCTTAGAAATAAGAAAGTACAGACCCACAAATCATTTTAGTATGACTTAAAAGACTGAGAAGCATAATTTTTCATATACAAGGATAGGGGAGGAAAAGTGCTTCTGTATTTAGTCATTCACATCCACGACAGCAAAGCTGGCAGAGAGAATTTAGGGAGATTAATTGCTTAGCATTCAAGATTTCTGTGTTAGTTTAGAAGACTCCAAGTTAGTTTTTATAACAAGCAGATATTTGAATTATTTCTTTTTTAAACTCAGGTTTATTGTTCATTTCCCAAAAGACAGTTTCCTATTTGCATTTCTAACACTTTCTAACTACTAAGTATTGTATTTGTAAGTGTGCACTGTTGCTCAAAGCTTTAGATAGCACACCTTGTGGACACATGCTTACATTTGATCACCATCTCCTTACCTGAAATTTATGCATACTGAAAAGTGTATGTTCAGTACATACAGGACTGTACACTGAAGAACAATGCAACTGCACTGTGATAGAGTAGATATTCCAGGAAATCCCTTCTTCCCAAAGACTGCAGCATGTAAGCACTTTTTATAGAAAGCAATGTGGTTTATCCCTAAGGATTTCAGTTGGCTGATCAGAGTAAGACCATGTCTTGTTAGGATGTCTTCATTGTGTAAGTATCCCTGAAAAATCAGGACCTGGCTTTAAAGCCTCTGCTACTTTAAAAAAAACCAGCTTGTATTTCTATCTATATTTATAGCTTGTGTCCGCCACAGTAGTATTTATATATGTATCTTATTTATATTGCAGTGGCCAAACATTTTAAACACTTAGAAGCTCTGATATTTCAGATGTTCAGAGTCATCTGATGTTTACAGTAATTAATGACATGTGGGATATGGTGATAGGGTGAGCACCAGCTTTGAAAGGCTCCTGTCCACATTACAAGTCCACAAGTCTTTTCAGCTGACAGCTTTGTTGGGAATGAAGGCAGTCGGTTTTAACATGGAAAATGTTTTCTATGGAGTTCTGAATGAAGAACTGTACTGAAATTGCATTCTTTATGTATACCAAAGAAGTATAACAATGACAAAAGCTAACATTTAAAATGCAAAACAGCTAGTGTTGTGTGACACAGTGTGCGATATATCTCAAAGTCTTAAGGTTGACTAATTGAATTGCCATTGATAAGATGTCACTTAAAGAGACATCTCTGCAGTGAAACATGGGTTTGCTGTAAATGACCTGTCATTAGAGCCATGGGTAATGTCCGTGTCCAGACTGAAAAATATTGTAGCTCCCAGCAATATGCTCAGTAGGAGTTAAAACAGCAAGAATGGTAAGAAGTCAGTGTACGTGAACCACCAGAGAATTATGCCTCAGGTGCTACGTTAATTTACTTGTTGGCATACATTAATTGAAACCAATCAATAAAGCTGGTGGTACAACAGAGGGAATGCAAAAGAAGTAATCGACTGCCACACTTATTCATTTTAAACTTGGAAAACAGGAATAATTTAGTCTCAGATTTTTCATTTCTGTCAATACAGATAATGGGATTATTTATTTATTTTCTATTCTTTCAGCACTAATTATAATAACTATGGTGTCTTTCAACAGCCCTTGTGTAAACCCCAGTATTCTGATTAGCAGCTGTTAACTTGCATATAATGGGAGTGACTTCTTTCAATTGAGAAGTTAGAAAATATATGTTTGCTACTACAAATAGTGCTAATCATTTTGTCACACTGAAATCAATTATATATTTTAATAATTATAAATGTTAAGTAATTTTTTTTTCATTTATGGTATACTAGCTTTTAAATTTTTTCATTCCCAAAGGTAAACATTTCAAATTAATTGTCTAAGAAGCATATAAAAAGCTGATACTGCTCTTTTCAGTGCTAAATGGTGCTAAATTCAACCTGCAGACAAAGAACTGGATCTGCAACTGTTGTCTTTTGGCACAGTTTCATTAATATAATCTAGTAATACAGATTTGTATCAGGGGTGATGCTGGCAAGCTGACTTCGTTACATTGTTTTGCCTGGTTCTGGGGAGGCATGGGAGAGACATGAAATATGCTATATGGAAAAAAAAAAAAAAAAAAAAAAAAAAGAGAAACTTGCAGATACTGATTACTGGCCAGAATGCTTATTAGGTGATTGTCCACACCTCGCAGATTTTTCCCACACTGACATGCACTTTGCTTGTAAGTGAACTGAACCATCCAGTTACAATTACTATGTACATATATTCGTCTTTAGATTCTTGTTTAATTTGATACTAAAACATCAGTTCTACGTTACTATTTTCTAATGCAGTCTAATTACTTTTGATTCTTAGAAAAAAAAAATTAAAATAAACCAACTATTATCTTTTTTTGTTTGTTAGGCAAAAGATACCATAACCCTGCAGATGTTACTCTTACCAAAGATTGGTAGTATAGGTGAGTGTTAGAAGCATATGTAGTGAGGGTTTGCTAATGGTGGTGCTGTTGCTTGACAAGCCTGAAAGCAAAATAGTAATTTACATCTGACTGGAAAGCCAATTTTCTGTGAACTCAAGTAAGTTTAGTGAAGGCCTTTTGCATTACCTCTCGGTTACTAATGTGGCTGAGAAGATTTGTGAAACACTGAGCAACACTATCAAACTCGCTTAGGTCCTTTTCCATGACAGTGCTGTACAATATGGGATTATGAATTATACATTTTTCAACAGGAGTTCTCCAGCCAAAGTTTAATTCAATTCCCAGAAAGGAGAAAGTCCCGGGTGCCAATTAATATATCATGTGTGAGACAGAATCCAAGGACTGAATGCCAGATACAAGAATGCCAGGTACGAGGTACCTACAAGAATCAAACCAAGGAGTTAGGCTGAAACTCCTCTCTCCTGAAACTTCCACTCTCTCATATTCTCTAAATCTTAATTCACAATTGGCAATTTCAATACTTTGAAGTAGTTTGAGCCTTTCAGTTTGAAGCCTGGAAGAAACAATACTGAAATCTTCAGTCATAAAATAGTTAGATTTGAAATGTAGGGACCATAATTATGGAAATGGAAGTGTATACTTCCATGTCCAAACTTCACCAATTTTTTTTTTAAACACTGGTAAAAGAAAAGGCTCTACAGAAGGCAAAGGAAATGTATTATTCTACATCAGACTGCTCAAAGTTTCTGCCATCATTTTGTGGTTACAAAACAGGATTCAGCTATTAAATATGTCTATTAAAGTGAAAAAATCACCTTTTTGCATTTTGCACTACTCATTTAAGATACTAACAATGAATGATAACAGCTAAAGACATTCTAATTCTCCTTTCTTGCCACGATAAAGGCTAAATACTTCACATTTTATTCAGTCTCACATAGTTGATCGATTTCTAAAGTGAAATTGTTTCATATAACTTTTTTTATTGGAATAGAGGGGTTTAGTAGCCACATTAGTGAGGGACTGAGCAAATTTATGGATTTGTTTCATGGCAGTAAATCTAGGGAATGTTCTCATGTTTTCAGGAACTACTACTGATACTGAATACACCCTACTTTATTTCTTCCCCTCTCCCCCTCCACCTTCCCTGTCCTTTGAAAATTTTGCAGCTCACCTTCTTCTGGAAAATTTAATAGGTGCGCCCTGTGGATGACTGCAATGAACAACTTGTGCTGGGAAGCCTCCCTTCCTACAGATTCAGGTCCTAAATTAATTCTCCAGTTCTCTTAAAATAATCCCAGTTACAATTAATTCCTTTTCCTTCCAGTCACAGTGGAAAACAACGCACATCATCAGGGCAACCTCACATTTCCTAATTTCCCAGCAGTACATGCCAAAGTCACTCAGTGGGACAAACTAGGGAAGGATCTGGGACTGACCTGGAGCTGCTTACTTCTCGTTAGCCAGCCAAGAAGTACACGCTGATCAATCATTCAGCATAACTATCAGAATAGACAAATACTGTAGTAATGCAGACATTAATTTGGGTCTCTCTCTTCTGTGCTACTTGTAGGAACTTAGATATCACTGAGACTTCAATTTCTTGAGTAAATTTAACTGCATAGTAGGATAGCAGATTCCAAGATTAGCTGTAAACAGAGAATGACTGCCATGGTAATTGATCCAGCTTGTTTTCTTTACCTGTTTGAAGCTTGTGAGGACAATGCCAAATTATTCCAATTACAGGTACTAGACCCCATGTGTGCTGGCCAGCACCACTGTGAAACCTAGTATGAGTGACAGTGTGATTGAGAGTCATTTGTATTGTATTCCCCTCTTCTCAACTTTAATCTTAAAGACTATGGCTTTATCAAATATGTATTCAATGAAATAACATCGTAAAGAAGCAACCAAAATGTATCCTACCCTGAGCTATTAAGTGTCTTAAGATAAACAACAATGAAAGAATAGATTTCTTATCAAAAGGAGGCAAAATAGACAGACAAGGGACTAAGGGATAATAATATTATTAAAGACTTACTGCAGCAGCACTTGTCCAAGCCACCCTTGCTAAAAACAAAAATCCACTAGCAGCTTTGTAAAGAGATGAAGGCATCCAGAGTGTATCCAGAGTACTTTGGCTGTATCTTTTTGTTTGTCTTTTAAAATGCAATTATGCATTGATATCTCACTTAGAATGAAAAAAAAATACAAACCCAGCTATAAGCAACTATGCTGTTTCTGTAGGACATAATAATTGCATATCCACAACCTAATGTTTGAAGTTTACATTCAAAGATTCACTTTTATAGCATTGTATAAATGGCTTCACTATTTAATTAAAGGCTTGTAAGCTTTACTGAATGGACTCTTCAGCATATTCTGTTTACCAGCTTATGACTGCAAAGATATTATTTAGGGAACATTAACCTCAATCTTTCATCTGAATCAAAACTTATAATTTTAAACATTTAAAGGTAAGTTATCTTCCACATAAAATTACAAACAAAAAAGTAGATTTCAAACACGATGTAAAATAACGGCCTATCAATCTTCCCTACCAGACCTTCCACATTCATACTATCTTAGCCTGCAGATCCAATTATCCTTCAACATTTGCTGCTCAACCATGCTGAGATTATTCACCGGCCCTCCAGTTAGACTGTAATAAAAGGTCTGTAGGTGCATTAACACTCAGAGAAATAAGGTATAAATGCTAGCATTGCAGTCATCTCCTTTTGAGTTACATGCACAGCCACAAACAGTGTAGTAATGAATCAGACTATTTCCAACTACTTTATCCATTCATTTGCATGATATTTGAACTTGCTAATTTTTTTAAAAATCTAGGTGCAGCACAGCTTCAAGGTGATACATTTCTTGACCCAAAGCCCTTAAAAATGAAAGTACTGACATCACATGGAAGATATTTCCTCCTGTGCCCAGACAGCCAAAGTGTGGCTGCAACGTGGATATGTGATTACTCTCTGCAAAGGCAATCTCAGCTCCCTCTCACTATTTTTTTTAAGCTTGACATTTTAAGAAAGTAATCATACATACTGAAACTGCATTGACCTCTAAGATTATGTTCTGCACAAGATTTGGCAGACTTTCTGCTTCTCAGCAAAAAAATTAACAGCAGATTAATGATAAAATGATTTCTGATATTCAGGTCTTCATGGTCTTTGCTCACTGCGGTAGTTGTACATCATGATGAAACAAAACCCCTCTGCCACAGGACGCTGGTATATGTTGCCAAAAATGTCAGAACCACAGTTTTCAGCCCAAAGCTGCAACTACTTGAACTGCAGGAGTCATTTCATTAGCTGACAGCTGCAATAAGCTGTTCTTTCTCTATGTGGAGAAACTACTGGTGGGAGGTACAATTCACACAGGCATAGTCCATAAATCATATACCACTTAAAGAAAAATATACTTTAAAAGAAAAAACCCCAAAGTGTTGTAGAATATCTTTCCTATTTATTACCCTTACTTAGCACATTCATGTCTTAACGTTGTGTTATTCGAATGCTCACAACAGGCTTTAGACATGGGCAAAATTCACGAATAAGCAAACTTTTTGCTCCCATTTGTAGTATTTCTGCTGATCTAGAGAATTGAGATCCTTGGTGTTCCTTGATGATCTATTTCTAGTGAATATATTCCTATTGACCTAGAGAAAACAAAATTTGGTTCTTTACTTACACATTGAAACCACGATGATGGTGTTTATTTACTGTGTTACCGACACATAAGGTAATACAAAATTATAACTCGATATGTAACTAGATGAAAAAGGCACTAACACATTTCAAAACCATATGGTATTAGTAAAATGAAGTGTATCGTTGAGCTGCATTAACATAGCGACATTTCTGAGCCTTTAATGCTGTGATAACCTTTAGTCTCCTAATTGTCTAAGGAAAGCTATGGACTGATGCTGGTAATTAGGGTGGTGGGAGTGGATTTCAGTGTCACAAATGAGTGTTTGCCAGCCATTACTGAGCCAGGCGAGTCATGTACTAACAGGCCTTCAGATTCACCTTTTCAAATTATTTATGCATTATTCAAACATTTTTCATGGAAACCATTGAAAATTGCTGGCAGGTAATAATGCAACTGTACATCCAGCTTTGTTTTTCTCTTTAAATGCATATTACATTCTATACATGAACCCGACAAGCGTACAACCTCCATTCTCATAGCAAACCTCCTCTATTCTTCATCTGTAGCCTATTGCTATACAAACAGAAATGCTATGTTAGAACAAAAATGACATTAACAGAAAGATAGATTATGTAATGTTTGATATTGCATTTCCTGGGCTATTTTTTAATTTGTTGGTTTTTTTAATTACACATCATTTTCTCCTTAAGAGTCCTTCACTAGTTTCACTTTAATAGCACAAAGTTTTTATTTCCCCCCCCCTCTTTTTTTTTCTTTTTTTAAATCTGGAACAGAACACACTGAAGAGGATTGGTATGGGCATTTCACTTCTCAACAGCAGTCATTTTACCTTAGATGACAAGTACAAACCAATTAAAAACCTACTACCATGTTTGAAGCAGAGTTTTGAAGAAGGGTGTGACCTCTGCTACAGACACATCATTAGCTGTCACGCACCCAGAATATTCCCTAGCACCAAGGACTCTCAAAAGCAAAGCAGGGCAAAACAGGCACCTTAGTCCTGCACTCCAGCAATGGTTCTAGCCAGCAGGTGGTCCAGATGGAGCAGCATTTAAGTTGTTTGCTGCCTATTGAAGCAGCCTTTGAGCCATTTTAAGAAGTTGTGGATAGGAAGAAACGTACATAGCCAAGCTTACATATTTCCACTACTTTTCTCCAGAATTACTCGTGAGAAGAGTATCTGTTCCACTAGAGGGAGGAGCAGGCTCAGGAACTGAATTTCCAACTAGTGTTTCACTGCCACCTACAATAACAGCCTTACTCCTACGTGAAGGATGGTCTATTGTCACAAAAAGCTGAAAGGGCTAAACTGGAACATGAAGGTCTATTTATGCAGAAAATTTTTATAAAAGCAACAACAAAAAAAAAAATCAGAAAAGAAAGAATCTCACCAGAGGAACATTTAATTTTCTGCTTTTGTTTCTGTTTTTCCTGAAAATGGGATGTGGTTTTAGTTACAAATCATGTCTTTCGTATTATATTTAGATTTCTAGACTATGCTTTCCTTTGACATTGGGATAAAACTACCTGGAACAGAGCAGGAATTTGTAGCTTATTTCCTCTCTTGTAAAGGGCTTCACATCGATGCTGTTTTTTCATATATTCTGTGTTATTGCTTCTTCTTGATAAGATTTGGCAACAAGATACTATCTTCATCTGAAAACAGGTATATTTAAGAACTTATACATTATGAATACCTTGTAAAGTATGAAGATATTAATATTTCTAATTCCAGTATTTTTCCTCGAAATATATTCGAGATAGAACAGACCTAAAGATTGCAAACGTTGAGTTTTTCCCTAAGACAACTCAAGAACTAGAAAGTCCCCATGTCAGAGTTTCCAATATGTGCACCTGGATGTAGTTGCATGGCAACTCACTTTAATGAAAAGATTAAGGTCATTCACTACTGCAACTATTTTTAGTGACTTTGGTTGGGACAAGTCCCATAGTTAGCGCAGCGCAAAGGAAACAGGCTCATTAGAACAGCTGTACCTTATGCAGACAAGCAAGGCTACAGGGAGACATGGCTTTAGTCCAACCTATCCATCTCACCTGCCAGAGAATAGCTGTACCAGAAAAGGAGGACATTTATGAAAGAGCTAGAACCTGGCACACATTCCTCTCCTCCTCATCCTCTGAAACAGTGGACAGATTGATGTATGGTCTCCCCTTCAGGGCAGTCTGTGATGGCATCCATACAAGTGACTTCTATACTATGCTAAGCATAGTAGCACGTTACTGCCTTCTAGACAGGTTTGACTAGCAGCTATCACATTTGACTCTTCTCCGTGATGACTGAGAGACAGTCTTAAACCAAACAAATCCCCTCTGTGTTGTGTAATCAAACTATTGAAGACTCCAACTAAGAGGAGTGCTATATTTGTAGAGGAAGATGCAGTTACATGTTGGTTCCTAATTCCTTAGGCAAGCAGTTTCATAGTGCATATACCCCTAGAAAGACCTGTCTCTTTAATTTTTACTGTAGCACATTCCAACAGGCAAGAAAGACAGAGACATTCTATATAGAGCTTGAAAAATTTCTGGTTATCCTGGGCCAAAGACATTAAGCTCCACAGATATTAATACAGAAGCCTTGAACTTGATGGGATGCAGAGAGTCAGGTCAATATGCTTATGGTAGCCTCAGCAGGAAAAGTGCTGCGTGATTTTATATTGCCTAGTGTTTTCTAAATATTTAGGCTTTCGTGCTTCTCATTACTGTAGCTCAGCCAAGAATCAATGAAAATCTGAAAAACTGACACCAGCTGAAATTTTCCTGCCTTCCTAGAAATGTGTGAGGGTTTAAACCATTCTCCCAAGCAACGTGGTATATCAGAGTCAGAATAAGACCAGAGAGAGTTTTAGAGTTTTACTGTCATCTGTGATCATCTTAGCAGAACAGGGCAGTGCTGTCTTGTTTAGTGGGTGCCTTTATTATAGGTTATTCCCGACATCAGGAGTAATCTGAGATTAGAAACGCACCGTAGAGTCGTATAGAGGTCAATGAAAGAAACTTGGATTGCTCCGCTATTCCTAAAGTATACCGATTCCCTTTCTGCATGTCTTGATCTTTGAAGATAAGCAGATGAGCAAAAAAGCTGTAGGATTCACACTTGCTTCCTGTTGTCAGAAAAAAACAAAACTTTCCCAATAATATCACCCACCTGGATCAATGCAAGGTTAAGGCCACTGCCTCCTTTGATCTCTGCTGACTAGCACAGAACTTGAGGCCTCATTAGTCAGTCAGGCGATGTTGGGCACATAGGGTACTTTAGCAAGAGTAGATTATGAACTATGTAGCCTTCCAAAAAGTATCACACTAAAACGGATGTATTTTGCTTCACAGTATTCTGCATAGCTTGACATAGATCAAGATCAGTTTCACCTGGTTTCATCTCTTAAAGTGCTGATTACTGCTGCGAGTTGCGTAAAGTGAAATCATTTCATTGCCATGAAATCAATGGGAATAGGTAGAAGAGAATTATTGTATTTGCACTTATAGCTATTTATTGAGTGAAATGCATATGCATTATGACTTGTCCTAAACTAAGCAAGGAGTGTCTGCTAAGATTTTCCATCAGGGAAAAATCAGGGAGCTGACTGAGCCTACAGGGAAATTAGGGACTTTTCACATGCAAATACATATATGTGACCCCAGGTATTAACAAGAGATTTACTGTAATGACAGTAGAAATCTAGTCTAGTAGATTTAGGATAACCACTCCTGACAAACAGGTTGCAGCATTTATATTAACAATATCTAAAATAAAATCTTTACAGAAATACGGTTGTGAACTATGTTGTATAGTTGCACATCAGCTCTCTCACACATGACATTAAGGAACAATATTGAGAGAGGAGTTATGGCCCCCAGACAAAATCATTCAGATCACCTATTTCAAACTTCTCCTAGCAAAAATTTCAGGAGGATTATTACTTATTGGAAAAAGTTCACAATCAGGATAGTTGCTCATATTATGGACATACGTGAGAAATTATAAAAAAAAAAAAATACATAACATATTAAATGGCAATTTACCTGCAAACACATGCAAAAATATTTTAATTGCACAAGTTACTGATAGAAACACAACACCCCCCTCCAATCGAGTAAGGCTCAATGTAGGTGTTGTTTAAATATGGCAAGGCATGAAAATGCCCATCCTTCTCTTAATCATTTAAGCTTAGTACATTTTAGTATTTGTTACCAGAACTTTTAAGATGAAAAAACTCACTATCTCAAAACATGTCCCACAGCTAAACTTTGTACCTTATACATACAATTCAAGATTGAAACTTTCATATTTCTCAAGTTAAAATGTTATGGACAGAGCTCTGTTCATTTGATTTAAATATTTTTTTGAACTTTTTCAACTGAGACAATTCTTCAAGGTAGAGAATTACCACTTCTTCTACAAATTGTTCAGGAGGTAGGAAATTAAAATCCTGGTTTGGGTAATGTGTTGAAGACAACTCAAATAATGTAATACTCTTCATTCCACCATGACAGACCATGACTGTAAAATTTTGGAAAATATACTTTTCTTGCCCTCAGAAGAGAAGAGGAACGCTTCTTGGTTTTGCTTGCCTTCTAGTCTTTATCATTACTTAAGTATATATTTTTCATATGTTGATCCTCTCCTTACTATGACTGTTTTCTGTAACAAGATTTACTAATGCACAGAGGCCATGGGTTACTCCAAATTATATTTCAGCAAAGATAAAATTAACTTGCAGTGTCAAATCTCCATGCAAGATGAAGCATATTTGGATCCTGTAATTCCCTCTGCCATTCTTGACATTCTGTCATCCCTCTCCTATTTCACTCAGAGGAAGTGTTGCTATATTTTCATAACAGTGTAAATAGTTCAAAAGTGTGCCTTGCTTTCATCCATATACAGCACACCCAATCTAAAAGAAATTATTGGAAACAGTTCTTTCAGTGCTTTGTTTTGATGCCATAAGCAGTCAAAGTTGATTAAAAGGCCATGATATAAGAAATAGCAATATTTTCAATAACAGCTTCTTAATTTTAAAAACATTCAGAAGTGCTATTAGCCAAAAATACATAGCTGCACCTGGGGGCTTATCTAGGGACTGAAGTTGGCTTTATTTTATTCAAATATTTCAGTTAAAATTGTCTGTGGTCCTATCTGCCTGCAGACACTTTGTTTAATTTTCCTGATTGATTTTTAACACAGAAAGGATTTTTTTTTCAATTGTCAGTTATGAAAACTCAAACACGGGCTCAAGTCAGATCCCTATATGTATTTATCATTAATAAAATTATTGACACAACTGGGGTGGACTTGAGGCATAAACTTGCAGAATAATTTATCCATCACAACTACTACTGGTGATAATATCTGAAAGTCAAATGCTTTTCTTTCGCTCTCGTTTAAGTTGGGTGTGGCAGCACTTGCAGTTAGAAAAAAGTTTAGTAAATTTAGGAAGTTCTATAAGTAATCAAAATGAGTTTACAACTCTTGTGTCCAGCTGTTCTTAGTAAAATCCTACTCTAAACTCTTCGTGTTCTTGGAACAAAGGCAAATTACAAACACTACTGCCATGTGTTTAGATTTCCCTATTGGCCAAGGGCAGCACCCTTTAGTTAAGTGATCTGTTCTTAGATGTATATTGTTTTAGAAGAACAATTTACCTTTCATGTTTAGTTTTGTGGTGCTTTCTAACAGCAAATTATTTAGAGTGTGGAAATCTTAATGAAGACCATAATGAAGTTCCTCAAATCTTTTTTTCTACAATGTACTGCTGTGATTACAGCAATTTAGCACATTATGTTCTCAGCCAGTGTCTTGCATTAACAAAGTTTTTTCCATTACTTTTCTACAGTTCCCTTTTAAAAAAAAAAGTGCTAGACTAACAATGAAATTAAATAAAATAAGTATCTAATTGACTATCAAGTGTGAGGTCAACAGGCACATATAATATGAGAAGCATTAAAGTGTGATATATTAGATTACATATTCGTATATGGTCCTTTTTGAATATATATTCACCACTATGGCAAACTTATTAGTGTGAAAAGTCACCGTTGTTGGCAACTGAATTCTAGTTTACCAGATGAGTCAAATTCTTCCTTATGCTATTTTTAGGAGTCAAACAGGCTTATTGTTACAGGGAGTAACAAAGATAGACACTCAAGTTCACTCTTTGTGCCCCCCATGCAACTGTTTCTTCTCCCAGGCAGGGTCTCTGTGAGGGAAACCCAGAGCATGCAACAGAACTTATGCAGAATCATTTCCCCTAAATTGAAGAAAATAATACAGAAAAAGCCAAATTCTAATTGATACTTAAGGTGTTTCTCTCTCCACCTTGAAATTTTCTCTGGAGACATGGGGATGATGCAGAACTTCCTCAACTAGGGAAGTTAGATTAACCACACAGCAATATAGAAACAAGAGGAAAGGTCTTTCAAAGTCTGTGCCACTCCTTGTTTGGAAGGAAACCTTGCACTCTGAGCAAGGTGAAGATCCAGGCAGCATGAACTACAATATAAATCATGGCACCTACTTTACTTCTAAAAACTGAGGAGAAAAAGAAGAAATACTATACTGTGCAGGAATTACTTCACGCGGAAGTAAGGGACCTCAATTCCAGCTACGCACTTGCCAGGAATTCATGTCTCATGGCTCATCTTCCCAGTAGAGATACCTCCTCAGCCCCAACTTAAAGTATTCTGTGTTATGGTTCAAAGATGCTTCAAGGAAGATGGGCAAGTGACATGTTCCATCCCTATTGTGTCAGGCTGCAAGGAGAAAGGGACACCACTTGGGGCCAAAATAGCATGTAAGAAAAGTCTGTGGCCCGAGAACCTGAGCATTTGGCTGAAAATAAGACTTTCTGGACTCTGGATGGTACTCCTTAGATTAATTTTCAACATTATAGCCACATGGTAATAGTCTGAAGCCAGTTGCATTATAGAGAAGTCAGACCAGAATTCGCAATATCTCCCCTAGGTTGAGGGCAACCAATAGGCTACCAAGTTACACTGCTCTTTCCTGACAAGCCATTTTCTCTTTCTTGCCACACTCATTTTGTTGGTGTGAGGATCAACTTACACAGACTCATAGAATTGTCTAGGTTGGAAAGGACCTTTAAGATTACCTAGTCCAACCATCAATCTAACTCTGATAAAAAACCATCACTAAACCATGTCACTAAGCACCATGTCAACCCATCTTTTAAATAGCTCCAGGGATGGTGCCTCAACCACTTCCCTGGGCAGCCCATTCCAATGCTTAATA
>JAOXJK010000001.1:102958652-103004589 GCA_025774025.1 Xenus cinereus | reverse complement strand
ATCATTTTGCACATATTCCCGCCCCCGCCCCGCACTGTCAAAATTATCCGTCACATTCCCTAATAATTACATAGTTACTTCAGTAATCAATTATTCATCGAATTTCACTTACCTATGCTTTTCCTTTCTCAAGTTATGGCTTTCCAAGGGCACATCTGCTCCTCCGTGCAAAGAGGGTGAACAAACATTCTTAAAAATTAAGCCACTTATTCGTAATTATAAGAGAAAAAGTAAAAAAGAATTATCAGGATAAGTTTTCCCCATTAAAGAATACAAAGGCAGCCAGTTTGCAGTATTTAAATTATTGTCCTTATTGGATGTAAGACATCATTGGACTGAAAAAAAATATCGCCTTTAAAAATTCAGCCAGTGAAAAGAACAAAAAACAGATGCAGCATTTATGTATTGACTGCTAAATGGAGAGTAAATGTGAGGTAATTATGACATAGGTCAACATAACTGAGAACTGAAAACGATGTTAAGCACTTGCACGTGTATGCAAGATTATTACACGTAGCTAAACTTCTATTACTGTCTTGTAGATGATATACGTTATATACTAAGCATGCATCTAGATAATAAACATTAATAGGCCTAAAATTGTAAGTATTTAATGAAAGCTTTTAAATAGTGTATGAAGATTATCTAGAAATAAAGCCTGCAATATATTGCAATGCATGATACCGTTAAAGCTCTAAATGTGCCCACTTGCCCTACACAGAAGAACGGAAATCAATGACAAAGGTACGTTGCTCAAAAGGCCCTGTGCGTAGGGTATTGGTAATAGGGCAAGGTCCTTACGCTCTATCCCATATGATGGGAGCTATCAACGTCAATACAGACATTATTACAAACGCATCTTTACAAACATTATTGAAAAGTCATACACACAGCACCAAGTTACTTGCTACTAGCCCATTATTTCATTAGGTATATAAGTAGAAAGAGACAAAATAAGTTCACAACAGAACACGGAGGAAAATACAGTGTTTAAACAAGTCTCGCACTTTGAGAACTAACAGTAGTAGTTGAATCAGTCTTTGAATTATGTACTCTCTACACCTTGGAGGAGAGCAAGGGACAGCAGGAGGGAATCTGTTTCTGTGCACCAGTAGCCTCTGAAGAGAGGAACACTACAGTATAAGTTCAATATCCAGTCTTCGGTGCTGCGTTTCAGACCTGCCTTACAACTTGCGTCTTTACAACCTTAAATCTTGCTGGAAGAAGATTCCAACTGTTTGTTCTTTGAATTCTGTTACTGCTTTGGTTTAGGCATTTTATCCCTTATATAACAAGCATATCCCCAAACAGTAGCATTTCTGCTGTCAGAGGAGGTATACTAGAACAATTAATAAAATTCTTCCATTAATACACTCTTCAGTTATCATTGTAGTTACAAATACACTTTTTTTCCCTTTTAAATCAAAGAATTTTAAGTTTCAGTTATGTTACTTTGAAAACAGGACTATTGCTCTAATAAATACAAGTTACAAAAGATGGTATTGTAGTTGTTTATAGTTTAGACCAAATCTTGTTTCACTGTTTTGTTTCTTTTTAGGTCTACTTAAAACAAATTCTGCTTACCTGAGTAGGCAGGATATAACTCCTCCAGCTTGTTACTTCCATTGGCCTTACGCTTGCCGTCATAACCTCAAGGAGATTCCTGGTTAATATCAATTTAAAAGAGAACAAGCTCAGGCCTATTGTACTTAAAATAATGTAAAATCATTGGCATCATCTGCAAATTTAACAAAAGTAGTAGATTAGTGTAAGTGCAAATTAAGGAGGCAATAACCAACACCATCGCAATTAAGAAATTACCCTGTGAAGGAGAGAAATTGCCATGTCCATTGTAGAGCCTACAGAGATTAATGAAATATGGCTGTGAAACTGTTCTAATAGATAAATTGGGTGGGTGGTTAAACATCTGAGCAAAGATGATTACTTTGTAGTGAAACAAAACAAAGAGGAATAAATCACAAAGCTGCTCTATTACCACAATTAAAATGCAATTGCTTGATCAATTATCACTCTAGCTAATAGCTTGATGGAGGACAAGCAAATAAATAAAACATTATGCTAACCAAAGTTCTTTGAAGTGTAGTAATAATAATATCTATATACATATATGATCCCTATTTGTATGTATTTATGTCTCGTGTGGATAGTGCATTGCATAGCATAAGCAGGACTGTATATATCATGTTTAGCTATTTATTTTTAGTATACAAGTAAATATCAATGATACATAATCAAGATGATGCAGGTATTGGGTAAATAGCTAACACATGTTTAAATTACCAATAGAACACATTTCAGTGTTTTCTAGATCTCTAAGATTTTCCTTGTTTTATGTACTTACCAGCCAAAGGTGGTTTGGAATAGTTTCCCCTTGGAGTAGTTTCCAAGATCAGTATATGTGATGACACATGCCGGTTTCCAACTTGCCCTTGGAAAGTGATGGCCACTTACTGGAGTTCATGTGGACACGGGGCATTTTAGGAGGGCAGTAAAGCAAACCATGACTGTTGTATATCAGCATTACATTTTTATATCTAGTACTCAGCAAAGCGTACATTCCTGTATAGGAAGGTAACTGGTAACATATATGTCTGTATGAAATAAAATCTAGTATATGAAGTCGAATCATTTGTGTATCTATAGTAGGACCTGTGACAACGTGATCCAAAATCAGTGGCAATAAGCTGACTTGACCCAAAGTCCGAGTCAAATAGAATACTTATTTCATCTATGGAAATATTGACAAAGTACAGTTTGAATATGTAGGGAACAAATACTTTTCAATGATTATTCAGTGTGGAAAAAAAGACGTGTTTATGTTGCAACATGGATTTGTTAAAAGTCAAATAAAATTTGAGAAGAAACTTAGGCTCATGGTGAGCTTCAGTGAGCTTCTCAAGTATCAAAGTGCAAATAGAGGGCAAGTAGTGCATGCATCAAGCAGCAGAGAGGTATGTCTAGGATTTCTTTTTAACATTTTAATGCTTTGTCTTATGCAAAAAGATTACTCGTGTATGACAAACTTGGTTTGCCTTTCCCATGGCAAGCACAATTGGAAAACATACAAGTTTGAACATATTTAAAGTGAGCAATGCATATGTTGGAAATAAGTAAGTTTTGCTGTAGCGTACTAATGAAACAGCAGAATTTGTGCTCTTGCAAAAGCAGTATGAAGCTTCACCAGACCTCTTGTGTCCTGTTCTGCAGGCTGTGTCCAAATTAAATCTTATGTACTTGCAGTTAATTTTTATAAAGCCAAGACAGACTCATGCTGTAGTGGTGCATGCACAAAGACTGAAGGGTAAAGTGAGCTTGAAGAAATTGTGAAAAATGGGAAAGCATCATATATCCACTTAGTGAGGGCTGCAGGGGAAAGATAATGTCAGGAAAAAGCTAAATGAGTTAGTGCTTTCCAAAGAGTATAGGAGAGAAAAAGAACTTCAAAAGTGTTTATCGAAGGAAAGCAAAGTGCCAGAGAGAAACTTTTCCTATTAGCGAATGAAAAGGGAAATGAAGATTGAAAAAAAATTGATTCAGACACTGAAGTAATTAATATTCTGTCTTCATTTTCCTTCCGTTAAAGAAAACTAAAATGTCATTGTGAAAATACTTTTGATGGAACTCCTACCAAAAGTGAAAGAGCATGCCTAAAAAATTTAAATCTATGGAAGATTCTAACGTTTGGTCTTAAGAAAGTCTGCATAGGAAGACACACTATCTTTAACTAGACCAACTGATACAGCTGGGGAGTGGGAAGCTGAGACTGATGACCATAAGAGCTCTACAAGTAAGTATGAGCTCTATAAGTAAGGTTCTCACACATCCCTAGACCATAACAGATACACCAACATGACAACTTGCATTTTCATTTGAAACGTGAAGTTGGAAAAGTCAGCTTCCAATATTAGAGGAAACCTTGAAAATTGTTCTCTGGTTTAAAATATACTAAGGCAAGTTGAAATACAAAACTAGCACAGTGTAAATATTTTTTTATGGGATTCTTTTATGGGATCATGGTGGTTTTAATATAAACTGAGAGCATATACAATATTCACTATAATGGTACAGGGCTTCAGGTGTACATAAGGATATGAACTGTGGACCTCTGAACCTCAGGATTAGGTGATTAGGTTCCCCTGAGAGCAGGGAGTGGGTATCACGGCTAGACTCCGAGCTGCTGATACCTAATTTCTAGTCATTAAATCCTCTACAAGAGTGTACAAATCTCCTGCTCCTGCTGCTAACTAGCAAATGTGGTCCTTCAGCTCAACCTGTGCTCCTGCTGGAGCAGTAGAGGATTCAAAAAAGGTGGCAACTCGAGCTATTCTCCCTCTGTGATTTTTTGCTTGCTAACCTCCAGTTTGGTACACGGGTTCTGACACAAAGTGAACTGCAAGTAAGCGGGCTATGTTGTTTGTACTTGCACAGCCTGTTAATCAAAGATTTTAAAGGGTGACTCATCCCAGCCACACTTGATCGTATTTAAAAGGCCTCTAAGTGTGTACGGCAGAAGAAATTTTGTCAGGAACTCAATACAAGGCTTTAAATAGTCGGTAAAGTGAGTATTGTGCAGGCTCACTAAGGGGCTGTAATACAAAGTAATTGTGTCAGCAAGTTTACTGCTGGGTATAAAATACAGTCATATCTTGTTTCATATCTTTGTTGTTCAGAAGCAGAAAATGAATAGGAAGTTTTTAATTAAAACTATGATAAAGATAGAAGACGATTCTTTCTCCATCAATGCATGTATTTAGCCATTGGACGATAATATCTTGTTAAGGTAATATTTTGGGGAAGGAATTGGTTATTTAACTAAAAAATAAATAGAAAAATTCTATCTTCCTATTGAACATTTGAACTCCAGAAAAGCAAAAGATTTAACTGAATACTTAAATTCAGAAATACTACCTTTGTATCTCCCTAGTACAACTGTAATGCTTCTGCATCATTTTGGTCTTGGTTTCTCAGGTGTGCTCCATCATGGCTTGTTTATTTCTTATATACTGAAAACATTTTTTAATGGAAACTAACTTTTTATTAGCTCCAGGGTTTGTATAAATCAAAGGGGAGAAAGATTTTTTAAAAAGCAGAGTACTCCCCTATGCTTTAACAGGTAGGAGAAAATTATCATAGCCAATAGGGAAGGCAGATGTGGATGGGAGGTTGTTCATGGGGAGCTAGCTTTAAGGGACACTATCTTTCTTTCAAAACCTGGAATTTTTTTTTTAGCTGTACCATATGACATATAGGCAGAATAAAGCCGGAGGTGGAAGGTAGTAATGGGTCTGTCTTTTCTTAACCAAACTCCTGAGATGAGTCACTGATAACAAATGCTGATTAAGTCACTGTCAACGCATGCAGGTGTTTCCTTTTTGTTTGGAAAACCTTGAGTGAGACCCATGAGAGGGACGAGACACGATGGATGGGCTGAGGAAGGTGAGAGAGTTCTTATGAAAGGAATGCTGTAGCTGAGAACATGTACAGGTAAGTACATGGATGATACAGGCTATTTAGGAGCCTTTTTTTTTCTGTACTGTTATTCTAATACACAAGAGTTTGTTGAATCTGGAAACTTTGAAGAGTGAATCCTTTGCTCTTTACTTTGTGTAGGAAAGGCAAAGCTCTTTCTGGTCAGAAGGCGAAGTTAACTTAGCTAAAGTAGTTCATTTCAGTTTATGTTAAAATAGTTCCATTAAATTGGTAAATGGGTATCATTGCCTAAGTTATTTCTGAGGTATAGAAGCTGCGTGTAAACAGCAGGAGGCGAGGATGTGCATTGGAAACAAAAAGGACAAGGAAAGAAATTAAGGTGTTCAACTTGACTATGAATATGTTTTAAAGGATGAAAATGAACAATAATAATATCTGGAAGGACTTCCCAGGAACTAGGTTTGATAGGTGATGAAATAGGAACTAAAAATGAACTGAAAGAGGATTCCAATTTTTAAGTATTCATGACTACTCTGCAAAAATCACTTAAGAAATGTTTCATAGGGAGCAATTCTGTGTTCACATAGAGTTTCTATAAAGTGTCTACTTGTAAACTATACTATGTCTGAATCTAAAATTTTTTCTGTTTGCTTTTGAGATTTGTGTTTTTTCTAAATTATTGTCTGATTGTTACACTGATCACTTAGATTTTTAGATTTAACTTTCTTTTGTGAAGAAACAGGTGGAGGCCTTCCAATTTATTTTGTAATACTTGCTGGCTTTTCATCCATCTTTTCACCTATGAAGAACCTTGGAGAAAGTGATGTTGTCTAGAAAACATTAAATTCACTTTACACTAAACTGATGAGGAAATTTTAAAGCCAAGAATCACATTGTTTTACTTTTTAAAAAAGTTTTAGTTGGAATTTTTCTGAAGATGATCTGAAGTACTGTGCCAGAAGGAAACAAAAAAAAGCCTCTCTCTCAAAATGTCTCATTGAAACACCTTAAAAGCAAATTGGTGTGGTTTGGGCATCAGCCAAATCATTCCTAAACTATGACCTTATGTTTCATCCAAACAACCTTACACTGAACCACTGAAATGCATTTTTTTTTTTTCCCCTTCCCACTGAAATATATTTGCTGTGCTGTGGTTACGAAGTCCTCCAGGGAGTATCACACACTCGCGTGATGTTTCTTCAAAGCTCAGCATTGCATTTTTGGCTATCTTTTCTACATTAGTGAAATGTTTTTAGAATTTAATTTGGCAGGTTATCTCCGTATCAGCTTTTTATTAAAGGAGTCTCAAGAATATAAATCTTTTCAGTTAAGGTTAGCAGAACCTGAAATCAGTAAACAGGCTCAATATCTATTTCAGTTGATTGCATTAGAAGAATTTATGTTTTCCTTTCCACATCTGTTTCCCTCCTCTTTTGATACTGGTAATTACAAATGTGAACAAGTGTTTGGACTGTGCTTGGTGTGCATGAGTGCTGCTGAAATATTAAATATTATTATTTGGTGTTGTATTTGATATATTGGATAGTAATGAATACTTACGGAAAGACAGCGCAGGCTTCATCTGGCCTACAAGGGGAAGTACATGTCTGTCTGTATGGGTGTTGTAGAGCTGTGCTCTCAAAGGATCCCCCAATTTTAGGAAGAAGTCTAAAAGAAGAAGAAAGATTTCTTGTGGATCTTTTCTCCAAAATTTCTTGGGGTAGAAATATGGAGCAAAAGACGTTGATTTCAGTGATATACCAAACAGAAAGAAACACCCAAACTTATGTATGCAAGTATGATTTAAGATTACTTCAAAAGAAAAATCTGTATTCGTGTTTACTTGATCATTATTTCCTAATAAGTATCTGCAAGATGAAAACTACAGAGGGGGAAAAAAAGGCATTATTTTGATATCTGGAAAGAAAGAAATATGAATTTCAGGGCTGAAATATTTAATTTCTGCTTCATGACTTTTCATGTATGTGCTCTAATATTATTTTTTTTAAAAAAAGGAAGTTCTTTATGTAGAGAAAAACATGTAAGTGTATCATGCCTGAGCCAACTGGCTGCATCTAAGAGGTATAGTTAGTTGTAAATAATCAGAGACAGCGGCATGCAGGCTGTGAAAGAGTACTAAAAAGACTGCTAGAGAGATCTTTGGAGTTGGAAGGCTCATCTCTGTGCTCTTGATAGGGAACATAAGCTCTTGGCAGTGCTGCAGCCATTAACAAGAGCATCTAATTGTAGCAGGCAGAGGACAGGGAGGACTAAGAGAAGAGGAAGGCGGCCTGATGTGGCAGGAAAGGTGGTTCAGCTCTCCCAACAGGTCAGCGACACTTTGGTGAGGACAGACTCACCAAAATGGGAGAGTTTCTTCTCTCACCTGCTCTGAGGATAGTGTAGGACTTGGGGAACAGCCTGCTGCTTTTTAAATTTTTATATTTCCTTGTGAGGCAACTGATTTTTGACATAGAGTTGGCTTTCAGGAGAAAAATATTCAATTATTCTACATTACTCTGTTTATTTTCCTACCACTGTCTTGTCTTCTTTTTTCAATTAAATGCTGCTTGTTAAGCCTCCTCATTTTCCAGTCATGTGAAGATATTAGCTCATTGTGTCCAGAAAATTTATTTTATCTGCTTGCTAAAATTTTGAGCTATTGCTACCAGTTGATTTTTTGGTAGAGGAATGATGATTGCTTTGCTCATTCTTCTTCATCATTAGGATTGTTTGGATGGTTGTTTTTGTTAGGATGGGCAAAACAGGAGTAACAAGCTTTAATGTTTTTATAAAAGAGGAAAAAAAAAAAGCATCTTTCCAAATAATAATACTAGATAGTCACTTATTCTAATGACTTCTTTTCTTCCTTCGTCTTGTGGTAGTCTATAGAAAATGAATATAAACTTCTCATTTCTGCATTTTGCTCAGGTTGAACCTGACATTTTTTGCTTCTAGTGGGAACAAAAGACAAATAGCATGAAAAATAGCAACTGAATCTGATTGAATTATCAGTGATTCATTTTCTTTTCTCTTTCATTTATTGCCACTCTTAGTCTTTTTGAAACTTAAGCCCACTCACCTAGTGTAGTAAGGACACCCAAAGGTAAAGGGGCAAACTACCTAGAAGGCTTCTGGAAAACTGTTTAAGCTAGGCTTTTCTGAAACGGAGAACCACACAGATTTTGTAACTGTGAAAGCATCTTCCATCCTCTGTTTCTGTAAAGCACATATCACCCATGCAGACCTTTCGTTAATAAGGATGCGGTCTGGCCCATCTGTTCATGAGCCGGATAAATGCACGGCTCTTTCTGCAGTGAAGAAATACAAGAAACCTATCTATGCCCCGAGACTATAGAAAAAACGAGACACGCTTTTCCCGCTGACAGCTAATACCGCTGATGGTTACTCTGTGTTAGGAGAGAGACTTGACAACTTGGGAAGATGAAGGCAGCTCTTTGGAAGTCAAGAACTGAAACTCCAGCTTGGCTATGAAGAGATTTTAAGGGCGCTTTTAAAAGCGGCTAAAAGCAGCACGTGATTTTTAGGAAAGAAATGCAGGTGTTCCTGCCTATTACTCACTGCTTGGGGCTTAAAGGAAAAAAAAAAAGGCAAAGGCAAACATCAGTCTATGAAAGCGAGAGAGCTGTGGCAGCCAGGCAGGCTGTTGGACTGACTGCTCTCAGAGGTCAAACTAAAGTAGAGAAGGAGCACGGACTGAAGAGATGAATAATGACTAGTGAGAGTCAAGCATGATCTCTCTGGGCCTCAGCAGGAAAACCCAACAGTGAGGAACACTGACAAGCTGAATCCCAGAGGCCGAGATGATGAGAAACGATAATGTCCAGACCCAGGCACAAAACGGAGCACGATGTGAAGCCCATGGTAATATCTGAAATACAAATAAGATTTGTTTTTAAAACCACAGACAAACAAATAATGAAAATGCTAATCCTAATGATGGCTTCAGGAGTGAATATTCTGTATGTGAGTGGAGAAGCATGCCTTGAGACAGAACTTCAAGTTTCTAAATGGGGAATAAGTGCACTGCTGCAGGGCCTGAGGAACAGGTTATTTTCAAGAACTGTGGTGTGCTATAAAAGGACCATTACTAAAGACTTGAATTCACAATGTCCTCAGAGAAAAATGTCAATAGAAGTATTTTGATCAATAAGGTTTACTTTATTTTTTTTTTAAAGTAATGCAGCTATAATTCCTATACACTTGCTGAACTTAAAGCTTCTGTCCATATAAATTTGTCAAAAGAAGACCTTACTATTTAGTCATTGAGTAGTCTGGGAAAGTTGCTTTTAGCTCACTTCCTTCCCTCTTCTGCATGAAACCAGGGAAGCCAGGTCAACTAAACCAAAGGATATATAACTAGTACTGTTTCTGATATAATAGTGCTTATGCTTGAAGTTAAACCCATATGCAAGAATTGGCCTCTAAAGTAAAATACTTCAGGAAAAAAAAAAAAATTAACACTAAATGATTGCCATATCTACTATTACAAAAGAGCACTAGGAATATTACAAATTCTAACATTTTTGAAAAAAGTTTTGTTAATTCAACCTTTCTAATTTGAATTTTTAAACAGCGCTTTCAGCATTGAGGTAAATGTGTTTTAATTAAAACTGTATCTGCCCATTTTACAAGTTTTAGATTGACCTTACTTAAGCTGCCTACGTTGCTGGAGGTGATGAAATGACTGATGAATAAAGCAACTGGGAAATCCCTGAATTATTAACTGTTAAACGAAGGCCCACGATAGAACTTAGAGGCTTGATATGTCTTGAAACTGTCTCAAAGGATTTGAAATCTCCATTTGAATAGAAATTTTGGCAGAAGAGGGAAAACCCTTACGCAAAGTCAAGCATTCACAGTTTTTAAGTGAATTTTATAAGGACAGGTGTCCCACATTGATGCATAACCGGAGACCAATGTTACCAATGCTTGGTGGAACAACACTACAACCTATTTGGCTGTCTTGAAGGCAGTTCTCAAATCCTTGGAAGGTGCACTTTCTTCATGATAATTGCAATCTGAAACTTCATTTTATTCTGTAAAAGGAAATGTTTAATGGAGCTAGGAGAAAAATTAGCTTCAGTTTTGAGTGAGGAGGTGTGCACCACTTTTCAGCAATGGCATTTGCTCTAGAATGAGAAAGCAGCAGCTTCATGCTGAATGTGCTGTAACAGAATTGCTGTAAAGTGAGTTGAATCACAGCTAAGGTATATCATCACCTATACCCACCATTTCATGAGAGCCCCCTCGAGAGCTCTACAGCTATTTTTGATGTGGATTATAGGTATTATTATTTACGTAGCATTGCACAGTATCTGGGCATGGATAACATCTCTCTTGAAGTGCCAGACATTTTGAAAAGCTAGATTCACAAAGAAAATACAGAAGCATATTCAGTACAATAACTTTACATTTAATCTTGCCTAAAACAGATTAATCTTTGTCACTCACAAACTTCAGTAGTTGAGTTGAGTTTACAGACACTAGAAATAAACTCGCCGATACAGGAATGTATGAAAGCTTTAATGTGTAATTGTGTATACTTTAAGTATATGCAGTGGAGTCTTTTTTGGTGGGGTTTGGGGTTTTTTTTTGGTAAAACTTTACACCAGATGATTCAATTCAAATTGGATTTCAATCTTAAACATAATAGGACTTGCTCACTTCAGCGATTTTAACATTTTTCAATAAACAACTATAAAAAGAAATGTAACTAATGTATCTGGGAGTTATCTGAGATCTGCAGGCTTTGGGACTCAAGCCTGCAGTGTTAAACATTTTTCGTTAAATCCATTAAAATACCTAATCACATAGTTTACTTGTGAACACGGAGTCGTTTCAATTAATATACACTAATGGACAACTCGCATACCTTAATAACTTGTGTGGGTCGTGAGCGTAGGGCACGTACTAATCTCTAATCACCTAGGAATTTCTGGAACATGAAAGAAGGAAACAAAGCAACATAATGAACTGGGCTTTGTTTTCTTCAGTTCATTGATATGACCAAACTTCTATTGGATTTTCATGTAGATTGCCTCAGTCTGCATTTGCATTACAAATTTTTATTCTTATTGGTGTTAAATGGATATATAATACTCACATGGCTGTAACAATGAGCTTACAGGCTCACTTATTTTGTTTTATAATTCAGTATTGTAGTGGAATGAAAAGCAAATATTTTGCTATAATGGTTATGCTAATTGACTTTTAATGTTGTTTTATTTTCCAGCTACTCACTAGCAGTCTCCAAAGTTTAATAAACCTCAAAACATTTAATTTTATTGCCTTGCACTATTGATTATCTGTTTAACACTAAGAACAATGTGATCTGTTGTCTTTGCCTTGCTGATTGCCTGAATTATCTTGAAGAAATAAGAGATGTGCATGAGGAGAATCTCATGCAATAAAAAATGTCACTTGTATGCATTACTCATGGCTATTGTACAAAACCCACAAGCCTTTAATCTTAGACTTGCAAAGGAAAGAAATTTTATTGTTTCACAACTGAACTCGATATTCCCTCAGGCATTACACCACCATTTATGTTACTCTTTCTTGATTTTTATTGCCAACATAAGCTTATTTAAAGGAATGAATAGCATGCCGTCTACTTTGAGACAAATATTAAAATAATACTTAAAAAATCCTACTAGATTTACTAGAGAGGGTTTATTTCAATCTTAGAAGCTTAAATTATTAAGGAAAACCATGTCAAAGAAATAACAGAAACAAAAAAAATATGAACAATATAAGACTACATCCATTCCACCATCATCAAATATTTTTCACTTATCATAATGTGGCTTTGAAAACTTGGAGAGTGGGAAGACTGAAACAAGCTATCCAGAGGGAATAATGGGTAACTTTTTTAGAAAATGATTTATCAAAGCAAAACTATGTTTTGCAGCAGTTTGCCAGAGTGCAGTGTTTCATTAAAATTATCAACACTTTTTTTTGTGCAGAAATATATTTTTGCTATCTGCTAATCACACGGTTAGAAAGAACTACTAATTTCTGTCAAATGTATGGAGCTCCCATTTTACTGTACAGTTCATTCTTTTGAAAGCTGCTGTGGTATTGACTGTGCTGCATCAGTTTCTCTTTGCAAAGTAGAACAAATTCCAGGTGTTGTGGAAGCAGATGTTTTACTATCAATGAGCTCATAGAAACTATCATTCTAGTGAATCAATAAGCGTAATCTTGTGCTTGGTGAGCTGGAACAAATCATGAGTCTTTCATCCTAACTTTATTTTTAAGTATATCATATCCTGTGTCTGCAAATTTTTGGAGAAGTATGTAACACATTTAAAAGCACCTCTCATTTTTCTACATATCTGTAATTTCAGTGCTTGCACTGAGAGTATCAATTGCGTTCCTCAGAGATAAGAAAAGGAATGAGATAACAAATTATCCAGGAATATTACTTCTGGGGAAGTAAATGGAGGTAGATTTGTACAGAATGCATTGGTGATTGTTATTAGGTTCTCTCTCTTTCTAAGAAAATATCTTTTGTTGTTGTTTCCATCTGTTCTGGCATATCAATATTTACTTGTGACTTGCTCCATAAATATGTGCTGTTGAAACTGAAGGAAGTTGAAAACTTATTGAAAGTCAGTTTTAACAACTGTAGAGTTTATAAGGTTAAGTAATAGGAAGTGCTATCAATTCCATTTTAAAGATCCCCTTCTCCTGCCCCAGTTAAATCTTATCTTTAAAATTATAATGTCAGGAAAACTGAACGTAGGATCATCGAATGATTTGGGTTGGAAGGGACCTTTAAAGGTCGTCTAGTCCAACCCTGCAATAAGCAGGGACATCTTCAAGTAGATCAGGTTGCTCAGAGCCCGATCCGGCCTGACCTTGAATGTTTCCAGTGATTGAGGCATCTACCACGTCTCTGGGCAACCTGTTTCACTGTTTCACCAGATATACTATATAAGGTTATATACGAAAGTAACAGTGTGCTCAGCATTTGTGCTGGTCTTATCCTGCATATGATTTTTTCATATAAAGAAAACAAAAAGTTCTCAAAGAAGAGCCTCAGTAGAGATAATAGTATTTTGTAGGTCTAAAATGGTCTGTATGCTTTCATTTTTTTGATAGACTTAATTTTGCGATAACATTCTTAACAATTCTATTAAAGGCTTTTAGTTTCTGAACAACATAGGATCAAAACTGAGTTTTGCGACTCTCCTTGCTGGTATTTTGGCATGTGTTTTGTCTCTTATGTTTGTGGAGAAATTAGAAAAAGGCATTTCCTAGCCTTTTAAACTCTAGAGATTTCCTAGAGTTTAAATTCAGGGGATTGAACTAAACTTCTTCCTCAGTAAAGCTTATTTTTTGGCTCCATGTCTCCACTTCTCTATAGTATTAAGCAAAATAGAGAGGTTATTTCTTCTTTCTCTGCTTTTGCAACTGTTAGTTTTCAGCCATACACCTTCCTTGGTCTGGATTCACCAGTGTCACTGCCAGTGTGGGGGACCTGGGAGAAATGAAAACAGAAAAATGAAACATTCTCGACTTAAACTTGAATAAAATCTAATCATGGTGTAAAATCCCTCAACTAAGCACATTTCATTGAGATAAACTGCTTTGAGGCAGACAAATTAGCCCTAGAGAATGGAGATTCTGGCCTACGGGGCTCCAAAGCACCAGGTAATCTGTGGTAGACACGCTGTCACCTTCTGTCCCGGGCAGCATTTGAATCATGTTACGCTCCATGAGCCCCTTTGAGAAATCATTCTTACCAAATCTTTTGTGAGACAGGGTTTTGAATGTGGATGTCTTATCAGGCAATTGTTATAAAGGTACATTAGAAGATTTGATTATTTTAGAAAATTATCAAGAATGAGTCCTTGCATAAGCTTTTGACCTACGTGCAAACATCTGCAATTCTGTTTAGCCTCCTCTGCTTAAAATAACATTCAATCTAAAGAGGATCAATAAGTCACTGCACTATTTTGGAGTTTGATATAATATTTTCTTTTAAAAGGTGATATTTAAACATGGAAAAAGTGTCATTTTGGGTTTTTTTCTGGACAAAAATGCTTGAGCAGCTCTTATATGCAACAATTTTTATTTTTTTTTTTAATAATTTTGGGAGTAGTTGAATTGGGAGCCTATTAGTAACATCAGGTTTTGGTATCTAGATATCTCTCTGCAATATTGTAAATGCTACTGTTCTTGGTGAAACCTCTTAAAAGTTTTTCAGGAAATGTTTTCAGTATACGTTAAAACACATGGATTCAGTAGGAGCCAAAATGTACCTATGTGCTCAGTTTCCCTCTTTGGACAGCAGGCAAAGCAGTAAGGCACTGATTGCAATTATTAATTTAAAGTGTTTGCACTGTGTTATTTTACTGTAATGCTTTTAAATATCTATATTTTGTATATGCACAAAAGAAAATTGCAGATTTCAGTCAGATACAATTGCTTTTGGCAACAGAAATAGTTTAGAAACTTTTGTAAAAATATATATATTAAGAAAATTCAAGATATGTTTTGTTATAGCCAAGTATTGATTATTATTTTCTTCCTTAGAATATCTTCTTTATTATATATTTTTGCATTAATTTAAAAAAACTATTTTATTATTATTAAATTTTTATGAACACAGAGAAAAAGGATAATCCATGCTCTGAAAAAAAAACCCCAAATGACCTAAAACCTAGAAGGCAAGATAGATATAAATATGAAAGGACTTGAGAAATAAAGAGGAAAGAAGATTTCAATGTAAAAGTACTTAGGCTGCTTTAGAATTTAGGACTTTTAAATTTTAATGGAGTATCTAATGGACCACCAAATGTATCTGTATATTTTTTTCTGTCAGCTGCAGTAATGACTCAAGATTTTCAAACTAATGTGTATAAATTAGTTTAATGTACCCCATAAGATTGAAAAAGAACAAGATATAACACTGTGTGAAAAAACTGTCCATAAACCCCCTACAAAACCAGGAGATTTGATCTAAAAATTTTGCATTTTTTTACCATGTGAGATTTGGGTAAGGATAATTATCTCTTGGTAGCTCTGCTTCCCTATTTGTAAAATATAGAAAATTATGCTTTTAAGAAGGCATTCTGCCTGCCTGTTATGTTAACTTAATTGTCGACGTGAATCTGCGCTGTTCCTGTAATACCCCCATCCGTCCCTGAGGTAACTGTCCGCTCGCGTTTGTGTGACACTGAAGTGTTTGAGCAGAAGGTGCAACACAAATAGAAAGTGGAGCTGCTCAGCATCTTTTTTGCGGTAGGAGTGTGTGTGTTTCCCAGCACGCACCGGCATGAGGGTGTCGGGGCTGGTGTTCAGTTTCTCTGTCGTTTTTAATCAGACTCTGTGAAGAGGTGGAAGGTGAAGGCGAGGGCAAGGCAGGAAGAAGAGAGAAGTAAGGTCCTGATCTCTCCTCCTGGTCACTCCAAGGCAGAGGGCTAGAGAAGTGCATGGCCGTGATGTGAGATGGCTAGGGTGTGAAAACTGGTTGGCAGCTGACAAGAAAGCAAACAGGGTCTCCCTAAATGAGCAGCACAGTTATCCTTGTGCTTCTAGGACTGCGTGGCTCTCTGACACCCACCATGGGCTACTTCTGGTCACTTGCTCTGTGCATTCGAGGCAAGTCCAGCACCATGAGCCCTGGGGACATGGAGGCTGCTGTCAAGCTTGAGTGGACCTTCAGGCATGGGAGTGCAGGGTATAGGTGTGATGAGCCCATGCTTTGAAGAAGCTTTCATGTCATCTCCTTGCTTTGGGATCATGAGTATTTTAGAGCGTTTTTGAGTCTTCTGCATCTATGTTGGCTTCTTGCTGTGGCCTATGAACTTTGAGGACCTCAGGAATAAAAGTCATCTCGTATCTTGAGCTGGAAAGAATAAGCAATTGCAAGCGTAAAGAAAGGGAAAATATGAAAAATTATACTTGTCCAGTTCATTTAATGCAACTTGTCATTTTTGTGTATGCAATACTAACTATTAACAGCTAGCTTTTATCAGAAGACTCAAACCACTTGTGTAAAGGGGATTATTTTCTTCCACTGGGAAAATGAATTGAAAGGTGATTAAATGTTGTTTTTGGGAGTTCATCAAAGGCAGACCCAGTGATAAAGTTTGCATTTATGAGACCCTGAAGTCTATTCACTAGCTCACAACACTATCAGAAATATGATAAAATTCTGAGATACAGTTCCCATTACGATGTTAATTCTAACATTTCTATGAACTGTATCCTTTACAGATGCACTAGGAAAAGGATATTAGTAAGGATTGTATGGTATTCTCTAAAGTATGTATCCTACATGTGCTTTGGTCCTTCTTTTGCCTTGTAATAGTTTTACTATCAGTTAAAAGAATTCCTGTGGGGAACACTTAACACAGTGAGCTTTATCCATCTGTTGATAGCATCATTCTTTAAGATTTAATTTTTTAATGCTTTTAAATTATAACTCAGGTCTAAACAGGTTAGTGTAAAACTTTCAGGTTTGACTTGCTCTGTTTGATTTGATTCACAGTTTAAATTCAGGGCTTTTTCTCCTTGCTCTCCTGCGCACACTTTCACTCTCTCTTCTTTGCGTGATTCTTTAACCTGAAAGAACAAATGTGATTGCTTTGCAGACTAAAACTGAAAATCGGTTATCTCATGAAATAAATAGACAACCAAGCTTGGCACGTTTATTCTTGGAAGGATGACATTTAAATTGCTATTGATCAGAAAAAAGAAGTCCAGTTTGAGCAAAAGAACAAGGATAAACTCAAACTTATTTGCTGAGGCTTTGCAAACAATTTAGATATATAACAGACTTAATAGAAAAATCCATGTATACTGAAAGCCATCAGGTTTTGTTAACTCCGTAATTTTCTCAACTCTTTAAATGTCTGTTGTTAAAGGATAATTTTGAATCCTACTTAATTATAAGTTAAAATCATAGAAGAGAGAACTAAGGCTTTAAAGTTTAATTTTGAAATATTTATTTCTAATGTTAGGAATATGCAGTTAGATGGAGGCTTTTTGGTTTTGTGGTGGTTTTGGGTTTGTTTGTTTGGTTTTTTTTCTTATTTTTTGGGGTTTTTTTTGTTTGTTTTGGTGTTTTTTCTTTTAAAGGATAAAACCTAGAGCAGTTTGTGATATTCACCTTCCAGGAAAATCATGCATATTTCTCCCTATTCTGTAGGACGGCTGGGTTTATTTCTGGTTTTGAGCCTCTTGCCCTGCTGGACAGCAGGTGATTGGAATGCTCTGAAGCAAGAGCTAGCACCTTTGGAAGGTGTAAATGCCCTTTGCTGCTAAGCCGTAACGTGTTAGTGACACTTTCAGGTGGTTAAAAAGTAGTTCTTAAAGTATTTTTATCCTGGAGGCTTATTGTGATGTTGACTTTGCCGCATGTAATAAATCCAGGCTAACAAACAAAAAATCCCTCTCTGTTAAAAGTGACCCTAAAGGTCTGGTGTTCACTCAGCATCCTTTTTGATGCAAAATCCCCATCCCCTGGCTTTTGAGGTCTGGAATGTTTTCCTCATAGTAAATAGTTTTCTCTTCCCATGTAAACTATGTAGTTACTTAGGTAAGATCTGAATACCTACTAGTGTTTTTAAAACATCAATAATAGTGCTGTTTTAGTTGTAGCATGTATAACAAGCAGTTTTAAAATTCTGATGATTTGGTTGTAGCGTATATTTCTATTGTATTTCTAAAGTACTTGCAGAAAGGTATGAAGAAGCTGCCAGAAGGGACCATTTAATTTTAGTTCTTAGAAAGGTGGGGATTTCGGTGTACGTGTCTTCTTTTTTAAAAACCACTTTTCCATTTTTGTTTCTTCTCTTTTAATTTTTCTCAGAGTGATTCATCTTACTGGTAGGTTGTTGGGTTTTTTCCATTCCACCTCTCCTTTGCCTTTTCCATTGTGCTACTAACCTGCTGTGTGTGTTATGACTCCCTTGTTCCTTCCTCTGAAGCACCTGGAGTAGTTAGTGCTAAGGTCAGGCTGCTAGAGTGGGTGAATTTGTGCTCTGCCTAGATTACGAGCAGAGAATTAATGTTCCTCTATTTGATGATGTGTGTGATTCTATTTGAAATTGAAAAGGGTTGAATTTTGTCTATGTGTCGATGCTCTACTAGTGTGCAAGAGCACTCAAGGTGCAAGATATAGCATGGTCTTTGAGGCTGAACTTTTTTGGCTGCAAACCTTAGCGTTTTCCTGAAATAGGGAACAAATTAGGGAAAAAGAAAAGGAGAAGTAAAAAAGATACGCTAGATTTATTTGTGAATTCTGAGGTTTTGGGGGCTTACATTTGTTCTTTAAGACTAGTTAGTAGTACAGAGGGATGTGGACTGATCACTCTTTATGCATAAATAAAGCGTAGGGGTAGGTCGCTGGGGTTTGAAGAGGCATTTTACTCCTGTCCTTATTTTAAATGCTTCTGTTTCCTTGGATACAGATAGCTACCCAAAAGAGCCTGAAATATTATATAATACAATTTGATGGATACCGAAGTTGCAATTTCAAACCAAAATGACCTCTTTTTAATGGCATTCTCCACAACGTGCACAGTGAAGTCTGAGCTGTTATTCGTCAGAGGGTATGAAGTATACTATTGCAAAGATACACTGATACAAATGAATGGTTATGAGAATTTTATGACCCACTCATTTCTTTAATATCTTAAGTAGGATGAGGCAATTGGCTGACTAATGAGATCTTAATGGGAGTAGTGGTCTGAGTGAGGGGAGTATAGCTGTCTTCATTTAGTCTAAATCTGTCCTGCTTAGAAATTTACTGTCCTGAGAATTTTTTTTTTAATACTGCAGAACTGGCACTGACAACATTACCAGTATACGTAATGGTTTGGAAAGGGCAATGACGGCAACAGAGAGACAAAATAATCTTAGTGAATGTGAGCATTGCTGGTGAGTGTTTTGAGGGGACCTGCCTATTTTTCAGGAACTAGATTTTTCTTCTATCAAAACCCAGGACTTTAAATCTCAGTGGCCCAAAAGACAAATTTCATAAATAATTTCCAGCAGTTAGGGTACATAGCTTTCATTTTAATTTCCTACCAGAGATATGCAACACAATGTAGGAGCATAGTGAAATAAATCTTAGTTTTGTGGGCTTTTGTTTGTTTGTGTCCTCTAATTTTATCTTTTAATTCACTCCTGTTTCTTCCTATCATTTATTTTTTTCCTCCCTTCTGGTAATAACAGCTCTTCACTTGAAGAATTTACTTTTAGCTTTTCTACTTTAAGAATTTTTTTTCTTCCCCTTTTCCCTTCTAATAACTTTCCATCTGATTCTTCCTAGTCTGTTAGAGACTAGCATAGTAACTATGAGTCTCACAGTTTATATTTACTTTTATTCCCCTTTTGGTCTAAAATTGCTTTCACAGATGTCTCTCTTACTGCTGTGTGTTTTGAAATTTAACACCTTCAGGTCAATTAGGGCTCTTAAATTTATATAGCACTTTGTTACAGTAGCAGTACTAACATAGCTGTTATGGTCTACAATATTTTGGCTGGAAGTAGCATCTTAGACCAACAAATATAGTCTGGAAAAAAACCCTGCAGCTTGTAGGGAAATATGCTTTTCCTGTCTGAAGAGAAACAGCAATCTTTAGAACTAAACACCAGTTGAAAACAATTATTCTAACTTAATTAGCTGTCTTAGACCATGGGATAATAGATAATTGGCATCAGTGTCTGTATGGAGGTATTAACCATGTCTTTACCTTTTTTCATGACTTGCAAGAAAGGGAGAGAGTGAATTTATCATCTGCGGGATGTTGCTGGTTAACGGAGGGAAATTGCGGTGTTCCATAAAAGTGTACATAATTGTGAGTATCCTCTAGTGTTATGAATTGCAGTTTCCAGTTCACATGGGAATTAGTTCATCTTTTACAGGCTTTTTGGGAGCCTCCCTGAGAGGGGAGGAGGCAGGGATCAGAGCTGACTCGTAAGACACATGCCCTTCCCTGGGTGCCTGTGTCCTTTGCCAACTGTCTGCAATGTCACTGTGAGGCTGTTGTTTCACTCAAGCAATTCGGGGAGCACTATGTGGTGCTTTGGGTGATGTACCCTGCATTTTGGAAAGGGTCTGGACTGAGTGTGGGGTGCTTTTTTTTTCTGCTGTGGGAAGCATCTTCTTGGGTTGTCCAGCTTTGGTGCTTTTTTCCCTGGGTGTAGGCAAGTCTCATTTGATGTGTGCCACGTATTGGAGATTTTCATGATAAACAGGGGTTATTTGAAAAGTAAAAGTTTCTGGGAAATATCTTTTAAGATTGAAACTTCTTCTACCATGCATTATAATTTTCAAGAGTTTTATTTTTGAAAAAAAATTGTCCATAAGAGATATTCTCCCAGAACACTGTTTTAGTCAAGTAAAAATCCTCTTGAGGTACCTGAGTGGTACCACAGCAGTTCTCCTCAGAAAATATGGTGGTATTTAAAGGGATGTCTCATTATTTATGTTGTTGCATATAGAAAAATGAATTTATAATGACTAGTTAGTACAACTACTATTGCTACTTTTATAGTAATAGTATCAATAAATTCTTGGTTCATAAGGCATGTATTAAACTGGTTTTCATCTGGTTGGAAAGTTTGGTGGGTTTTTGGGGGTAGAAATTAGTCTAGGCAAACTCTTGATTGTTTTCTGCTGAAGCTTGTCATTTAGAGAAGACAAGAGATTTCTACAGGATGCTCAGGGCTCCTCAGACTAAACTGGTTTTTCTCTGTCTTCAGAATGACAGTTTAAGTATAGACCGCTACTATCATAGGAGGGAGAGAGATATTACGCTTTTTTTAAAGTTTCTTGTAGTGGATAATCTCGGAGCTGCCTGTCAGCCTCATTGATGTAGTCTTTCAGTTTCAGGATTACTATCTCCTTTCTTTTGTCTGCTACTTTAATTACTATTTGATGGCTATGGGCAGTATGGATTTTCTCTCTGAAAGATAACAACCTTTTTCTCTTTTAGAGAGCCTCCTGCTCTGTAGTCAGAATACAACTTTCTTTCAGATGGTCTGCTAATACATGCAATTAAACTTAATTGTTTGCAACTTGTATGCAACTTTGCAGCTTTTAAATTTCCTCTGTTTCAAACCTGAAGAGCTTGTGTACCTGGAAGTCTATTTTCTTTTCCTGCTAAAGGATTTTTTTCCATGAATCTTGTCTTAGCTTGGGTGGGAATCTGTTTTTAACAGATTGTTATCCTAAATAAGATAGTAAAGTGTGATTGAAATAGTTTCCAGATGGCTTGGCCATCGTCAATCTGCTAGATTTTTTTGGCACACCTTTAGGCCCACCTCATTCAAAATAAGATAGCAAACATTCAGCACAGCTAAGATACCTTTGCTTTAAAACCAGTGAATTTTAGAAGCCATTTTATTAGCATGTTATAGAATAAAATTTTTTCTAAATAAACTTGCAACTCTGCATAGGCAGCTTAATGTAATAATTTAGTCAGTTTAGGCAGATAAAGGCAGCGAAACCCGACATGCCTATCCACATTTAGGAAATCCAAATTTCCTAAACAATCCTAAAGAAAGACACAGTTGTCTGAAATCAGTTGTCTGAGGTAAAATCTAGGGCGTAATTACAGTATTCTGATTTTTTAGCATTCCCTGTCCTCTAGCTCCTGAAGTCTTGAAGAATGTGAATTTTATTAGGTGAATATCCTTCAGAATGTAATATTTTTCTTTACGTGCTTCCCTAAACCAACACTATTTTGGCAGAAGTGAATAGTTCTGCATGTTTCATGAGTGTTGAGCTCAGCTACCCGACCAGCACCAGAGCAATGTTCTTAGCAGTGTATGTTAAATTGAAAATATTATTATATTTTTCTTGTTTCATGAATAAGGGCTAGGAGACAGGAAAGTTCTGTGTGAGAAGGGAAAATGGATGAGGGAAGCATGAGTGTGGACTGTGCTGGCCTGCTGCTCCTGTGGAGCTGCTGACAAGGATGGTGAAGGTTGCAGAGGCTCCAAGGAGAGCATCCTGACCTGGTTCCTACAGCAGCTCCCAAGCCTCTGAGGCTGCCCAGGGCTCTGGCGCAGGGAGAGCAGGCTTTGGGCCAGGGCCAGTATGCTTGGACCCAGCGACATTTCCTGCTATAAGTCAGCACGCACGTTTCCTCCATGCAAAACTCTCCGTTCAGCCCCAAACTCACCTTTCAGGCAGCAGCAGAAATGGAGAAGGAGCTGCTGGTGGCACACTTCCTGTGTGATAACATAATAGCTACAGTATATAAACCAGTCCTTGAAGTAGGTTTGCAATTACAGTCTTCCTTTCTCAATAAGGTGAATATCCTCATCATGGAAATAAAGGGTTATGGGCTGTTTCCTTTACAGTAAGGTCAGGGTTTTACATTGCCAGTGGGATATTGCCATGATTTAACCAGCCAGCAGCTAGGACCATGCAGCTGCTTCTGCAGTTCTCTCCCCCTTGCCCCCAGAAGGTTAGGGGAAAGAGGGAGATAAGGAGGGGAAAGGAAAAGGAGAAAAAAACTTGTGGGTTGAGATAAAGACAATTTAATAGAACAATAACAGAAAAAGGAAAATAATAATAATAACGGTACTAGAATATACAAGATACAGTAATACAACACACGTCACTCACCACCTGGTGAACTAGTTGCCGAGCTCCTGAGCAGTGGTTGTGGATTCCTGTCCCCCAGCTGATGCCCATTTATATATTGGGCATGACGTCTATGGTACAGTCTATTCTGTTGGCCATTCGATTGTTCTGTCTGTGCTCCTTCTCAGCTTCTATGGGAAGCCAAAAAATGTCCTTGACTAGTATAAACATCGCCTAGCAACAACTAAACCAATATGCATTATTGACATTCCTTTTATGCCACATCTGAAAACACAGCAACTGCTGGAAAGAAAATTAACTCTTTCTCAGATGGAATTTGTGATGCATGATCAATATAATAAAGCAGAAGTCCAGGAGACAGAGTAAGAAAATAGGGGCCACAAAGTCTATAGCTCTGTGTTTTAATTATATTTTCCTATGCTAAATTAACAAGCATGTCCCTCTCTGTTATTGGCAGTGAGGGAAAATCCAACCGTATCAACAAAACAAAATTAAAGGAAACAAGATTTACTATAGTTGCTAAACAGGAGAGGACAGAAGAGTTTGTCTCACAACAGTTTGCCTTCATGTGGTCAGAAAGCCATTAATGAGCAGAATCAGCACTTATGAACAGGTGTCCACCAGGGGAGAGAGTACCCTTATTTTTCAGGAGGTTTAGGCCACTTACAGTAACCTCTTCTGCTCACATGGTGTTTTATTTGCCTTCAATGTTCCCTTCCCATTCAAAGTAGGAGAACCTGCAACAGAACCTCCTTGGGTGACACTTTAGATTCTTCTTCTTGATGATTAAATTCAAAAGTATAAGGCATGTTCTTTTTTAATCTGGAGTGATAATTAAGAGCTAGAAAGTATTTTTAAAAATAACTGGGATTTATATTGTTTATAGCTTTACCTCTAATTACATTATTTAAATGGATTTTAGTTTATGTAATGTGTATCTAGGCTATATGACTGGTCTGGTCCCACTCTTTTTAGTGAGATCACTAATCTTCCAGTGCTTTTTTTTTTTTTTTTGGCACTCAGTTCATAGCTCTAGTAAGTCTGTCAAATCTTTTGACAACCAACTTTCAGCATTTGCCAAGCTAGCTATCTTTAATTTGAGGAAGAAAACTGATAGAGATGGTTTTCTCTACAAGCTTTGATGATTTTCTTTGAAAGGACAAGTTCCAGACAGTGACTCATGCATGTCTTTGGGAAGCAGTCTATACAACATGTTAGCTGATGGGAGTTCCTACTTTATCAGGACTAGGATGAAACCTAATTCTGCAAAACACAGTTTAGAATTTTTTTCCTTTTACTCAAGTGACCAATATGTTGTATGTAATAATACACATACAATTGTATTATGGCTAATTAAATGTGTCATCTTGCCTTAGGTACATTCATTTAATGTTAGACTCTTGATGTAGTGATGTAAACTGATTTTGATTCAATGGAGCTAATTTATATTTGTTAAGGATCTGCTCGATTATATTCTACTTATAAGAGGAAAATAACAAGGAATAAATTCATAACCTCATGTCTCATTAAGTACACCATCAAACAGAAAAAAATTTATTCAATAATAATACTATATAAGGAAGCAAGCTTCGCCATGGTTGAAGATACAGGTAGAATGCATGCATAATTGACAAGACAGGAAAAAAAATTACAAGAAGGACAAGTCCAGAATAACCTCAAGAAAGTGTTAAAATTCATTCAAATTCACTGTTGGGAGTTTTGGGGGAATGCTTTCATTTTTATTTGAGAAATAAATACAGTTTGAGGAAATTAAAAGTAACTAAGATAACTAAGCCAATACCAAAGTCCTCGTGTTGACAAATGGACCTTCAAATAACTATGTACAACAACTTCTATAAATGTTTGCTGATGTGGTTCCACTTGTCACTCTCAATATTTCCATATTGATAGACTGTTTAATATCTGATTAAAATAATTTTTTGTCTAGAATGTGACCTTTTTTAACCACAGATTATGAGAACGTAATATTTTATTGGAGAGGCACCAACGTCTACTTGTGATGATTTTAGGTGTTTGAGATGCTACATTTAAATGCTTTTGTGAATAAGACTAGGATTAGTTAAGGGGTTAAAATCAAGCATGTTATCAGACTTCACTGAACTGTTGTCTAGAACTAGGCAAATATATAATTGATACTCTTTTTTTTCTCTGTACTTTCTATAAAGATACAGTTCTATAACCTTAGGCCTCATTTTTGGATTGAGTTCTATCATTCAGTTTCTGCTCTCTGCCTAATGTCTGAAAACACTTTAGTACATTAATGTTCCTTTTTTTTAAAAAAAAAAAGTCTTCATTAGAAGTAGTTATTGGAAAAGGCAAATGAATTAGTTCTTAGAATTAGAATCTAGCTATTTTATGGCTGGCATTCTTCCTTGTAGGTGTAAATTATAATTTCTCCCCCATTATATGGTTTGCCAACATGATATTCTGTTTTATGTACAATGCTGTTTCTTCAGTACACCATGCTGCCATAGATTGAACTTTGGGTTGACGTGTCTGCTCTGAACCAGCCTGTATTATTCTAAACTTTGCCTTTTGTCTATTGATTATATATGCAGGAAATAACATAGTAGGGAATTATATAAATTTCCTAAGTCATTTAAAAGCGTTCGCATTGGCCTAATAAAATGGCTGAAGTTGAGAAGACTGTTTTTCTTTTGGCACAGATTCGCCTACACTCGGTAGCTGTCCCAAAGGACAGATCTGTGTATCTGTCACAAAGTGTCTGTTTGCTAGTTTTAAAGTTAACTCGTATTTCAGTTGCAGGGACTAATCTTTTTATCTGAATAGGTACAGGGGTACACACCATGTGAGGCAATGCCCTCCTGAGATGGAGTCCACATCCTCTCTACCTGATACTGCTCTAGTCTAGATGACAGGCATACACATTCCTTCCTGGACCTGCTTTGCTCACTAGTATGTCTCTTTTCTAGCCTTTTTTCCCTCCCTTCTTCCTTAATTTAATGGATACCTTTTACCACTACAGATTAAATTATCCAACATTATCTGGCTGTAGTGATCAAAATAATGAACAAATGCTATTTTTAATATAGATAACTTTTGAGATTCTAATCAAGCTAAGTGGAGAATTAAATTAAACAATTAAATTTTGGAGAAAGCATTGTAGCAGCTAAATTTTAAACTGGCTTTTAATAATGTATTTCTAGTACCACTTTCTAAAGTCTGTCTAACATTATTCAGGCATGTTGGGGTTTTATGAATCACCATAAACATATGAAATGTCATTTTAGATTATTTAGACCAGTGAAGTTTTTGATATTGTCTCTTAAACAAACCATATACCCTTGATTTGAGTTTACTATGTGCTTTTTGTGCCATAATCTCTGATGGAATATGGATAACAGAAGCCATGTTTTTTTAGATAAAATTTATAACCTACTGGCTGGTGCATAAGATTGCAATTCGGAAAATCCTGACTTCATATATGTCTTTGGTTTTGACATTTTTCTTGTAGTCTCTCTTAAAGATAGAGGAGCATTTTTTCTACTTGTATATCCTGGAGCTTTTTTCCTAGCCTTACATATATTTTTATTTGACTAGCTGTACTGGTTGATTAATAGCTCCCTAAATAAATTGAGATGGATTCCAGGTTAACAGATCTCACAGCTTAAAAGGAAGACTTCTAAGGACACAGGTTGCGTGTCAGAACTTCGTATGGAAACTGTTTGTGGATGTGGTTTGTTTTGGTGTTTAGTTGTTTTTTTCTAAGTGACTGAAAAAAATGCAAAACAGGAATTCAGGGTCATTATCTTTCCCATTTACAGACGGGAAAAACAGAGCCTAGTGACTGGCCCACTGCCACTAGCCGTGTCAGTCACTGGTATAACGGCACCGACAGAGGTGTCATACTTGAGATCCAGACAAGGTATCTGCTTGGCCAGAATGCCATTGAACTGAATGACATTTGCAGCTTGAATGAAGGTTGACTCCTTTCCTTTTTTAATTATTTATTTTTAGTTTGTTCAGTCATGCAGACAAATTCTTAATGATCGTATCCAGCCTACTGTCTTGTTGATATCAAGGAATAAAAATATGTAACCTTATACACTCATCATTCTTCTTGCGAAAGAGACTACTTACAGTAAAAGCAAGAAGATGGAGTATGCCAACTTTGGGAACTGGGTACAGTGTGTAATTCACATAGATGTAGGAAAAAGATATGTAAAGGGTTAATAAAGGCTTGCTAAAGCACAGCAGCAGGATAGGATGAAAGCAGGTGGGAGTACATAAGTTTCTCTGGAGTCAAGTCTCCAGAACTGCTAATATAGCTGTTAATGTTATTAATAAACCAAAGTAGAATACTGGCAATTGGTACCCTGAAAATGTAAGAAGATAAATAATCAGAATGTAGAAGTGAGCAACATCCTTCTAAATTTAAAAAAAAAAAAGAAAAAAAGATGGGATGTTTTGTCGTATTTGCCATTAAAGAATGAGACACATTATTTTTACTCCCACTTGCAAGGCCCAGTGGATAGAACAGATTAGCAGTATGCAGCAAAAGCTTGGGGGGAAAAATGACCAATGTCACCTTTCAAGCCACAAAAGCTGCAGCAACTGAATTTTTATGTTGCTTCCCAGCTCACCACGATGACTTACAGTTAACATTTGCAGCACTGCACTGCAGAGAACTAAAGGCTTACTCAGCAGAAGTAACGTAAGGTGAATACATGGTGCTTGTTCATATGGGGTCAGTGTGAACTGAAAATGCTTCATACTATACCATCATCAATATTACTAGATAGGGAATGCAACCGAATGATAACAGGGCTAGCTATGACCTTGGTGTAAGTGACAAACACCTTACATTATAGCGGTTCACAAGTGGCAATAAGTAATAGGGCTCGCAGAGGTGGCCATCAAATATAAGTAATTAACTGAAGCAATGTAGAGAGAATACATGAGCCTGGGAAATGGTCCAAGAAAGAAATATAAAAAAAAGAACCCAGACAAACTGGAGGAAAAAGACATTTTTGTTTTAAGGCAGCAGACTTATGAAGGTTGGTGATAGCATCCTGGACTAGCTGGGAAGTGGAGATAAGTTGGATGAATGCTATATAAAAAAAACCAAATATCTTGCAGGACTTGGATAATGTCATATTAGCAGAACTGGTACTTTCCTGCTCACAAGTGAAGTGTATAACAAACTAATACATATGTCACGGGAGGGGGGAGGGTAGGGTACGTCCGGACTAAGGCTTAAAACGTAAATATGTCTGGGGCCAAGATTCTGGACTTAAAGTAAAAAATTATAACCTTAGCTTCCAGTTTTAATAGGCTTGGTTTTTTTGGTGTTTTGGTGGTTTTTTGTGTTTTTTTTTTCTTTACCACTGTGGAGGGAAGGGGATGAGGCTTGAAAACATCTCCAGCATGTAATTGAAGTAGTGATGTCTTCCTGAGTCAGCAGTCAGGGGGTGGGATGGGGAGAAATAAAATTAAAAGAAAGACTATTCCAGTGCAGAGGTGTGTCAGAAGTACAGGTCACACAGAAAAGCACTAGTACTGTAGAAGCATTTCTAGCAATAGATTGTGCTTTGTAGACTTTGCTAGCATGTACATCCTTATTAAAAATGTAAATTCAGAAGACATCCATTTCTGCTAGCTTTGTCTCTAACCGTCTATTGCTTTCAAAAGCTTTGAAATCTGCGCTGTGATGGAAGCTCAGCCTCCAAACTGTTTCAGTCTCTCACTGAGAGCAGAACATGCTGTCTTGCCAATATCAAAAGCCTTTTATATTGTTTCACAGTAGATCAAACTTTATTATCTGTCTTCATCATATTCTGCTCCCCACCTTCTCTGAAAACTGTGTGTTACAAAGTGAACAAAGAACATTTGCAGTTTCTTGCAATAGGGAAGAGCCACACACTGTACAGCCATTAAACCCAAGACTTTATACATATATATACTTTTATATATAAAACTTTATAATTTTGTGTAACCTCTGGACAAGGCTTATGTCCAAATATGGAAGGAAAACACAACATATCATTCTTCCCCCCCTCTTTGTACTTTCCAGGGATGGTTGCAAAATAAAACACGTTACTTCAGACCTTTGGGTAATCAAGGACTGGGGCAAATGACCAGAAAGTTTTACATGAGTCATTCACTTGCAAGCCGCCTTTTTTTTTTCCCTTTTTTTTTTTTTTAATATGTTTTTTCTTTTTTTTTTTTTGTTCCTCCCTTTCTTTGGTTGAAGAATCTCATTTTTATGGAGGACAGTAAGCACTTCTGTATGCAGAGGGGAAGTTCATTGAACCCTTGCTTGTCTCTTCTGGGAATCCCATAACTGGATAAGGAAGTAGGCAATATTCCTCTTTTTATGCTTTCCCCTTTCAATTGAGTAAGCAGGGGCAGTCTTGAGCAGGTGTTATGGAAAAGAAACAACAATTGCTTGAGGTTGTCCTATGGCTCATATCAAAGGTGCTTCTGAAACTACATGACAAGCAGAGAGATTTGAGGGGGAGACAGAAATAGCACTTCTTCAGAGGCTACAGTTTGAGAGAGGTGACCCAGGGAATGTGTTATCCTTTCATGATCACACAAAACCTGCTTTTCTTAACTGAAGCTGTGGACTTTTTCACCTGTACCAGGGAATTGGATTTTCTTTTAATCTGCACATACAGGTTTTCAAGTGTTGAATGTTTGCAAATCGGCCAGAACTTCTTAAGTGCTCAATGTGCCAAGTCCGTTTACAAGTAGCTGCTTTTCCTGAAGCAAAAATAGAAGTTAAGCCTTCTTGAAAATCAAGCCTGGACGCTTTCAAAAAGTAAAGACAATTTTAGCTTATATGTGCTAGCAGCATGATCACTTCAAATACTACAAACAAGTGGAGCTTTGTGGTCTTCAGCTTGGTGATTTCCAGTGTGTCTTGATGAAAGTAGAGAACAATAGCAGGAAGGTTGCTGGAAACATTAGGCCTACATGGGAAGGTGTATTTAAGTCCTTTGCTTATGAATAGGTGTGACAACATTTGAGAAGAGGAAAAAAATATATGATTGCCTTGAAAATCTTCAGTTTTGGTTATTACATATTTTTAGCAGTCTTATCACTTATAAAAATGAATATGCATTGGTGAATAGCTTCAAATACTGATTGTTCAAAGATGCTTTATCAATGAATCAAACACTTTTTGACGATATTTGAATCCTACAGTGAAAGACAAATATTCAAAATCACTAAAGAATTTAAATAACACACTTTCAATGGACTCCAGAAAAAGGGTTGTTTATAGGTATTTCTATGCTTTTGAAGATCTGCTCCTGAGTACCACTGTCCACAGATGTATAAAATACCTAAAGAAATAAATTATATGCAGTGTATCACATGTAATTTTAAGGTGAAGTCCATGAACAATTATTGGGTGTTATCTACTTGCAGAATTATGAATAATCAAACAATTATTGCTGTATATCTTTATTGAATATTCTTCAGTAGTTACAAACTTTTATTCCCACATTTTTCCAGGACTGTAACGTGTTTGAAACGTTTGTAACGTGGTTAACTAATCTTTTTTTCTTGAACACAGTGCTAGCTGGAAACCATGTTGAAAAAGGTATAACTATCCTTGTTCATAACACATGTGAAATTATTTCTCTTTGCTGAGGTTTAGAAATTGGCCAGCATGTTGAATATTATTCCAGTAAAATTTTGTTGGAAACTTTGGAAATTCCCCGGAAACCCTCTAAGTGAGAGGTGGTAAATTTGCTGCAAGTATGCAGTTTTCACTGGCTGCCGTAATTTCCTGAATTCATGATGCTTTCTTCCTTTAATCCAGCCTTCCTAAAACGGATAGATTTTTGTGGTTTCATACATATGGTTCTTCCTAAGATACGCACCTCTTTAGAGGAGAGAAGAAATCATTTTACTGTGAAACCACCCAGAACAGTTGTTAGAACATATTTCCATTTGCAGCTGATAGCCAGCTGGCAACGTCTCCTCGCTGGCTGCAGACACTTGCCAGAACTAAATGTCGTTTGGTTCTCCCTGCCTTCCAGATTCGCTCTATGTCTTTTAGTATTTTCTTTATTTCTAATACTTCAGAGTCATCTACCTTGTGGCCTCAAATTATTTTCCATCTACTCTTTTTTTTCTTTTCAGTATTTACCAGTGATGTATTCAGGGGTAAGAATTTTCATGCCAGAGAATTTCCTCTGCATCTGCGTTTCATTTACCCTTTCAAAGACATGATGTCTTCATTGACTGACCCTTTGTAAGGCAGCTGTAAGGTCACCCTCACTCTTTTCTTTAAGACACATTATTAGGGCTGAATAAGTATTCTTCAACTAGGTTGGAACACATGTAGTCAGAATTTGACACTTTATGTTGCATTTTTTTCTATTTTCAATTTGGGCATGTTTCACAAAGAAGCTCTATTGAAATGTTTATCGACTATTTTCCTAAATAATACCCTTTTTATCTCAATAATATTGTTTAGAAAATATTATTTATGACCAATGCTTTGGGGCATATTAGATATATAATTTACAGAATTTGTGGTATCTTTCAGGACTCTGGACATTGCCTTTAGCAATGTTTAGAGCAAGAAGCATGAAAGAGTGTAGTGAACAATTAAAACCAGATTTTTATTATTTTTTTTCCATGGAAAAAAACCCAGGAATCTGGCTGCTGGTAGAAACTACAATTTTACAGCTTTTGTAAGGAAGTAAGAGTTCATATATGCTGACATTGGAATAACTTTTGAGTGGGTTTTTTTGCTGAGTATTTTAATTTAAAACACTGAATAGCACTGCTGTACTAAATATAAATTCTGTGTAATGCAACAACATGCAGTGATACTTTGCACATATATTATTCTATTAAAAACAAAAGTGGACAGTTAAGTTATTTTGGTAAATTATAGCTTTTTGGTTTTTGGAGTGTGCTAACTGAAGAAAATTTGAGTGAAAATTTTCCATCTGTTGGATGTTATTTCACCTGATAATGTTTTTACCAATCCAATTTATTAAAATTTTTCTTTTCAGTCTGATGCCAAATTATCCTAACAGTCACTGCATAAATGTTTATATGCAGCAGGAATTAAAAAAAGAACTTATGAAGAGCATCTCTGGAAAACTGTTGCCATCTATTTGCTTTATATAGGGTTCTGGATTTTAACAGAATCCTTGTCTCTGCTTGTTTTTTTGTTTTGGTTTTTTTTTGTGGCTTTTTTTTTTTTCTTGACTTTACCTTTCCTGTGCACTTTCAAATCTAGTTGGTTGAAAATAACAGAAAAATAGAAAACTGCTTTTAATAAAAATCCCACTGTATTTTCTACAGTGCCTCTTCACCTGGGCCACAAAATGGTGCAGCTCCGCTGCATCATAGGCAGGACAAGGAAGTACCCACTTTACAGTATACTTGAATTGTCAGGAGTTATTTCTGATTAGTTTTCTTTTAATGTTCAAATCAATTCTGAAATCGCTGTATTTCTCCTATCCCCTATGGAGTTCTCAAAGATAGATTTGGTGAAGCTGGAACCTTCCCTTCCCCTGCTCTGCTTTCTTGCATTGTAGTGCTTTAAAAAACAGAAGCTCTCTCTGTAGATGTTATAAAGATCTGGCAAATACTGCAGTGACCCTAGCCCTGTCTTTGAAGCATCATTCTTGTTACTGTTCAAATCACTAGAAACATCTTATTTCATATTAATCTACTGAAATTTATTGCAGAATACCAAACAGAAAATTGCAGGAAAGAACAGTCTCATTCAACCTAGGAGTAACTGTATTCTTAAAAAATACTTTTTAATTACATACTAATTCCTTAGAAATAATCATAAAATTAGTGTAGCAGGAAGGAAATGTCTGTGGCTGATCACTGTTTTAAATGTTTCAAAAGTAATAAACAGTGTTTTGTTCCAAGCGCAGAGAGCATTCAAATCCCTTTCTGTGTGCTCTAATCCTTTACAGACATCAAAGCTTATGTAGATTGTTATTAAAGATATCAGGTGTGGTATGGTTTACCCCAAGTAACATTCACTGTCTAAATGTAAATCTGGATAGTAGTTTTGCAAGAGATCATAGAAATTTAAATTTTTTTTTTGCTTGTATGGGATTAAGTCTGAGATATTAAAGCTGCAAGTTTTAGAGCCTGTCATAATACAAAAACTTATCCACGGTTCTCTGGATAAGTTTTGAGATGTTGCACATGAAGAAGAAGCTACAAGGCTGTTAGCCCTTTTTTCAGCCCTGAAGTGAAAACAAAATAGAGGTGAAAAAAGGGAATATTGAATCTGAAAGTTATGTGTGCAGCAGGACAGTAGAATTTGTTTTGAAGGGGAGCAGGGTGGTAATGAGCTCACAAATTTATTCTCTGCATGAACAAGGACGTATAAAAAAAAACCCTGTAATGACAAGTGAGGAGAAAGAGGAAGAAATGTTATTGCAAAACTAATCACAAATGAGCAGTGAAGATTGATAATGGCGCGCAACAAAAAAGAGGAAATAACTCAAAGTATGATAGTAAAGGAGGAAAAAAGGAAACGGCTGGGACAATTTCTTCATTCATGGAAATCAAACGCAACCCAGGATATAAGTCAGGATTCAGACAAACGTAATGTGGGTATTTCCATATTTTGCACAGTATTAGTTCTACCTGTCTTCAAACATCTGACAGCTTTTGCCCAGGGCTGTGTTAGCAGTGCATTTGCACTGTCAACAAACAGTGAGCTCTGGTCAATCTGGTTGAACGTTATACATCTCAAGAAACAAGTAGGAGAAATCCTTGCAAAGTAACTTGACCTTTGTGCTCACTCAGAGGAAGACCTCTATACTGTGACCCACGAATGTAAATCAACAAGCTCAGCACTCATTGCATTGTCTGGCAACCTGAGCCAGGCATGGTCAGGGCTTCCTACTCTTCCACAGCGCAGGTCCCATAAAACTTGGCCTCTTTTCTGTCCACTGTGAGAATATTGAGAAGTGCAGCCTTCATCAGAGCTATGCATTTGTCCTGGTCTGAAGGCTACAGCTGGAGCTCCTTTCTTTCCCCTCTTCATGTACACATACTTCTTTACCCCACATCTGCAGAGATCTGGCACCATGAGGCATGACATACATTTAATTGGCAAAAGTTACACCATTTATCAGGCTGACATCCCTAGTCCCCGGACAGGTTGATTCAATCCTTTCAAAATGAAGTGACTACGCAATATCATGCTACCATGATATTTGTATAGGAGACCTACTTGAAAACTAATTCAAGACAAATTCTTTGAGCTGTGGCTGACTTCATGGGGATCCCTTAGTTGCCCAGAACAGTGTTTTTCAGTAGTTTTTTTGCTGGTACTGCCATATATCTTGAATAAGAAGAGGGTTGCCTCACAAGCTCACATTCATCTTTTTATAACATGACACTGAATATATCTTGCTCTTGCACAGGGGCAAGAAGTGATGACATGGGAGATAGGCACAGAGGGAGAGAGTATCAAACTTGACATGGTCAGCCTCTGGAATGTTTCAAAGTGGCAGATTAGAGCAAAACAGGGACCCAGTCAAACTGGTGATGTAAACACACACGGGAGCATTCACACATGTTCCCTCTGTAGTCCAACATAACGTCTAGCTCCAAACATTTGACCTATGTTTTCTTACAGGCTTGTGAAATCTTCACCAATAAGGATATGGGACAGGTACATGTTTTGAAAGATGAAAATAATGACAAACATTTGAAATCTGCTTGCAAAAAAATGAAAGAAAGAGGAAAGCATTTTCACTACAAAGACTTTGTACTTTGTTACTGAAATTAAAGCTAAGGTCTACTCAGCTCTCATCAATTATGTGTGGCTTGTGTTGGGTAGTAATGATTACATGACACTGATGCATGGACCAATGTTATAATAGATTTTTAATTGAACTGAGGAAAATACTTGTGGGGTCAAAGTTTTTAATAAATGAACAGATTAAATGTCCCATGAAAGGTACCATACGTTTTTTTTTTTTTTAAATCTGAAAATTAGTTGGAAAGTCACAGTTAATTTAATTAGATGGTCTCTGTCTTGGGATGATAAAGTAGACTGAGAATTATAATAGTCAGAGAGTGAAACTTTTGCTGTTGAAAAGCGTGTTGAAAATGAAATGTTTGGCTAACTGCTTTTAAATGACTACTCACATTCATAAGTATAATAATTTAAAGATAATGTATTTAGGTAATAATACAATGATTGGTGGTGTATCATTTTCTGAGTTACCCATCATAACAAGAAAGTATATCTCAAACTTTATGCGTGCACATTTTGCTCACAGTAAAGCGAAGACACTGTTGTAAACACATGGGAAGCAAATATCTTGGGCTAACGATAAGGTTTCCTCTTTATAAGTAGACTGACCAGTACTACGAGTATGACTATTACAGAACATTGTAAGAAAGCAGCTGCCTTCCAATGCACCTGCAGCTGTCATTAAAATGATTTTTTTAAAAAAAAATCTTATGTATAATAAAAACTAGGATCTGCCATATTCTCTTCTTGACAAGTAATGTATTCTAATAATACTCCTGCTTCTCTATGTAATTTGTGCTCACAATTTTTGAATTTTTCAAATGTCTATTCTTCTTTCCAGCACAGTGCTGTTTACCAGCTGTGATTACCAATAATATTTATCTTCTTTTGTGTGCATGCTATACCTGCATCGACTTTATTCTTTCCAGATGAATGATAAATAAAGTCATTTCTTTAATTCATTAATTTGGATATCTCTGAATATCACGTACTAAAGTTTATTTTGTAGTTAACTTACACGATAGAACTTCTGTAAGGAATTAAAACTTACACAAGATTATTCACAGAAAGAAATTCTCTCTGTACAATGAATATTCTGCTTTGATGACACAATGAAATCAGAAACCTATTCAGCATCAAAGTCAGTCACTGGTAAGAAATAAGGCTGCTTTTGATTGCATTTTTTTTTCCAGATACAATATTAAAAAAAATTTCAGATTTTTTTTTTTTCATTCTGTCTTTCTGGAAGACAATGAAATGCCTTATATTCTCCTGAAAATGGTTAATATGTTTATGGTGTCTGAAGCAAAGTAACTTCAGCAATCTTAGTAACAATTGGTAAAGAAATGAACATAATAATAGAAAAGGAATTAATTAGAAGTGTTTAATGAAAAATATATTTTAAACGTGCATTTCATAAAAGTAGATGTAGAAAATGTAAAGTAAAAAATAAATTCACTGATCAGTAAAATCTAAGATCTTTCTCACTCTTTTCTTTATTAACAGCTTGATGAAATCAATATATTTGTGAATAGAATGATGATCAGAGTCTTTAATAAGTATCCACTCTGACTTCATTTCACATACTTCTAAGATAGGGAAAGGCTGAAGTTATGTCATGCTTCAACACTTACTGAATAGAGAAAGAACTGGTTTGAAATAGTGAATAGCCAGAGGAAAATCTAGTAGATAATCTGAATCATTGAATGACATTATTGAGAGAGATTTAATTTTTCTTTTTTCTTATCTCCTCCTATTTTTAGGGGCAGAGGTGTTTATCTATAGACTTGTGATACTGCCTTGTATTAGGCAATTTCTGCCTCAAGTGTATTAGCCTTTTTTTTTCTAATGAACAGTTTTGAATACTTTCAATCACAAGTGTACATAGTAGGCTAATATAGTTAATCTTATTGATTATAATTATGGTGAAATGCTTTCTGTTTCTTGTCATAATGTTACATTATGCAGCATAGTTCACTTTGTGTCATGAAAGTTTCTATGTATACAAACAATTCTTGCTGATCTAAATGAATATTTAAGAAATATTAGTAGGAGGTAAAGGAATTGGAATACTTCTCTGTAGAAAATGGTTTCATTAGATAGGTAACATTTCCTTTTTCCTCCTCAAAAAATTTTGCACAAAGACAAAATTTGCAGACAGATTGACTAGCATAGGAAAACAGTTTTGTTTTTACTTCTGCGCCTTAGGATAGAAATTAATTTTACCTACCATTTGCTTGAATCTCAGTTCCCTTAAACCGATATTCTGAAAAACATTTATACTAAACACATGAAAATAAAAAGATAAGGGTAAAAATTTCAAAACCTTTTTTTGTATGAACTTGGTTGTATAGAAATCTAGGGGAAATACTTTAAAAGGTAATAGCTTGAAATGATTGTTTTGACTATTTTGACATGATTGATAGACCGCTGTGTTCAGAGTTAGGGAGAAAAGCATAATAGTAGACTTGTGTCCCAGTGCTCTGAAGGATAGGTTTATCCAGCCCTGTTATGTCATATAAGTGGAAGGTCCAAGTTTCCTATGGCTTTTAAAGTCTGGAGAGTATAAAAATCTGACCTCGCTTACTGAGCTGACTGTGATCATAGTTCTTCTATTGGGGATCCTGTCTTCATGACCACAAAACTTGGTATCGCTCAGAGTGCAGTACATGTTATATATATTAGCTTGGTAAACACCTTCTTAATTTTTTTAAACCATAAAACTGAAATAAAAGTAATTTTTAGGCCGTGGGTCTGCCATTCTGCACATCTTTTAATGTTGTAATGACTGTGACCATTCTTACGTTAAATCAGTCTTTGGTTTGATGCATGCCATTTGCAGTAGCTAGAAAGCTGAAAGTAGATTTAAATCGAGCCAAAATAGTTAATTGAATTTTTTGCTGTGAAATATTACTTTTTATAGTAGCTGGCATCAGAGAAAAGTGTGGGCACTTGTTTCCGCCGTGGGTGATCCCTGACCTCCAATAATAGGGAAGGGAAATATTTTCAAATTCTGATTAGAGGCAGGTAAAATGTGATGAAAAATGAGAAAGTCAGTGGAAGAAAAGTGGAAAAAAAATCTTTTTTTAAGATACTGTGTGTCAATAATGTCAAAATGTTTGATATTGCATCACTATGAGAAACAAAATATTTGTTTGGATTACTAATGATATAACAATTTCATGGTAAATCTACTGTAAATAGTATCTAAATTCTGGCTTTAAAATTAAACAAAATGAACCAACAATCAAAAAAATGCTTTAGTATTATCACAAAGAAGGAAAAAAAGCCTTTCTTTCATTCCATGTAAATTTGGGTATTTATCACATCTGACTGTAACTGCTGATAACAGCACGGAAGATCACCCTTTCTGATAGTATGTTATTGCTTCTTTACACTCTTGGTTTTTGCTTTGCTTAAATTAGACTTTGTGATGATTCAGGCTATAGATCTCTGCAACTGAATAATTCTTACAGAGTCTGTGGGGTTCACACATGTTTCTTAATGAGCTGTACATGATATCAAGTGCTTTGCCTATCACACAACATAACTGCTCAGAATAAACTACTGAGCAAAAAACCTCAAACCAGACAACAGTAAAAAAATAGGCAATTGATACTATAAATAATTGCTGAAGAAGGAAGATATGCTGGGTTAAGCACTCTTGTGATCAAGCACCCTATGTTTTGTGTTTTTTTTTCTTTCTTTACTCCTTTCCTTTCTCTTTAAATCCTCTCTGATTTTCATTCATTGTCTGTCCCTAACTGGTGGATCATGAGGATGAGTGAGCACTCAATGCATTAACCATTAAATACACTTAGTGTTTAGTGTACACTATTCATGTAGTCCGTTAAATGCAGAATAACTGAGAACTTCACGCAGACTTCTGTGGGACTTTAAAATATTTTAATATTGACCTTATATCACCTAGACATGTACTGTTTTTATTAGGCATGTGATTGGCTGTGTATGTAGGATTTCCTATTTTTTTTTTTTTTAATATAACTAAATTTTATGGAGAGGGTTCAATTTCATGGGTCTATACAAAAAGCAAATGAAAAACAAGAAATAACATCTTATAGGTCACCTGTGTGGCTGGAACCTACTAAAGCCTTTATATGGATGTTTGCTACTGGACCTAACAGGGTAACCAATAACAGTAGCAGCTCCCCATTTTGTGTGCAAACTGTTATTGGTATACTTGGAAATATTTAGCTGGTACATTTCATAAATATTTGCTAATAGCTTTAGGCAAATGCTACAGTAAGCATCATTTTGAAGCATTTTAAGCAGATGTTCTGGTGGTAGCACATCTCAAATCTTGTAATAAAGCTAAAACATATTGCATAGGAAATTGCACAGTTGAGTGTATTCATGGTTTTTACACTCCACCTTCCTTTCATGTAACTTTTCTTTCATAAATGCTCTACACTGATTTTGCACAGGATCATGTATTTACTTAGGCTCTCCGTGCCAAGAAGCTAAGGTAGGACTGTTGCTCTTCTTGGGGCAACCCATGGTCTTGGTCCCTCTGCTGCAGAGAACTGACTGCATTGTGCATGCTAGGGCTTCCTCTGTATCCATACTCACCAGTTTTCTTCCACATACCACTTCTGTGCAGTGGTTTCCTGGGATGTATCTGGATTACTTATAGCTAAGAACTATAAACTGATCCTGGGTATGGCAGTTTAGATGTATGTTGGAAGTTCACGATTTCAGTCAAGTAGTTGAAAGGATGTGAAGAACTGCCCACTGTAGGGGAAGACAAGGTTTGAGACCACCTAAGGAACCTGAAGGTGCACAAGCCCATGGGACTTGATGAGATTTGTCCTGAGGGAACTGTCAGATGAAGTTGCCAAGCTACCATATTTGGGAAGTTGTGGCAGTCTGGTGAAGTTCCTACTGACTGGAAAAGGGGAAACATAACCCCCATTTCTAAAAAGGGCAAAAAAGGAAGACCTGGGAAACTACAGGATGTTCAGTCTCACTTCTGTGCCCAGCAAGATTGTGGACCAGATCCTCCTGGAAACTATGTTAAGGCACATGGAAAATAAGGAGGTGACTGGTGACAGGCAACATGGCTTCACTAAGGGCAAATGATGCCCTAAAGCATTTGGTGGCCTTCTACAACAGGGTTACAGCATTGGTGGGCAAGGGAAGAGCAACTGATATCATCTACCTAGACTTGTGCAAAGCATTTGACACTGTCCTGCATGACATCCTTGTCTCTAGATTGGAGAGACATGGATTTGATGGATGGACCACTTGGTGGATAAGGACCTGGCTGGCTGGCTGCACTCAAAGAGTTGGTGTCAATGACTTGATGTCCAAGCGGAGATCAGTGATGAGTGGTATTCCTCAGGGGTCAGTACTGGGACCGGTTCTGTTTAACATCTTTGTTGGTCACATGGACAGTGGGATTGAGTGCACCCTCAGGAAGTTTGCTGATGACACCAAGCTGTGTGGCACAGTTGACATGCTGGAAGGAAGGCATGCCATCCAGAGGGACCTGGATAGGCTTGAGAGGTGGGCCTGTGCAAACCTCATGCAGTTCAGCCAGGCCAAGTGCAAGGGCCTGCACATGGGTCAGGGCAGTTCCAAGCACAGATGCAGACTGGTGGGAGAATGGATTGAGAGCAGCCCTGAGGAGAAGGACTTGGGGGTGTTGGTTGATGAGAAGCTCAACATGAGCCAGCAGTGCGCACTGGCAGCCCAGAAAGCCAACCGCATCCTGGACTGCATCAAAAGAAGTGTGGCCAGCAGGTCATGGGAGGTGATTCTGCTGCTCTGCTCTCGTGAGACCCCACCTGGAGTACTGTGTCCAGCTATGGAGTCCTCAACATATAAAGGACATGGACCAGTTGGAGCAGGTTCAGAGACGGGCCACGAAGAAGATCAGAAGACTGGAGCACCTGTCCTATGAAGACAGGCTGAGAGATCTGGGGTTGTTCAGCCTGGAGAAGAGAAGGCTCCAAGGAGACCTTTTATAACAGCTTTCCAGTACTTAAAGGAAGTACTACAGGAAAGATGGACAAGGACACTTTATCGGGACGTGTAGTAATAGGATGAGGGGTAATGGTTTTAAATTGAAGGAAGGGAGATTTGGGTTAGATATTAGGAATAAATTCTTTACTGTGAGGGTGGAACAGGTTGCCCAGAGAGATTGTGGATGCTCAATCCCTGGAGGCATTCAAGGCCAGGTTGGATGGTGCTTTGAGCAACCTGGTGTGGGAGGTGTGCCTGCCTGTGGCAGGGGCTTTGGAACTAGATGATCTTTAAGGGCCCTTCCAACTCTAACCATTCTGTGATTCTGTGATCCTATGATCACCTGTTTCTGTTATCCTCCCTAAGTAGGACCCATCTATGCCTTTGCCTGTTCCAGTCACCTTCTGTTTCCACCAATTTCCTGCTGGCTTCACAACACAGCCAACTCTTCCTCCATTACCAAGTCTTCTGTGGCCCTATGTTTACAATTAACAAATCAAAATGGACTTTTACGTGCTCTTCAGCTTGTACTCTTCCTTCTAAGATTCTTCGTCTCAGTCCTTTATTCAACATTCTTGCACCCAGTCTCCTTGTCTTGATAGAACAATTTTCTTTTTCCATTCTTTCCTGGCCTATGTCCTCGTTTAAGTATTGCTTGAATGTCCTTCACACATGAACCTAATTTTACACTTACTCAATTACTACCTTTTTTTTTTCCCCCCACCTCCAGTTTCCTTTACCAGATCCATGGATCTTGGCTGAGTTATTTCCCGTTCTTCACACCATCTCCCGGTCTTATTTTTCTTCGAATAGCTCCCCTCCCAATCCCATTTTTGTTTGTTTACTTTAAAGTAGGGACAGTCATTTCCCCCCTGTTGTCACCCAAAGGCTGTGGTGCATTTTGCTAAAAATTTACCACTGTGCAACTTTTGCAAATGAGGCTGTTAGTTGATCTTGCTTTCCGATATCAATTTCTCAAATGTCTTGGAGATACAGATAACTTAAGAAAATCCCCAATAAATGTAATGTTGTTTCCTTTTTATTCCATTTATCACGTTTCAGTTACTTTCTTCACAAGTAATAGAGTTTATGTAACAGCTTCACAAATTTGAAGCAACCAGTATAAGTGTATTGCTTGTTTCTGCTGTTTCTGATTCGTATCGTGGTATGTGAGCATCCAAAGTGTGCCCTTTTTTCTTTCTAAGTGTGGAGGATTGACGGTAGCAGTTTCAGATTTGCTAGCATTAGGATGACAGGCTCAGCAGTGCTAGGAGGCTGAGGCAGCTTTCCTATGCATTTCCAATTAATCCCAGCAGGTTGTCTCTTTGTGGAGGAATAACATATAAAGTGCACCACAAGATTGTGGCACTTTCTCTTCTACAGATGGAAAAGAAACTACTTGTGTCTGTATTTCAGATACCCAGCTAGACAGACCTTGCCTATAGTCTTTTATATATGCATGGATTTTGAATATTCTGGAATGTACAACACAATGAAACAGGTGCTCTGTTTCTGATCCCATTATTTATTTTGAAAATGAAAACCAAAATCTGTGCACGTAATGGCAAAATAGTGTGATCCCAAGAGTCAAAGCAGATTAAATGATTACTCCTAAAGTTACCATAGCAGACTAGCTTTTTTTTTTGTTTGGCAGATCTATTATTCATATGTTTGTTGTGCAGGATGTTATTTGTATAGATACGTGAATGAATTATATGAAGGTACTGGAATTGCTGGTACATGTTCTTCCCCTGATGATGAGTAAATGAAAATATGGATTCCTGTTACTGCTCAAGAAGGGCTAGAAGATGTACATACACACAGAGTCTCTTACAGTTTCTGTAAATTATTAATTATCACAACTTGATTTTTTTTTTTTAGACAGAAGGCTTCATTAATCAACACTCTTAAACTATCAAAGTCATTATGGAATGATAGTTTATTATAATAGATTGTATTTCTTATAGAGTGATGCTGTTATGCAGACATTTTGAATTGCAAATGAATAGCTGCACATCTTTTGGATCTGTTAATGTATGCCAGATCAGAGCCAAATAGCCACTAGCTACACAGATATAGTGTGACATTTCTGAAGTCTCTTGTTTTCTTCTAGAATCATATTTGAAGAAGTGGAAGCAGTTAAAATAGCAAGCATTTTTTCTAATTATTTTGTCAGCTGTACTGAACCCCTTTCTGTATAAAGTTATAAATATTTTCCTTAATTTTCATATGATATTTAGAAAAAATAATGCATTACACCTGTTTAATAATCCAAAATTAAACTGTTCTTATATCGTTATATGTTCTAAAAATTCTTACATATATGATTCAACCCTTTTCTTACTTGCCTGTGATTTAGAAAAAAATGCATGTTTCCCCCTGCCAAATCTGCTTATTTGCATAAAATATGTATTTATCTCCTGGAACAACTACTCAATATTTAACTTTTTGGTGTTCTGAAAGTTTAAAAAAAAATTCCAGATGAAAAAGTTATTTTTAGTCCTATTTAAAAATAACTTAAACTTTCCTGTGCTATTAACATCTATGTACTTATTGCACATGGTTTGAAAAAAAAATAATTTCTATGCATCGTTGCATATTCATTACTGACAGATGAGCCGAGGGTCTTTTTTTGCAGTGAAAGTGTATAGTAGGTAACTAAGCTGAAAAAGTGAAAACAAGATATTCCATGCAATAGGTAAAACTCCAAGCTCCAGTACTGTGGTAAGATAGATATTCTTGCTGGGAGCAGTGGGAAATGTTCTTTGATGTGTTCTCTGGCAGTTCAGTACAAATGGTCCTTATATGAACACTGACAGAATTGAAAACTAACTAAAGGAGTCAGTCCCTAAATCATAGCTCCTTACAATCCTGTTTTGGCAATTGAAGAATAGTAATTTATAAATGAGCCAATTTTATATTACCAGTGTATAAAATGAATACTTTTTCAGAAAATATTAAGGTCTTTTTGGAATAAGTGTTTCTATTTAATAGTAAAAATCATTAAGGTTTTTGAATAGTAAAACTATAATCTGTCTAGAATCTAAATTTTCAAAAGGTGTTCCATATTCAGAGAGGACAAGAAATTAAGATTTACTTTTCTCGCACATTCTAAAGATTTCTTAAAATTGTATTCAAAATGTTTTACTTATATGATTCTTAGAAAAAATAACATTTGAAATAAACACAAATCCAATTTATTTATTTATTTTTGTGTCAACTTACTAAATGAATTGAAAGATTTTGGTTTTGTTTTGTATAACGTTAACCTGTGTGTCTCCATACTTCCCTGGTATTTCACAACATAGATTGATCGTCTCTTGTGCTGTCATTCTCTGTATGCCATGCTCAATCCAAGCAGGCTTCCCAAGATATATAACAGCCAGCTTCTTCTCCTCATGTAGAAAAGTCTCCTAGCCACCACGTGATATTTGCTTCAGCCAAGGAGAAGTCAAACAATGCTTTCTAAAAAACCCTATGGTAGATAGATGAAAAACTAGGTACCTGGCTGTAGCTGAAACTTTTCTTCAGCCTATACAATATTTTGCTAGTCTTCTCTAAGAGAAAAGCTGTATGTCAGACCATGCTTACTTTGGTGTCTGTTTCCCTGGCCCCCAAAACTGATGGGAAGATTCAAGCTAAGAAATGGGGTTTGAGGTTGGATTGAAAGCAGGGCAAGGAGGGAGATGAGTCCCTGGTTTCCAGACTCCTCAGCTGTGGTGCACGGATAAATGGGTAATGTGGATCTCCACAAGGCATTGCCATTGTGGTTTGTTTGGGTGGGTGTGCACAGGTGGTGCCCAGGCAAGCATCCTCTGGTCTTCTTATCCCAAAGACAGGGTGGAAGGAGGGAGAAGGTGGGACCCTCTGGTCTGTCGCCTGCTGGGAGGGAGAAGGTAACACCACCGGGAGCTGCTGGATCCCTGCAGCAAGAGACATCATTAGGGGAAGCATCCCGGATGGCAGTAAGCAAGGGCAGATGGAAAGCTCCTAGGCCAAGATTGGGTTGTGGGGTTGTAACACTTTTGTTTGCCATTATGAAATTGAATAATAGAAGAGTGCAACACAGCTCTCTTTCTGTTTCCATACAAAGACAAATGCAAGCTTGAGTCAGAGCAATGCTGGCTGTTTCCATCCAAATGCAAATACAAGCTTCAGTCATAAGATGTAAAGTATATTGCTCTATAGAATACATTATTTTTATTTATGTGTTTTCCTGGCTGCAAAAACATACAAATGGAATGGTTTGGAATAATTTATTTGAAGAATAACATATATACAGTATTTCTAATTTATAAATGATTACACTGTACAGATAGCAAAAAAAGGGCATAACCTAGCTGCTTGCAATGAAAATTGAACCTGGAAATAAAATACAGATGGACTCTTATCCTCAGGGAAAGCTTTGGTTCCCAGGAAGGCTGTAAAGCTCGAGAAAGTTTTACTGAGAAAACCAGAAATTATCTTTTTCAGGAAAGTACTACGAGAGTCCAGTCTTTCCATTTTATAAAATTCTATACTGAAGGGAAGGAACAAGAAGATATTGATGTGAATTCCACTAATTATAGAAGTAACCACTGCATCTAAATTGCAGTGTTTCAAAGATGCACAGGAGACTGCTCCTGACTGCCAGAGGTGAGGCATGCTCAATTACCTCAAGTGCTAGTGACTTATACAGCAAGACAGGAAGCATTGGTTTTGATGACCACTTGGTAAAGAGGTTTATCATAGATGAGGAATGATTGTGGCTTTGAAATTTACAGCTACTGAAGAAAAGTCGCCTCCATCAGACGGATAAGTAATATTGGTTGATTTTTTTTAAATTATTTTTTTCATGGTTCTATGGATCATGTTTGAATTATAATGGCCAGAAGGATAATGGTTACTAGACAACAGAATCTGTTTAACTATAGACTTTTTGGTTTGCTTTGCTTTTGTATTTTGGCTCTGAAATTACGGTATTAAACAAAATGCAACCTACAACATTTATTCTGAAGAAAATTATTGAAATGAGGGAACCAGTGATAGTAAAGAGGAAGACAGTTAGCTATTCTTTTTATGTCGATAAGGATTTGACAATGGGTTACTAAATATGATCATGAAATGAGTATTTCTTTGAAATAATAAAACAAGAGAATAAGCAAATA
>JAOXJK010000001.1:102937239-102952376 GCA_025774025.1 Xenus cinereus | reverse complement strand
AGGGGGGGGTGGAGCTTGATGATCTTTAAGGTCCCTTCTAACTCTAACCATTCTATGATTCCATGATTTTATGATTTGGTCATTGGGTGTGTAACGTAAAACTTATTTTGTGCACACTGTATGAAATATGGATTAATAGGTGTTTCCTATTAATTTTAGTACAGTGAATATTTCACACAACTATATGCTTACATTCCAACTACAAATTAATTTAAGTATTTCTTTTTGTATGTTGCAGCAGAATATATTAGAGTGACCCTGAGATACAGAACTAGATATAGTCTTTCTTTTTCACCCCCTTTTAACAGAAATACATTTATTTCTTATTTCTTCTGTTTCTGTTTTGCTATACTTACCCATAAGTGTGTTGACAACCATAGCACATTACCTTTAATATCTGCTTTCTGAGAAGCCATCCATTAGCCTGCCTCTGCTTTCAGTGGAAAATCCTTTCCTATGCCTTTTGTTGCTGTTGGTACTTTTTTCTGAAGCATCTCAGATTTAGGTGAAGTTACAGCTAATACTGTTCTATAAACAGATGCTGGGAAGGCAACAACCAGGATCTTTTGAAGCTCAAAAATGAGGGAGCAGTGGTCTTTGAGGCTCGTGTAGTGAGATGCTGCATTCTGGTACTGCTCCTTGGTTGAGCTCTCCCATGGCCCCTTTAAACTTCTCTAGCGCTTGGCATCACATAGGCTGCGCCTCACAGCCATCCGGGAACTCAGCAAAGTGAAATATGTGTGTAACTTGAAAGTGGAGCGCAAAAAAAAAAAAGAGAGAGAAACTTAATTAGTGATGTACAACAAAGACAGTGTTGGTATATACTGGAATTTAGGCTTCAGAGCTGTAATTGCAGCTTGCAGCTGAGGAGCATACAGAACAGCTCATCAGGAAAGTCAGCCTGGCTCTTTTTTGGTCTACAGTTTTGTATGTGCTGTTCTCTTCTAGCGTAACTGTACTTGGCCAGGAGGGCTGTAATGTGCTTTGCAAGCAGTTACTCCCTTAACAGGGCTGTACTGGACGGAAGGTCTGACCCTGTATTTGCTCAGCAGAGAGGAATTGGAAACAATGATACTACCACAAGAATATTAGGGTGATCCCTTGATTATTTTGGCCTTCAATTGCCTTTCCATTACCAGCAGTTGGCCAGTAAAATACAGGATTGAGGAAAAGATACAATCCTGTTTCTAAAATACTACAGAGTATTTCTGAGTTACTAGATGTCCTTTATCGCTGTGCTGACCGGTTGACCTCTCAGCGTTAGAAAGTCTTCGGGGTGTTGTTTGCCTTGCCATGTGAGGTTCACACCTCAGAGCAGAGCCACAGTTGGCAGTGACCCGGGCTGTTAACAGTGCAGCATGCAATTATGGTGTCGGAGTTTGAGTTTGGGAGCACTCTCCAGTCGTATGCGTTTCAGTGCCATTTGCCAGCCCAGGCTGTTTCTTCCTCCAGAGCTTTTAACCTCTGTTTCCATGTCACTGCTGAGAGCAGACCTGATCCATGCTGGTTAAAAAGGTATTCAGAAAGATGAAAGGAAATAGCTTTTAGACAAGGGTGAAATAGTGTCTCACTTACTTGTATCCATGAATACATTTTTGACTTTGAGATTTTATACAAGAATTATTTTTTTTTTGAAAGAAAACACACTGAAGATTTTAAAGATTTTGTTAAAATGAACCTTAGGAGCATTGTTAATAATAAATGTATTTACATTATAAATACACTATGCATAATATCATATGGGTGTAAACAAGTCAATTTTCTTTTTGAACTAGCAATCCTATTTAAGAAGATCAATTTCCCTCATTCTCTTTTCTCTTTTTCCAGTTGTGTGTTCTGACTAGAAAAACCTGCTGTCTTCATGGTAACTAAAATCTTATCAACAACACAAAACCAGCCCAGAGTGATATGCAGCCACTGAATCCTCTGAATCCTGCCCTGTAAGAGACCTTAATCTCGGCTTCAGAATGAACACTTTTTACATACAGAAGACAATTCAATCTCTGAAAAACTGGGATCCTGGGACTTTCTGCAACACAGGCTCTCAGTTCTGAAGGGAAAAAGGAAAACCAGGAAAACACTTCTGACTCTGTGCAACTGAAAATTGCAAACCAGGTAGGGTGATACCAGAAGACTCTGAGACTGCCGTTTAGAGAATTCAATAAAAAGAGGCCAGTGTCACTTTTCCAGGCTCTTTGGCTCAGAAAAAAAAAAATTCCTCCATGTTGCTTTATTCTCCATATATTATGCTTTTCAGAGTGACATTTACTGTTGGTCACAAAGTTGTGCAGGAATTTGCTTTGTTTTGTTTATTTTGCCTGGGAAAAAGCATAAGTGTAATTGTACTTTACACAAGAAATGTTATTGTTGGTCTCATGCATGCAATTAAAAAAAGAAATCAGTTAAGAATTGTTTATCGATTCCAGTATTAAATATAAAAATATGGAGTAAGGTATAAAGTGGCATAACAGTATCTATCAGCCAATTCCAGTTTGTTTATTGAATAAAGCATCCTTAGTGGCTATGAATGTATCTCATTGCACTGGTGTCAATGATATCCTCCTTAGTCCAGTAAGTTTGAGAGCAGTTTGTTACGGCTGAGGAAAATGCGAAATAATAGGCCTTGAAACACTGTTCCACAATTGCTGTGGACTGGTACTGAATATTTGTTTTATTCTGGAGAGGTGGACTTTGTGTCCAATCAGAGATGGCAGAGAAATCTCAACCATCCTTAAAGTGAATGTGCAGGACTGTGTCTGTTTGAGGCAGGCTGAATCTGGGGGTTACGTAGCTGATTCTGTGGTGATGTATGGTGTGCTGTTTCCAAACTCATGCTTCTGAGTCTTCACCAAACTGCATGTTTTTCATATACTCAGATCTCCTTCAATCTGAGGAAACCTGCTTTATTTGTGGTCCCCACTGCACGGACCCTATATACCTTTAGGTATGCCAAAAGTGGTATGAATATGGTTAAGCAGAGGAACTTCATGTTCTCTGATGAAGAATTGTTATTAAATAGATGGTATTTTTATTTTAATTATTATTAAATAGGTGGGCACAGCAATCACTGTCTGATAGACACATGGCATTAATGCACTGGTGCCATATAGGCTATAGGCAGACCAAAAGCCATCGCTATGCTGGGACCTTAGTAAGTGATGGGAAGGAAGAATTGATTCACTGAAGTCGCCAGAGACAAGGGTCTTAGAAGTACAAGTCATTTCTCCTGCCTCAGCAGATGGTGATCCTGGTCTTGGGACTGTTTTTGCTTGTTTTGTTTTCCCATGGCCTGGCTGTTCCCTTGGGAGCACAGTGCACGGGAGGAATTCGGTCTGCAGTTTTCATGTCGGGTACTGGGCAGACGGTGTAAACAACTGCAATGCAGTTGAAAGGGATCATATGGTAGCGAACTGCCCCCTGGAGTACCTCTTTCTCTCTTTACCAGCCTAGAGTACATCAGTGGGATGTACGTTTGCCTGTGTTATCAACAGTATGCTGTTCATACTTAAACTAATTATAACATACTGAAATAAGCTATTGAGTTTTTCATTGCCATCGTGGGTGGTGAGGAAGCAAAGGACTCTAAGAGGGAATCTGGAAAGGATATCACTCTAAAAGGATAGGAGGAAGACTACAGAAGAAAATGTAAACAGGACTGTGGTAATTTGAGTCACAGAATTCTTCACCTGCTGTTACTGACGAAAAATATGAATACAGCAGGAACGGTAATTTGGTACATTGTTATGGAAAGTAACACCTTTTGTTTCAGCACAAAGTGTGTTCTGGACACAGCAGAAACATATGGGAAGGTGAAAAGGCTCTTATTTCCTGGCAGCTTTGGGATCTTATAGGAAATAGTGTTGAGGGCAACATAGGATTTTAGTCACCACAACAGACCAGTACCATGTCAACCTAGAAAAAGATGAATCTTGGTACCTGTAGAGAAGCCTGCTGAAAAAGACAGCACTGCTTAAAAAGAAGATTGTAGTCATGTGAACTCAAAGGGACCAATTATTTTTTTCAGCTGTGCTGGTCTCTCAGCCTAAAGGCATCTGCTGAACTATTCCTACTCTCATTTCAATCCAGAAAATTCACAGGTGGTTCATGTTAGATTATGGGGACCTTCATAATCATCATTTTGATGTTACTACTTCTCTGCTCATTGTATTTCAGTGCTTTGATCAGGGGACTGGTTTTCCTTATAGTCACAGATGGTTGCTGTTTGACAGGCTGACAGGCAGACGAAGTAAATAGGCATGAAAATAAAATATTCCTTTCTTTTGGTGCGTCAGGCCAATGTCATGTGGGTAGATGCTGCTCTGTAATCCTTCTAGCTGTGCTAGGATAGGGAGAGAGTATTGTGTAAAATGGTATTCAGGAATCTTATATCGTTCTCTCCTGGACTGTCCTGTTGAGGATTTGATCAACAAATCTGAGTTTACAATGAATTTTCACTGTTACTTTTTCGATTAAGGTGGTAAGTGTTGCCATTATATAGCACTGTGAAATTTCAAGGGGTTAGTCTGGAAAAATCCCATCTGGCAAAGATGTGCCTGATCCTGCATATCAATGGGGGTTTTGAGTGCGGATCAATAGCAGGATGAAATGCTACATAATTATTGCGTGTCTGTGCCTGTATCTACTTGCCTGCATTCACAATGAAAAAAAAAAAAATTGCCAAAAAACCCCTCACAAACAAACAAATTCTTGGGGTCACCAAAGACACAGATCCTAACACAGCAATAAACTAGTTATCTAGGCAGTATAAATGGTTTTATGAAAAATTTCTTTATTATGAAAAGAGAAACCTAATAAATCAATAGTGATTTTGAAATTGATTAAATACTTTGAATTAAGGACTGCTCCATGACATTTGTGGCAACTCTTGAAGAAAAGTGACATCTGGTCAGTGAACTCTCCTGCGGTCATTTTGTGGGATTGGAAATCTTGTTTTCCATAAAGAAATTGTTGCTGACCTATTGATGCGATATGTTATTGCTTCCTTTTTGGCAGGTTAGTCAGTAATAGAGAAAGTTAGTCCCACCAGCCCTTAGACTGATCTTTTGCCAGATAAGTCAGAAAAAGACTCAAATAAGGAACTGGCTGACTGGCCCCAGAAAAGGATGACAACATGACAAATTTCTCTTTCTCATTCTGTATCAATTAAAGTGAGCCTAAAGCTATGCTTTTTATCATTACCTTTATTTTAACTGAAAATAATAAAGCTACCAAGAAAATAGATTTTGTCTTATCGATACATTACCCAACTAAAGGCCAGCTATTTATATTCAATATTTGCAATAAATGATTTGGTTAATGTAAATAGTTGAAAAGAAGCTCCATTACCAGGGAATTTTTGTGCACAGTTCTCTCTTTTCTGTTTCCTGAATGGTTTTGCAGGATCATGTTTAGCCAGTCAGTTAAGCTAAATAGCAGTTTGTCAAGTACTTCTGATGAAAAAGAGAATCAGACCTGTTATTCCTAAGGACACTGGGGAAAGGAAAAAAAAATAGAAAGAAAAAAAGAAAAAGGAAAAAAGGTGTTAATTTTTATTATTTTTATTTAGGATTTAATCCTTTTTGGAACCTAGTGGTGCATAAATTCCTATCGCTCTTAGGTTATAGTTCCAGTTTAGGACGTTTGAGTGAATTCTCATTACAAAGACTACATCTCCCACCAATCCATAATTAATAGACTAATACATACTTTGGGGGTGGCTTCAGTTTCTAATCTTTTGCTCGATATGCCTGTGGCAACTTAGAAGCCCATCCCCTGAAATTCTCAAGCAGGGCTGATGAGCAGATGGGAAATGTGGCAAGAGGGGCCAGTGGCAAGGTTTGGGGGGGCTGTAGAGAGATGGCTGTTGGTCTCTTCTCCCAAGTCACAGGCTATAGGACAAGAGGAAATGGGCTCAAGTTGCATCAGGGGAGGTTCAGATTGGATATTAGGAAAAAATTTTACAGTGAAAGGGTTATTAAGCATTGGAATGGGCTGCCCAGGGAAGTCGTTGAGGAACCATCGCTGGAGGTATTCAAAAGACGGGTTGACATAGTGCTTAGTGACATGGTTTAGAGATGTGGTTTTTTGTTTTTGTCAGAGTTAGGTTGATGGTTGGACTAGATGATCTTAAAGGTCCCTTCTAACCTAGAAAATTTTATGATTGTATACAATCCAGAAATTAACTTATCAAATTTGTATTGATAAGTTGACCTTGGTTGGGTAAATGCATACCTCTGGGTTAGTAAAATTATGTGTTTATCAGGGGAAACAACCATAAATAAAGACAGAAAGTGTTTTCACAGAAGAAAATGCTTGGTAGTTGTTTGCAAATGCTTTCCCAGATTGAGATAAATTCAGGTTAGGGAATACTGTATCTTAAAAAAAGGGCAAAAAGAGAATATTGAAGATCTCATGAAGAAATAACCTGCAATTATATTGTAAAAGCATACAAAAATACTTATGAAATGCATATATTTAGATTTATTTCCTAGAAACTTGAAGTAGATGATAATACTCAAATTCTTTTTGATCTCAAGTAATAAAAAATGTTAAAGACATCTCTGTGTAACAATGAGCATCTGAAATAAGGATTGACCATAACTAAGTCAATCTGCATTGGAAATATTTTATTTGTACCTGTTTTAAATTCTGCTGTTCTTTCCATCAGTTCTGTTGCTTCTCCCATAATCTACAAGAGGTTGTTTTTTTCTCATTTTTCCAGTCCTATGTTATGAACCAAAAGATATATTAGAAAATAGTAGAAAATGTTAATAGTTTTATTATTGAATCATGCTACAAAATACGAGGCTTGAGGCTATTCTGTAGGTATATGAAGGTGGAAACAGATAAACAATTGTCCATGTAGGCTTAGGCTTTGTTTTTGAGTAAACACAAAGTTTTAATTGTTTGCCACAACATAGTTGCCATCTTATGATGATGACAATTCCTCAGTCTGCCTTCTAAAGAATCCTACAGGCCTTCTACACTGCAAATCTCACTTAGATGTGTGAGACAAACTTGCTGATAGAAATATTTGCTGGATGTGTCTCATGGTATAATTTTTCATTGTTTTTAGCACTGGAACTACTCCAGTTAATTTTCCCTCCCTCACCTTCCATAAAAATTATATCTTGCATTTTGTAAAATGAAAACCAAATGACTAAAACACTCCTGTTATTTAAGTTTAAATATTATGACTAAGCTGCTAACTTTGGTTACTACTGGCAAGAGTAACATCATCCATTTGCAGTTCCTCAGTATTGAATTAATAAATGTTCCCACAGTATTGAATTAATAGATGTTTTTTATTTATCTTAGCTGATTCGTTTTCAGTTTTCTTCCTGTGTCTATCACTTCAGGAAAATTCATGAGTCAACATTGTCTCTCATTTTAGAGCACCCAAAATGAGATAAATCATTCAGCTTGTTCAGCTTGTGTTTTTGTATTAAATCAATCTTGAAATAATTTATCCTTCCCATGAGCCTTTAAGATACACAGATCTCATTTATGCAGCTTCTGTGCAACTTCCTTCGCAGCTTTCATTTGATTTGCTTATCCATGTGCTTCTGCACGCTCACGTTGGATCCTGGGCTTAATAGGATGCACAGCAAGTCTTCATGATATTTCAGATATTCTGAGTAAATCAGATCATTAAAATACAGCTTAACCTAATGGATCACCCTGGAGTGTAAAAAAAACCCAACTAAACAAAAAAAACCCCTTTTCCACATTAAAATGGAGAAAATAATATTCTTTAGCAACTTCCAAAGCACTGGAAAAATAATCATTAAAGTGTATGTGGAACAACTGTATGACACACTATGTTTGACATATTATTCCCTAAAGGTCACAGTTATGACTCCTCTGTCCACATCCTCGTTTGAGATTTAACTTGAGGGAGAGGCCATCTTTTTGTATTTTGTTTGCACAGTGTCCTGCGGCATGGTAGGTGACTCCTCATTGCTATTGTTGTACGAAGAGGCTTGGTTTGTAACCTGAAACATCATTACAAAATGATTTATTATGCAGTATTTCAGTCTAATCAGGTTTATATAAGCCAAAACCTTGGTCATGGATCTAAATGTATTAAAGAATGAAATAGAAATTTGTGTGCTTGATAAAGCATATTTACTTTATCTGACAGGAGAAATTCATTTGAACCTAGACTACAATGTCTGAAGCATCTCTTTTGGCCAGAGGCACTGCAGAACCCCAGGTCCACAGCCCCCCAGCACCTCCCGTGCCTTGTGGGAATCTCTCTGTTAAGACACGCAGCCTGCTTGCTTGTGTGGCTGGTGAGCTTCCTTGCCAGTCAGAGAGGACGTAAGTATCGCCTTTCCAGAACAAAAGCAATGCACAATTTCCTAATTTCTGCTGGAAAGAGGGACTGCTGTTTACCTGCCTTACCCCAGCAGGGCAGGCTGCTGCCTCCCTGTGCGGTGCAGTGGCGAAGACTCGCTCCTGACCAGCAAGAACGTGGCCGAGACTGGACTCAGATGCCAGAGGGCTCATTTTAGGGTCCTGATTCCTCACTGTCTGGACCAGGGTCTAGTTTCCCATTCAGCCTGGGCATGTTTTATTGGCTTACCACTTTATTTTATTTTGTAGGTGTCAGGGTATACATAGAGTGACAGGTGCCAAGGTGTGTCTTGCCCTGGCAGGGCATTGGGATGCAACAGGGGAAGGTCTTCAAACCTGTGAATTAAAGGCAAAACTAAATGGTGGGGAGACTTGATCTGAGGAAGACTGACTGGAAAGACAGAGGTAAGAAAGTGTTATGCTAACTTCTCAGAATGTCAGAGATATCACATTGTAAATCTTGGAAAAAATGCCATCATGGAAGATTGGGAGACTACTAAATGTGCGTTTCAAGCACAAAATGAATGAATCCTTCCAAAGCCCTTAATGCTTCTTTATAAATTAACACCAGCACTAGGTATTTCTTAATTGCACTACTAGTTTTCAGTAGACTGAAAAACAATTCAGTTGCTTACTGGACTGACATTTGCTGTTTGATGCAGTTCATGTTTGACCCTGCGCTGTTGCTGTGTTTTGTTGATCACTGGTCAAGACTTTAATCCCTTAATAGCAAACTGAAGTCATATCAGCACTCAAACGCTGCTGTGATCTGTTGCTACTTTATCAGTGTGAACATTGTCTTGCTCCCTCACCCTTAGGCCAACCTGTGAAGAGGTACTACATGGATGTACATGTACCACCTACATGTGGTTTGTGCAGAATAGCAAACAGTAGACACTACCCTTGAGATTAGTACCAGAGCAAATAGAAATGACTGTGTGAAAGAACAAGGATTGGAGTTGCTGCTTCACAGGGTCTAGCATTAGTAATTCTGATTTAAAGATAATCACATATCCTACATGCATTAAATGATTGGGCCAATGGTTGCTCTGGACCAATATTTGATTACTTTCTTTTTAATTTACGTGTCAGAAAATACACTATCAGTGTTCAAAAATATAGAAATGGTGTGGAAACCTCATTGGCAATACCTTTGTCAAGAAGAGAAGGTCAGATTTAAAACATTTTCCATCTATTGGTTACACACCTGTACAGAACATGACAGAAGAACTTACCAGGTTCCCTTCAGAATGAATACTTCCAGGAAGAGTTTCACGCAATCCAATTAGCCTTTTTGTAGCTGCAAAGCTCTTCACAAAAATAGTTCACTGAGTTCATGTGCATTGAGCGGTTCAAGTGAAAAGCCATCAGTGGAACTGAGTTAAAACCACAGAGCCAAGGTCTCTCCTGGTATAAATCATGTGCATTGCTATAATAAAACAACATGTAACAGAAGCAATTCTTCACACCACTGAGTTTTTGGCATGGGAGCTGGTCCCAGAATCCAAATCTTACTGCTTCAGCTTCCGTATTTCTTAGTGTGTAGAAAAACCTAAACTACAATATGCTGTAATAATTTTGTGACATTTGAGAATAGAATAGATGTGACCTAGGATCTAAAGAAACCCTAAAATAAGTTGGGATTTATCTTATTTTTCTTTTTTAATAGTCTTGGTCATGCTAGTAAATGGCATTTTCTTATCTGTAAAATGTAGTAGAGGTATTGTACCATGTCCTGATTTTACCAGTTGAAGCCTCTTTCTTTTTTCATAGTCATAAAATATATGTCAAGCACTATGAGCAACTCCTTTATGCCTTGCTTGCAGTGCTGCAATTAGGATCATACTGTGTCATATTCGAAGCTCAGTGACTGTTAAATGTGCTACGCCTGCATCACACTAACTACTATATCAGTCATTTTAGATGACCCCCTTGAAAATTGCTGCCAAAAGTTTATATGTCAGAAATCACTTTCAAAATGCTTATGAAGTGAAGAATTTTTGCAGCTCTTTACCTACTCAAATACTAAAAACTGTCAGTCAACAATATCAGGCTCGACAGTTTATATTCCAAGACTCACTATTCAAAGATCTGCTTGAAAAATTATTCCTATCATCTGTCAGCAATTGGGTTCTGTGTTTAGTCAGTTGCTCACTTTTATATTGTAATAACCATTGGAAGTTGCTACAAAAGATCTGCCAGAACCCTTGGTATTATTTTTAAATGGGATGAACCAGGGACGTGTACATGAGCTCTGCAGTACTTGAACGTTTCCTGTCGTGTGAGCTGGAAATTCAATCTTCCTGCCTAGGTGTGTGGCTGCTTTCATTCAGAGCTCTGTACTGTTTCGTTGGTTTCTTCAGTCACAAGTGATAGTAAAATTACAACCCAGGAACTGAACACAGGAGATCTATTTACAAAGCAGTTAAAAATTGATAATATTTTTAGAGAAGGGAGTTTAAGAGTTTTTTAAGTTCTAAGAATTTGAACTGCAAACTTATAGTATAGGTCTGTTACCAAGGATGAGTTTTGATTTATGAATGAAACTTTATTTTATCTTTTTAACTTTCTGGAAAAATACACTAATCTGCTCTTCTATAGGTGGGTGCTACACTAGTAATATGGCGTAGGCCCAAGCCCAAGACTACAGAATCTATAGGCTAGATTTCAGTGTTTATTGGATAATAGCTATATATCCATCAATAAAGTGCTAAGAGTTAATATTTACAATGAACTGCTATTAACTGAAAGTGGGTCACTCTTTTATCGTAAGTTCATGTGCCCTGTTGCCAACCTGTACCAAACCTTTTCACTTCCTTGCTTCCTTACACAATCTGAGTTTCACTGAGGAGTTTCCTCTGCGACCTTGGTCCCTTTGCCCAGACTGAGCAGGTAGAGGACCTGGGTGCTGCAGATTCAGAAAGCAAAGTTATCAGTGCCAATAAGTCAACAGGACTGCCAATAGGACCTATCCGACAGACCTGCTCAGAGCATAATAAATGTATGTCTCTGGGACAGGATTATTCACAAAGCGAAGTCATAGAAAAATTCTACTGCAGTTATCCGTCTTTTACATAGTAAAAGACAGGTTCAGTGCTTTCCTCATTCTCAAAAGATTTAATTTCTTTGTTTTGGCTTTCTAGGAGATGACCCAAGCTCTAGGCCAAGGGCAAGACTTTGTGTCCTGTTCTAGAAGGAGGGAAATTCAAACAGAAAAAAGGGAAATCTGTGTTCTTGTCTTTTGATTGCTGCCACCTTTTGTATTAAACTGTCACTGGATAAACAAAAATAATGATGGGACCAGGACCTAGCCACTATTTGTTAACCATAGAGATTTTTATCGCTTTTGTAAGGGTGCTGCCTAATTTTCCTACTGGGCCAATTGTCACCAAAACAGAACTAAAAGGATTTTCTTCCTTGTTCAAAGTTGTCTTTTTCTCCTGTGAAATGGGCTCTGTAGTCAGTCACCAGATCTTTCAGCACGGTGCTGCCGTCTGCAGGAAGGAGATAGAACTTCCAGAGATCTGTCCCCGACAAATGCCCAGTAGCAATCAAGTCTTTGCATGCCAAGGATAGGCTATATCACAGAGCTTCCTCTTAATATGGTATGTCTATATGGCAGTTATAAGCATGTGTATCTGTTTCTAAATGTATTTAGGTGTATAAATATTTATGGTTATAACAATATAAATAAGAAAAAGGACCCTAGCTGATGTTAAATGAATGCATAAACCATGCATAGGAGTGTCCACACAGAGTGGGAACATTTCCCCTGACTTTCCTGGGCACTTAACCAGGCTCTCCCCAGAAAAAGAGATTTTGAGATTCTTTGCTGGGTACAGAGAATTCCGGGAAACAGATTGCCCTTGGACAGGAGGAAAGAAAAAAGCATTTCTAACAGTCTGCTCTTGTTTTTCTGTAGTCTGGTGAGGAGCCTTTTTGCTGTCTGGCCTAGCGATTTTAAACACAAAGCCTTTGGATGGTATTTCTTTAACTTCTTTTCCCTTTCCTTTTCCCTTTCCCTTTTTTTTTTTTTTTTTTTTTTTTTCTTTTCTTCACAAAGAATGCTAGAAACCACCGAAAGAGGCCGGCAACCATAGAATTTACCACAAAGCTTTTGAGGTTCCTGACTACCTCTGTTGGAGCTGCCTGTCAAGAGAATAAAGCAAGTCAGATTAGAAGGTAAAATTGGACTCCTTAACCACTTAACCAATGGTGTTATCTACCATTGCTGGAGTGATAAATCTGCTTGAGAAGACAGGAACAATTTTACATTTTTTAGACGTTTTTCAGAGTTATGTGCCAAGTGCATAATGGAAATATGTGATACTCTGTGTATTCCCCAAAATATTCAAAAGTATATACAAAATACAAAATGGTATATACAAAATACCAACCCTAACCCTAAGGCTAAAGCAGACTTACTTGAGAACATGTCTTACATGACAAAAGAAGGTCAATGGTATTGATGAGAAATTATATCATGAGTAGCATAGACTCTTCTGACGAACTTTTTGAGATTAAAATGTATAAGGTAACAAATCAAGCCTTAAATAAGTAGGGCTAATTTTAGAGTAGGATCTGTAGTATTATTAAAGTTGGTTCTCAGGAAGACAAGTACTATCAAAACAATATTTACCGCATTACATTTCTGGCTACAAGGCTATTTTTACTTTTGTTCCTTTTATGGAACCTCAGTGGGGATCACGTCTAGGCTGTCACTGATCCTGGTGGACAATGCAATTCCACTTGTAATTCCTATGGCCATTTGGCATGTGAAATCCCTGGATCAGTTTAAACTCCCACTGCTTCTTTTGGAGTTCTTGACCAGTGATGAAAATGGTGACCAGACAGGTGTCTCAAAGAATTGTTTAATGATGGACAACAATACACTAACAAAGGGTAGTTTGCAACTACCAGAATATCCACATTCATGATTATTTTATGCGAGTCTGTCCCCACCCTGCCTTGGAACCTAGGAATTTGGGTTTCTTTATAAAACGTAGGAGTCTTCTTTATCTGAGTGAAATTTCTTAAGAGTAGCCATTTTTATTCTTTGAAGAAGGATCAACTTTTCAAACCAATTTGAAATCCTTTGCCTTCTCATTTTCTCTGTGCCTTTCCTCTTTGACAACCTAGTTGGGTGAGTTCAATAAGGGGTCAGCCCTTCTGTTGCCTCTCAAGTGTTGCTAGATGGGTAGTTATCTGAAGGTGTTGCATTCTTTTCTACTCATGGGAACTAGCCCTTTCTTAATGCTCTACGTTTTGTCTAAGATTGAATATAAAATACTTTGGCATTATTGCAAAATGACTTGACCAATGTGTTTACCTACTGCTATTTACAAGCACTGGCAAACTTTACTATTGTAGTTCAGGTTTTTAACCCCAGATTTGCATTCTGTGCCAAGAGTTTACTGCTTCTCAGCAATGTTAGCAGGGAAAAACATGTATATTGTCTTAGCTCAAATACTTAGCTCAATACCCTGTCACTGATAGTTTCTCCTGCCTCTGTTGTGATAATGGTAAATTCTGGCAAAGAGCAGGAAGGCGTTAACTTCTACAGCACAGTTTGCTAGAATTTATCTGTTAATCCCAAAATATCACAAGTCTTGTACAGGATTAAAAGAAATATTTCTGTGGTCTGTTTCAGATCTAACACTCAGGCTGGTCTCTCTACTGAGAGTGCTGTGTTATTCTTTGCTGTTAAGAGTCCTGGATACTATTTAAAAATAAATAAACCAGCTTTTATTTAGGATCCTCTTCTTTTGGCCAGATCCTGTAGGTGAGGCAACATTCAGAATCTTTGTCCATGGCAAAACACAACCTTTTTCAAAATAGTGAATGAAGATACAAAATATAAACCTATTATTTCTTTTTCCTTGAAATTTCTAGCCAAAGCCATGCAGATGGCTGTTCACAAAAATGTGTACAAGAATGGCATTATCCAGGGAAGAAAGAGACCGTGATTAGGTAAAAGTACATATGGTAGTGATCCTTTAATGGCGTAATCGTTGCAAGGTACAACTGCAATTGCTCAAGCACAGTAATGTCACATACAGTTACGATGGATATGGTTGCCAGCATATAGCTCTGGTAAATTTTACCATCGCAGTAACATAAACTATGACAGGCACTCTCAAGTTGCTAAGTTGTCCCAGACTGCTGAGGTCTGCAAGACACCTCTGCTGGCCCTGTGAGCCCACACTCCCACTGTGCAGGGCTCCCAGGCTGCCTCAGCTGAGGTGTTGGGGTGGTGTGGAGGAGAGGGGGGACACCTTCCTAGAAATAATTTCTCAGCTGCTGGGGTCTCCAACACTGCTTACCTCTGGTTGGTCCCACCTCTTAGTCATAGTTACCTTTTTGTCCTCTCAAATCTCTATGACTGACGGTCTTCTCCCTCATTCCTCATAGCCCTATTGTTTCTTGCCTCTAGGGAGTTTGCTCTGGAACTGCTACAACTCCAGCACTGTTGATCTATTTACCTTATGGCTTGATAAATGTTAAATGAGTTTTTTGCTAAATATGTTTAAACTAAGTCAACAATTTGGTTATTGCCTGATTACTTCAGTCAGCAACCTGGTTAGTTCCTGTCTTGCCACAAGAAATGTTAAATATATTTGTGTGGGGCTGGCAGCGTGGTTGCTGACTCACCTTAGCACAATGTTTCCATTTCCCTTACTGCTAAATTATGATCTTCTGACACCCCAAGGAGAAGAAAACATGGTGGCTTTTTTTTTTCGGGGGGGGGGGGGGGGGGGGGGGGGGGGGGGGGGGGGGGG
>JAOXJK010000001.1:102915191-102930538 GCA_025774025.1 Xenus cinereus | reverse complement strand
ACATTTTTTTGTTGTTTATTTTTTAATTTTAGGAATGTTGCAGGCATGAATAATAGTAATGTCAGCTACACGATGGGCCTAATTGTTAGGTTTTAGATTGTAGAGAAATACCTTTAGACCTTTAATAACAGATTTGTAGTATTTTTTTGTAAATCAAAATTACTGCTTTTAAGCTCCAGGTTATGTTATGTCAATGGTGCAGTGCTAATTATTCATCATAACTCTCTGCATGTATGCTCGAATAGGAGGTATGGGACTGATAGGTCTGGATGGATTTCAGAGACAAGAGGTTTGATGTTGATTTTGGTAGTCTATACCTGAAATGCACAGTGTGCAATAAGTATATCATATTCAACAGCCATAGTGAGTTGGCTCTGAGATGGCTGAAACACCTCCATATCTCAGCATATTACTTTGGATCCCAGGAACAGGCTAGGTATCTCAGTAAATTGGCTTTCTAACCCATCTCTGGGATTCTTATGCTTCTGTTGCAGACTTGCATCATAACTTCCATCAAATGTATATATAGAGAGATATTTAAAAGAAATGATGCAAAAACCTTGCTGGAATTTTTGGAAGGAGACCATATGTAGAGATTTCTCAGGATACTGTAAAATTAATTTGTATTGAGAATGTTAACCTACTTTTTTATTTATTTGGATGTCAGACTAAGGATTCCAACTCCTTGTAGAAGCAGTGGTGTTTTGTGAAACATTTTGATTTCAATACTGAGTTTAGCTCAATTTGAAATGGAACAAGCTTCTGGTTACAAAGCCCAGCCTGGATCTTGGATTTGGAATAACTTTTCCAAAGTTGAACTGTGCTTATTCAAGACTGTAGCTATGTAGACAAAAGACAGTTTCAAAGGAAAAAAAGAATCCATGGGGTTTTTTAGCTAGATATAATAGCTACCCATACGTTAGCAATGGCTACTTTGGCATTGGTTGAATGAACAAAATCAGCTTCAACCACATTATTGAAAACATTCTGTATATCACAAAAATTACATGAAAAATATGTTTTGATGCCAAACAAAAACTTTTGAATTTGTCATTTGACAGTGTAGAGCTGTTTGAGATGCTGGAGAGAAATTGCAGAAAGATCTCTATCACTGATGGGGCATTAAGGTGAGTGAGAAACTTCAGTTTTTAGAAAAGACTGGCTGTAAGAACTGGAAGCAACAAGAGGGGCAGGTTTCAACAGATACTTAGTGGTCTCAGAGTTCATGAGAAGGTTCGGGGTTGTTTGAATTACTAAGGAAAATCCAATAACTGCAAATAATATACTATGTAAGGCAACAAGCTAGTTTTACCAATAAAGAGGACAGGGGGAAAAAAGCAACAAAACCAACCATTTATTTACACAAACAGAAGCATTTTTGTTACAGAGTAAAAGTCGATAACTGAGGAGATAAGAAAGGCATCTATATGAGTGTTTATGACAACAATTGTGTCTACCAAAGGGTGGAATGTTTTTCCACATTCAGGTGGGTGATGCCAGAACTGAAGATTAACTTTAGATCTGGGATATATTGTATGATTTTCTTTTTGTCATCACTGATTCAAATACAGGGATTCAGCTATGCAAGAGTGGGAAGCAGATAAACTATCATTAGCATCATTCTAGTAACACTAGCTGCAGTGAATACCAAACAGGTTTATACTTAGCAGGGGAAAGTAAATGTAGATGTACTGAGATTTGAATATCTGTTAACAGCTTGCCCAGTGGCTGACATGAGACTAGTCTCATGTCAGTTGATATGTTTCACTCACAAAGTGTTCTGCTTAACATTAAGCTAATCACTGTTTATGAAAAAAAGAAAATCATAAATATGTACAATAAATCAGACTGACCTATAGTATACCAGGTCCATGCCTGATCATAAATAGAATTTATTGTTTCCTTCCTCTAGTATCAGCACACAAGATGAACTTTCAACAATTCTGGCATTTAGACCTAAAATTTAGAGTTTGCTTTTCTTCTAGGCTTCTCAGTGTGCTCTTGTTTGTTTCTTTTGGTTTTGGTTTTTTTTTTTTGTAATATCAAACTGTGATTTTTCTGTATTTTTTTTGTTGGAAAACAGACGCCAAATAGTATTTTACTGCTGTAGAAAGCATTTCAGGCCAAAATTTCTCACCAAAAAAAGGTACATTTTTCAAATTTTTCAACCAGAGTAGATCACTGATGTATTTTTCAATATGAGTCAAAGTCTAGTGACATAGGAGATATTAATGTAATTTCAGCCACAGTAGTATCATCTTGTGTTGTATTGTAAAGCCATTTGGATTAGTTTATTTTAGACTTTAGTCACTAATTGTGGCATTACCTTTAAAAATCAATGGTAACAAACAAAACCTTGTTGCATAGGCAGGGTGCACCAGAAAAGCTGTTTTGGGCTTCAGTGGTTAGGATTCAGGATAGCCTCTCTCTGTTTTACTGCTACCATCTAGTGTGTGGCTGCAGGACAACGTCACTCTCCATGCACTTATGACCATTTAACTCAGAGCACGGCCTCGTTTTTGTCCCCGTTTTATGAGTGTTAGTCACTTTGGACTAGAATACAGGTGAGTGCTGCCATGTTGAGTAGTGCAAACCTGTCTATGAAATTCTTGCAGGTCCTGACCCAACTAAATTCTGAGGCCAGGACAAGCAGAAATCAAGACTTCAGAAAAACCTTGAAAGCATATGCTTAAACGCAACTGATTTCTTTATGATTTAAGTGCACACTTAATGTGCTTCCCTCAATATCGGCCCTGAGTTTTACTGAAGCAGAAAGAAGCTGAGGCTGTTAATTGCCTTGTATGATTTTGTCAGTGGTTTAGTAATTATAGTGTTGGAGAATGTATGGAGTTTTTCTCACAGGAAAGCAAAAAAATCCTTCCTGGATGCTTATTTGGCTGCAATGGTAATAGACTGAACTTAAGCATTTCGGGGCAGTGGCAAAATTACTATTGACTTTTCTGATTCAGAGACTGGTATTTATATATACGATGAAAAAGAGATAGTTACAGTGTGGCTGGATGAGCAGCAGATGAGATATAGTCACAGTGATAAAGTAACGCTCAAAGTCTGCTCAGGTATCAGTCAATGCATGGTAATTCATTGGAAATCTATTCTAAGGAATGTGTCCTAAACCCTTATTTCACATGGATCAGGTGCAGTAGTACTATCAAGTATGTGTGAACTCTCAGTTTTAAGAATTCTAATCATCAAGCAAAATGACATGTAACAGAGATTGACTTTAAGCAAATGTTAATATCAGCTACTTTACTAAACTAGGATAATGCATACTGATTTTAAACTTACTTATTACTATAAAGAAAACAATTAGATGCTTCTGTCACCATAACCTTAGTAACTTTCTAGACCACTGTCTTTTTCTTAGTTGACTGACTACTATTATTAGAACATCACACTAAATATATCATATAGTATTTTTCTATTTTGGTTTTCAAGGGGGTTATGGAAATTAAAACTTCAAAATTATCTAGCACAGAAATGTTATTATTTCTGAAAAGAGCAATGAAAAATGTATTGAAAAATGAGTCTTTTCTTTACATGTGCTCTGGATATACTCTGGAGAAATTTTGTGTAGTATGAAGACAAAAATTCAGCAAGTTATACATTGAGAAGGCAATATAATCCAGACTAAAGTGATTTAGATTCCTGTGCATGTTGTATAGATGAAATGGGAAAGGAGAAAGCTTTACTCCGTTCCTTTTTCCATTTCAGAATGTAAGTAAAATTGCTTGTCCCCTGGCTTTTCTGAATCTGAGGGGTTGTAGACTACCAGCTTGATTCCTAAGCATTACAGAAACTCTATCAGCTGCTCCAACAGACAGACATCATCATACATACACATCTGGGCTGGTAGGACATTTTTGTGAAGGGTTTGTGCTTAATTGGAGATGTCATGGAACTGTTGAATCTCTGGATCACCAAAAAATATTTCCTCTAAAACAGAGGGAGCAGAAAATTTTCATAGGAAGAAAGGAAGTTGCACTTACAAGAGCAATTGCTATAATAATAATTCTTGTATCTCTGAGAGTCCACAAAATTTGCCTTCATCAAACCTCACATTCTTGACTAATAAAAGTGGTAGTAATAAGAAATATCTATAGTAATATATGACCTGGCATGAAATAACAAATTTATATATTTCCCACCCTTCCAGGAAAACCTGGGACAGAGGAATAACGAGATAAAATATGTAAGTGCCACGCTCAATCTGTGATGGAGATAGGAACATAAAAATCTTCTCTCATCTTCATAAAAATGAGTGAAGCTACCTGTCCTCAGGTGTTAAATTTAACATTGGACACACTGCTAAAACTTGTGCATCATGTCTTGAAAAACGAATCAACCTTAGCTTGCCTCATGTAATTTTCCACAGACTTCAGTCACCAGTTCACTTGTGTTTGGACGTAGGATTAAGGCAGAAATATAAAAGTAAAATGATTGCTCTGATCATTCTTCAGCTATTTTTTGTTCGTTATCTCTCATTTTGGGCACAATGATGGAGCCCTGGCTAAAGATAGGTCAAAAATAACACTGAGACTTGTCGCCTGCAAGAAAGCTGTGGAGGCTGGAGAACTCCCGTGATGAAAGAAGGATTTTGTGATTTGCCTTGTGCAGGGCGTTACCAGTAGCTGAGGCCCGACGGATGCAAAGCTGCCACAGCTCTGCATCCCCAACTGTGGCCAGTGGTGAGCCTGAGCATGTATTGCTGTGAACACATTTAGTATAAACTACAGCTGACCGTTTGGAATGGAGGTGTTGTATCACAACAGTGAGTACCCACATAATTAAAAAAAACACATTTACCTGTGCTTCACAAAGTCACTTTTGAGAAAATTAATGTGGGTGCTAGGTATTAGTTCACAGATTATTTGAGCCATGACTACAAGACCCAGTACTTTTCTGTTGTGCCACTGAATGTGCAGAAGGACAGCAAGCAAAGGTCAGTGGAAGGAGATGTTGCAGAGTTCACCTTTATCAAGCTGCTAAATTACAGGCTTCACCCCCATCACACCTCAGAGTAGTCCCTTCTTGTCATGGTCATCTGTACAGATGGGAAGACATAAACATTCAGGAAAATGAATGTAGTGAGATTAACTTCAATGTGGTGATTGTCTGTATTACTAATCTTTTTTTTGATCTTAGCGTCTGAAGACTGTTTGGGATGTACTTTATAAGGCTGTATGGGCTTATGCTATAGAAACAGAGAGTAGAAAGGTGCTATTAAGGTTGTGGGTTGTAAGACAAAATGCCTCTAAAAATGCTATTAAAAATCGCTAAAATGATTGATATAAAATCTAAACTATTTCTCCATAATAAACAGTTGCTTTCAAAGCTCTAACAGGCAAGGTGAGAGCATAGCAATGTAGACTTTCTACATTAAAATAAAACAACAACAACAAACCCCCTAAAATAAAACACTCAGCATAAATTATTTCTGGAATCTATTTTCTCTGCTGGCAGATGACAGTGATTATACTAATTATAGTTGTATTTTCTGCAGAAGTTTATGGATAATGTATGAAATTAAAATATTGCTTCAGATTTAGTTTGTCAGATGTTAAAATTACAGAGAGAAAAACTTTATGTGAACTTTTTGAGAGCAGTAATCTCAGGAAATGGGCAATCCAAGTTTAGCATTGTTTTGGCATTACATTCTCTTTGCAGTAAAATGCTGAACAGATGTATCTGATAGCAGTTGTAACCTATTCAGAAGGAAGACTGCCAGTGCTAACCTACCACTGGTAGAAAGCAATAAAGTGTCTCTGGAACCTGTTCACTACATATGGTTTGCCTGAGGTTACTGTCTTGCCTTTCTTACAATGTTACCCAATAAATCACAGAAAATATGGATTCATTTTGAACTTAAATGAAATAAGACAAAAATAAAAAAAAATAAAGAGCAGATTGTGAGGACTGCTAAATATTTTCATTTCTGAGATGAAATAATCCAATTATAAGGCTAAACTATTTCAAAAAAACCTAAAATAATGCCACTAAAATGTCTTTATTGTTGCTTAATATACTTATTTTCTTTTCAGAAAGAAATTACATTGCAGCCAAGACTTACAAAACATCTGCTGTGTTAATTATCAATATATTACTAAGCCTTCAATTTCCTTACTCAAACATAATTCTTTAAAACATTACGAGAAACAATGGATTTAGTAGTATATCACTTGGGGATTTGATGTACTGTTCGACTTAGATTCTTTCATTCTGACCAGATGGAATTCATAAGAAGTTGTGGGGGAGGAAGCCTCTAAACTATTGCCAAAAAATCTTTATTGCACATGCAAGACTTGTAAAAATGGTAAAAGAACAGGTTATCCAATGATGGCCTATAGGGAGAAAAGGCATACATTTTACATATCAGTTATATCCTTAATGTAAATTCAAAGGTAATTCTGATTCAAACTGGAGAAAGCATGTTTCACATACACTGCAGCTTCTATTTGAAATGAACCATTTGTTTAATCCATTCCTATATCAGTTTCTACAATGGTAACACTTAAAATGCCATGAGAGCAACAGATAAGGAGTCAGAATCTTCCTGTGGTATGGATCAAAGGCTAGGACTTTGGAAGACAAAACAAAGGAATGAGGTAAACGCTCAAAAAAGTCTGCATATTTGATTTTGAATTACTTACATTTGGAAAAAAAAGTACAGTTTCAGTTACCTAAGGTGGGATTTGTGTCATCTGCATCTGATCTTGGCACCTTGACCTGCCTTTAAGTCAAGAAAGACAAGCTGCCACTTTTAGTAAGCTAACTTGTTTTTGACAATTACTGTGCATGAGGAGAGCTGCTAATGCTTATATTTTTCCATTGATGCTACAGGCAGCCTAGAAAGGCAAGCTCAGATTTTGGTGTTTACATTGGCCAGGTGAATCCTTCCCCCAAGGCCACTGGTATGTTGGACTAGTAAGTTTATGCTGTGAACTCAAATGAGCTCAGAAACAGTGCAGCTTAATTGTGTCCTTAATTTATTGCTTCATTTACTATACACATGATTCTCTTCAGAGAGTGTAAATTATCCTGGAATTCATCAACCAGGAGTTAAGCCCAGGCCAAATGACATGTAAGTTCATTTGGGTAATGGGATGAGATACAGAGAGACTCATCTTTGAGTCTAGGTGTGTTCTGCAGAGGTGAACCTTGGACCATGTTATTAGACTTGCCTGCTTATGCCTTGTATGGATGAGTCCTTCGGACTATACAGAGATTTCATGGGGATGAATTTTCTTGAAGGCCAAAGAACTTTTTTTCCTCAGGAAATATATACATTTATTGCACTATATTGTATTTAGTAGGCTGTATTTTAAAATGTGTATAACATCCTTTGGGCCTTCAGAAAATATTTTAAAAGGATTGACTATATAAATAAATTTAGAGAAAATATGTATTTATCAAGTTCTACAATTAAGACTCCCTTACTTTTCATCTTGACAGTTCTTCTTGAGGAACAAAAATTTTGCTCTTTAGGAATAATGGGCCTCATTCCTAGAGGTCATAAATCAAGTCAAAGTAGCCTGGGGAATTTATACCAGAGAATGGTCTGCACCACCAAGTAAAATTATTCCCAAAGGAAGATTCTTGGTGTAATTCCAATGAATTCACTGAATAAATGTATCCCTTTAATCACATATGAAATAGTTTAGCTTCCTCATATGTAATGTTACTAGCTTGCAGAAAGAGATTTCTAATATACGCTTTCCTGTCTACTGACTGGCTGAATTAGAAATAATAAGATGTCTTCTGCTGGTTTTCTTCTCTTACTCAGCCAAAATTATTACTTTGTTACTTTACTTTTGTAATATTTTGCCAGTAAATAAAGAGTAGGTTTTCACAGTAGACTTAAAATCTTTATGAGTTTTTATTAGAAAATATATATATCTGTACAAAACAATTTTAAATGCAGTCTGTAATGTAGCTCGACAAAGATATATTCTTTTAAATTATCATCCCTATGTGTTGACCTAATATCTACTAAGAGCTGGGAAAAATGTAAGCCTTTGGAATAAAATAGTAAGTTACAAGGAGCAAGATATATGTTAGGAATTAATTTGGTCTTGCTTTGTCTGTTCTTTGAACAGTATAGAATATATTATGAATATCCTTGAGTTTTTGTAGTGCTTTGAAACTGCTGATGTTGTTTAGAAGCACATTTTCTCTACTTTTGCAACTTTGAAATGATGCAACAGCAGTAAGTTTTGCTTGATAGTATCTTTTTAGACAAGTAATCTGAGGCCAATGGATAACATTTACAGTCATATGTTGAACTCCACAGAGACAGTTACTATCATCTTTTTTCCATTCCCCAGAAAATAAAATTATTAATGTGAGACAGATCTACATATGCAATAAATAATTATTATGACAAAGAAAAATGGTTTCTCCACTGAAAATATATTTTGCTATTTTTTCCTAGGGATTTATTTTGTTCACATGCAGTTTATAAATGAAATAGCTGTGTTTGACAACAGAAAATGTTTGGTTTTGCAATTTAGTAGAAAATTAAGATTTTCTGCTGACTTTCATTTGAAGAAAATATATAGTGAAGCTCAAATGCAAGACTTGGACAACTTCAAACTCATACAGGTTGTTTTTTTTCAAAAATATTTTTAAAAGCTGTTTTATTGAAATGTGAAGCAGCAGTAAAAAGTGTACTATACAATTAAATGCACAAAACCTATGTTTAAATAACATGAAGGTTGTGACACAAACTGACAAAAGACAGGAAATTTAAAGTTAAAGCTGTAACTCTGGCTTTAAGTCATGTCATGGAAAAACAGAGAGCATTATAGATAGAGTGTCAAACTTAGTTTTCAATTTCCTGACTTTTGTCAGTTTATGTCACAACATTAATTACGTTTAACATAACTTTTGGATTTAATTTCCTTGTCTATTTTTCTGTAACTTCTTGTTGTTGGTCATGCTGTTGTTATAAGGGAAAATAAATTTCATTACAATTAAGAAGGTAGATGTTACTTATTAGAATGATTTTTTTTTTTAAGTTGAACTGGTTTTTACTGGGATAGAGCTAAATTTGTTCGTAGTGGCTTGTATGGTGCTATGTTTTGGATCTGTGCTGAAAGCAGTGTTGATGACACAGGGGTTTTAGCTACTGCTGAGCAGCTCTTGCACAGCACCAACCCCTTTTCTGCTCCTCACCCTGCCCCACCAGCAAGTGGGCTGGGGGAACACAAGAGGTTGGGAGGGGACGCAGCTGGGACAGCTGACCCCAACTGACCAAAGGGATGTCCCAGACCATATGAAGTCATGCTCAGCAATAAAAGCTGGGGAAGAAGGAGGAAAGGGAGACACTGGGAGTGATGGCGTTTGTCTTCCCAACACCTGCCTGCCAGTGGGAGGCAGTGAATGAATTCCTTACCTTGCTTTGCTTGCGTGCGCAGCTTTTGCTTTACATTTTTAACTGTCTTCATCTCAACCCATGAGTTTTCTCACTTTTACCCTTCCATTTCTCTTCCCTGTCCCACTGTGAGGGTGAATGAGTGAGCGAGCAGCTGGGGTTAAACCACAACAAAAGCGTATCAGGTATTTCTCAAAGCTATAATACATAACTTGGAGAGCTTATCTTTAAATACCACATTATTGTTAATTAAGAATTTTTACAGATGCATTTCTTTTACCTACCTATTGAAAATTGGGGTCTATTTATTTTTACAAAAACCTTTTGCATTAAAAAACCATGTATACCAATGCACAAACTTAAGGCCAGAATAGATACTCTAGATAAAGCAAAACTACAGTTTCTTAGGTGTTGTGACACTTTATAATCAGTGAGTCATGGTCTGTAATGTAGAGTTTAGTGGCGCAGTTTCATTGCCCAAGGTTGAAAGCTTTATCAGAAGAGGAGGAGTCTGGCCTTGCTGTCCCTGCCGTAGCCCCTGTGGAAGTTGGTGGGGATGTTGAGCAGAACCAAGGCTGCAGTTTCACTAGTTCAATCTGTGTTAAAATGAATGTATTGCAATCTCTTAAACAATATTGCTATGGTGGTCAGCGTGAAATATTACCTGGACTGGTCATCACTTCTAAAAGATTGAAGCATGGGATGGTTTACTTACGCCTCCTTAAAGTACAGAGTTCGTACTATCAGAAGCACTTGGGACACTGTCTTGTTACCAGAAATGTCACTCTGTGGCAGACTAAGAATGGACTTTACAAATATTTATGAGGGGAGTAGGGAAGGGCAGGCATCTGTATCAGTTGCCCAATGAATTTGACAATATAATAGTTTGCACAGGTTAGTAATTCATTTAAATATTAAAAACTTGTAGGCTGCCCAGAGAAAGAGAAGTCAAAATAATGTCATACCATTTCAGCTGCTTCCCCTGGAAGCTCTTGGTCTCCATAAGCACTGATGACCAATTATGACCTTGTGAGTTGGTACTAGTAGGAGAAAATAGTTCTACACTCTACTGACATAATTCTGCCCTGTACTCTTGTGTTTAATCCCGTGTTGGTTCCCATATTTCAGGGGAAAACAGCCATTCATTTTGGAGTACTTTTCATTACCAAAAAAAATAATGTACTTATGTATGTATTTATTTAATTTATGCAGGATATAAGGACATTTGTGTTAAGAACAATTAATTTTTACCTAAAGTAGGAGCTTCTAGGTAGTGGCCATAAATCTGATCTCAGTGCACTCTTTGAAGTATTAATATATACTTGTATATATTAGGCGTGTAAATAAATAAATTTCCAAACAGTAAAAACTGACAACAGATATTTATAGTTTTTAGTTTGATATTTTGTTACAACCAAATAGGGCAACTTTTCTACTTCCATTACTGGAACTGGACAGGCCAAATTAGCATTTTCTTGAGGAACACCAGATCTTGGATCCTTGGTCTTGGTTGGAGATTTTGCCTCATGATGATTGCACATGCCTGATTTTGCTCTTCCTGTTCAGCAGGAAAATTTATCCAGTCTCAGTGACTTGCAAATAATTCAAACGTATATGGCCGGCTTTTTTTCTGACTGACAGAGATGTTTAAAATACCAGGTAAGTTTCAGATTTAACCTGTATGCACTTTAAAGCTGTATTTTTCTAGCTTACAATTCCTGAAACAGGCAAAACCTCCTCCAACTGTGGACATAGGTTTTGTAGTAAATCAGGACCAAATATGCAAAACCAGTAAAAGTAGAGGACTTAAATGACGTTGCTTGGTCCAAATTGGAATTTTTCCTCTCTCTCACTACTGGCAAAAATCCATGGAATAGACTATACTTGCAGATCTTTGAAACCATCTGTTTTCTATAAGAGTTCAGGCAGCTTAACTGGTCTCTTTACTATTAAATACCTTTCTATATATATATTTAATAGCTAAATAATATATATTAAAAATATATAATATATAAATATATATAAATATTATATATTTTTTTAATAGCTAAAGTATTTGTGAGTTTAAGAAAAATTTTGTCTGTCTTAAATACAAGAGTTTTCCTTGTGATTTTTCTTAAATTCAATTTAATGAAATAGTTTTGAATGGTACACTCAGATTAAGATTGCCACTATTCTCACTATTAGATATCTGACCACTGAAGTCAAAGGACGTCTTTCTATATACTGTAGACTTTGGACTTAGATGGACTTATATAGACTGTAGACTTATAGACTTTAACATGGGTTCCAAATTCGTTTTTTCTCTCCTGTTTGTTTTTTGCACACACTGATTTAATTTGATGTCATGGGTTTGTGTTGTGGTTGGTTTTTTGTTTGATTGTTTTTTTGTATACATTGCTGCTTAGATTAATTACCTTGTATCTCTAGCATATATATTTTCTGATTGCTGTTTAAGTGGTCCCAGGAATGCAAGATATTCATAAGAAAAGGAATAACTTTTATAGGAAATAAAAATCTGACTGGTAAGTTTATGTGAATGTATCATAACATAAAAAAATTAGATTTTATTTTTTTTTTATAACTGATAATAATAAAGCTCTCTGATGAGCTGTAAAGTACTGCTGTGGAAAGCTACTTCTTAGTCACCACTATACACTATTTTCTAGAGAGCCATTTACTAAAACAGTCATTTTTATACCTTATCTGCTAATTTTGTATGTTGCTGTATTTTTTTCAGTAACCTAAGACCTATATATTTAAAAATTAAACATTTCTCTATAAATGTTTTAAAAAGTGATCTATCATGTTCTAGGCTACAATTCTTATTTTATTTTACAGTTTCTTCTTGTTGCCAAGATAGAGCCACAGCTCAAACAGAGGAAGCTGTGCTGATAAACTGTTCTTTTTTATGTCACCAGCCTTTCTGCTTATTAGTCTTTCATTTAAAATTCCTTATTTACCACATTCAGCAGGACTGTGAACTGCTGCAATAAAAGCTACAGCTGTTTCTCCGCTTTTTCTCCTTTTGCCTTCTGCTAAATATCTCCCAAATACGGTCAACAATGGTCTGTCTACCTAGGAAACCAGCATCTAAAGTCTCTTTTGTTTCATTGCATTCCTCCTTTGCTGACCCGTGAGGAGCAGGTTTTATAACACTTACAGCATGTCAGCAGCAGCAGCATTCATGAGGAATGTTAATCTGCCATTAACACTTCTAACTAGAGAACTAACTAGAACGCTCCTAACTAACCACTCTGAGGTGGCTTCAGCCTCCAGAGCCAGCAGCACCAGCTGTCCCAGCATCCATGTGGGCTGATGTCTGCCCTTTTTCAGCTTTTATAAGGGAGCCACTCTTGGGCGAAGAGGTGCTGAGGTGCCTCCAAGCTGCCCTGGTGTGTTGCCTCCGGAATGAGGAAGGGGTTTGGCATCTAATTGCACAGATCCCACCAGCAGTTCACGGCTGCAGGTGTGACCTCCAACCTGTTTGCAGGTATTAGGTCTGTTTGCAAATGTGGTTCATCTGGTTCTGGCTTGGTGGACTCCAGGTAAATTTCTGATATAAACAAGAAAAAAGCTTGATTTTGGTACTCGGGAGAGCCCACCCAAGAGATTCTTTTCTTCCTTGTAACGCTACCTACCTTATACTGACAGCCATGCAGGAAAAGCAAATTTTAAAGCATGGCTTCCCTTTGAGCACCCAAGAATGAATTATTAAAATAACACTTTGTGAACTATATATTCTGTCTCACACACATATTGTCTCAAGATGATCAGCCTTTTTGTATTGTGACATGAGAGGAAAAAGTTGCTTTGATTCTGGAAAAAATGTAAATTACCTAAAAAAAAAAAAAGAAAAAAAAAGAACAAGCTAGCACACTCTTTGTTCTGTAGACAGGAGTTCAAAGAGACAAATGAATCTGCTTTCTACTCATGCAACCTTGATGTGGCCGATAGATTGTTTTGCCATCACTCCCTCCACCACGGAGCCTGAGAGATCTGTTTGTTCCCAAGGGTGTCTGAGACTACCTTGTCTGGCCAAAGCCTGAGGTATAATTGAAGATGACTGCGCATTTCTACTGGTTTTGTTTATGCATAATGAATTGGGGCAAAGAACTAATGATTTATTAAAATAAAACTAAAAAAAAAAAAAAGTTTTCATCCAGACCAATCTCTTATTTAAGTGTCAAGACTTTATTAAAGAAGGTGGGGATAAACATCTGAGGTGAAAAGGAGAACACAAGATGAAACTGAAGCTCTCATTTTAGTGGCAGCTTTTTAAAATTATTTTTTTTATTTAATGTAAACTTGGGATTGTATTTTCAGTTCCTATTGACCCAAATACAATGAGAGATGAGCCATGGTTTATCACACCAAGTCTTCTAAGAAGCTCCCATGCTGGAACCTTTTCAATCAAGGTAAGTCACTCCCTTGGCAGCTAGAAAGCAGGCATCACTGCACACTTCTTGCATAAACTATGAGTTATTAGCAGTAACATTTCATTTACACATTTCAATAAATATGTACATAAAAGCAATATAGGGCAGCATCAATCATGGTCCTTTTAGTATTTGAAGTGCAACAATAACAAAGGCAGGCAGTAGAAAATGCACATGGGGGCTCAGCTTAAAGAAAGCAAGCTGTGTCAGTGGAATACCTGTCAACTGTATATGGATTTTCATGTGATTAGTAACTGGGGATGTCCAGACTACCCTTTCTTAACTAGCTCCTTCTTAGATTTATTTAGTGGTCTTTGTGCAAAGCGACAGTACTGACTAGTGAAGGTATTCTCTGTGTGTGGAGCTGGGGTGTGTGAATAGGTAATATGGTAAACAGGATTACTGTGTTTCCATTGATATATAATCCTATTTACTGCAGTGGAGGTTTGCTGAGGCTCCCAGGTAAGACCACACAACCTGAGCTGCAACATGTGTGTGCTTGTTTCAAGCTGCAGCTACTACATATGACTTCTGTACTGAAAACTTTTAGATGTTACAAAATAATTAGTATTTTTCAAGATGAGCCTGTTTGGTGATATAATAAAATGTACTTACTCTACTGAAATGTCCAATTTTAGAAAATAACTGAAACTTGAGGAAATATTTCATTCTTAGTTTGGGGAGAAAACAACTGAAAACAAACTTCTGTTGACTTCAAAAGTATTACTTATGATACCCCACTGTGACACTTCACCACTAAAAGATGGTGCCTTGGTCACTCCTAAGTACAGTGACATACTCAGTCTGAGTATTTAAATGTATATTTTAACAAATAGCTATTAAACAAAACCAAAGATAGCTTTTATGAGATAAAATGAAGAACATACTTTGCATACTCTAAATTTAATTTCTCATTTTGGTTGTGTTAGTCAAAGTACCACTTGCTTAATTTTCAGTACTCTTCCAATGGAAAACACTAAGTATTTGCCTTAAGTAAAAAGTTCTGTGCTGTATTACAGTTTTTCTTAACATAACCTCTAATTTATGAAATATAGCAATGATGATACATTCTTTTGTTTATTTCAGGCTTCAGAATTTGCCAGTACCTGTGAGGCATTTACTATCTCATAGTAACATATCTCTTATCTGTCTTAGCAGTTAATTGCACAATTGCCCCGCACTATCAGCTGTATAACCTTGGTTAATCTGTTGTTTGTGAAATTTCCCATATTCCTGATGGCAATATGAGCCTGAGAGGACTCTACACCCTAAAAATTGAGATATTTGTAGGTGTTGTGTTTATTATTTTGCAGTTTTTATCAGAAGATTGGTACTTAGAAACCAATCATATAAACACATGATGATTACTGAGCTGTTAAGCAACTATTTAGATTCATAATCGTTATTAACTTACATTTAAATGTAGCTGTGAATCAGTGCGGTCGCCCAAAAAAGGCCAACATGTCCAACAAATAGGCCACAAAAAGGCAAAAATGTCCAAAACATAGTCCAAACCA
>JAOXJK010000001.1:102901255-102914758 GCA_025774025.1 Xenus cinereus | reverse complement strand
TGGTTTTTGGTGGTTTTTTATTTGTTTTTTTGTTTGGGGTTTTTTGTTTTGGTTTTTTTTTTTTTTTTGGTGAGCATCTTAAACATTGCAAATTAGTTGAAAAGCAGCTATTTCCTGTAAGCTTTATTTTTCAGGATTAACACATTTGGTATCGTTTTCTTTGTTTATAAAATAGGTGTCATTACAGTGAATCTTTCAGTAAATTTCTCAAATCTTTTTGCCTTTCCCTACAACATGTGATTCACATCACAGGCCCATTTTCCTTTTAAAAATGTAAAATCAAAACCAAAGGACTTGGAAAAAGTCATGTAGTTGTAAAAGTGTGTACTAATGCAACCTTTAATTCATTTTTTCTAAGTTATCTTCAGCTACTCCTATTTTTATAAGCACTAGTAGGACAATTGTCTTGTATGAGCTGATAGAGGAGAATTGCTTTCTCTGTCTTCTAAGCAGAAATGAAAATTGACATTTGCAAAAAAGGGAAACAGAGCAGTACAATAGTAAATGATGCTAAATACGTCTACCATAAAAAAACTGAAAAGTAGGAAAGGAAGTTAAATTGACAACCTTGCTATGGCGAACACACTTTATACGTGGAGATAAGAATTTATTTGAAGTCTAATTTAAATCTGAAGAGCTCCATCAAAAAACACCAGACAGTTACTTTCAGTCCAGTTGCAATGTTACTAATGCCTGCAGCCAAATGATCTAATTAATACAGAAGAACGTCTTTGACAATACAATTTGAATTCTTAGGCAAAAACTTGCTAATACCCACCCCTTTTCCTCTGATACGCTCCTCCTGGCCCCAAAGGTTCAGCAGGACAGGGGACAAGGGGTTTCAGCAAGACAGTGTCTCAAATCCTTTACTGCCAGAAACACATGCCATGGCAGCCCGGTCGTGGGGCAACTGCCACCATCCTCCTGGAACACTGAGATGAGCCCAGACAAGTCACGTGGGCCCATGCTGTCAGGTCAATAAAAAGTATGGGCCTCTCATTAGGAAGTGTGAAAAAAATTGCATCTATTGGGATACAAGAAGCCTGCAAAATCTCCAGGCTTTGGCTTAATATCTAAATGTTTTAGTATTGACAGATAGGGTGGAGGTCAAATGGCAGGGGCCTTCGGTGTGCTGTTTGTAGAAGAGTTTCAATTTAGAGAAAAAGGGGATTGTAATGATTTTTTGCTTATCTCTAGCTGATATCCTTTCCCTCTTTTGAAAGCTCACATTTCATTCATGTATTTGGCACAAAAATCAATCTAGTAGGAGATGCAGCAGGGCTTCATAATCAGCTATTACAAAACAGGAAGATTGAGCCTGGTATCAGAGAAAAAGAGGAATTTCACTGCTGTCTGCAATTTAACTGGGCACTCCAAGATTTTCCTCAAATATTACTTGTCCACCTCAGGTGCCCCTTTACTCTCACCCTTACTATGTTAGACTTTAGCAGCCAATATGAAGTCACACAATGGAAAAAATATGAAAATATTTATCTATCTTGTTTCTTTCTTCTTTATGCATATTTGAAAGCCCTGTGTGATAAAAAAATCACAAGAAAGAAAATATTAGAGAACAATTAAATTCTGCTGTTTAGATTGATAGTAAAATACATATATATTTATTCAAGAAAGTTCTCTCCTTTCCTCTTCCAATAATGAGTTCTGTTATAGGTATAAATGCCTGGTCTATATCTTAGTGAGGTCAATATCTGTCTGTTTGAATAAATCTCATTTGAAACTGAAACTTAACCCAGGCAACTTTTTTTGCCTTCCAGATTTTGGTTAAACCAATGGATAATTTAACAAAGGCACAGGTGTTACCTGTGTTTGCTTTTTTCCTCCCTCACATTAATGATAAAGTTTGTACACTTTAAATTTCATTAGCAGTGAATAGGATTGATCTGTAACCTGGTAAAAAATTTTAGATACTGCAAGGTGAATTCAAAATCTGTGTTTTGTGTGAAATGGTGCCTGTGTGAATGCTGCTGCTCATAGCACTGAAAACTTGACTGCTGTAGCTGGAATTTCATAATAAATAAAGATCTTCTGAGCAGCAATGAGTGCAAGCAGTAATCCCAGACTGAAATTGTTTCTATTTATTGTTTCTTTATGTAAAGTTATAAAGATGAGAACTGATGATCATATTATAACGATGTGTGGTTATGAAATTGACTTAATGGAGTTTTGTATAACTGAGATCAGTATTTAAGAGAGGGAGTAATTTAATTTTCATGTATAACTTTGTAGCTGGGAAAACACAATGGTTCATCTAATTCACCAGTTGATTATCACACGCAGAAAAATCTGCCATAGATTTTTGTTAGAGAGCAGATTCACAGATAATGGGTAACATAGCTTACTGAAAATCCTGATGATGTTCAAAGGTTGAAATCTTTTAGGGGCATAAGTTATTTTAGGATCTAAGTACAATTTAAGAATAAAGACATGCATTTAATTTGAATATGTTACTCAAACCATCTGAGAAACAGGCCTGCAGACTAAAATGTGACAGTCACAAGAAGTAAGATGTTGGCCTCAATGGGGCAATACTTATTGTATACTTACTACTGAGGAGTCAGCAAGGCTAATATTTGAAAAAAAATATAATACGATATAACCCCGTTGCTTAATACAGTAGTTATGCAATATTTAACAAAACTTCTAATGAAGTTAACAAAATGAAGGGTATCTTCTAAAGATATTTTGAAGGTTTTTCCTGACTTTGAAGGCTGCAGAAAATCCAAGATAGTGTAATAGCCAGAGTACATAATAAATGAAATCAAAGTGAGATTGATATTAACCTGATCTTGAAATATTTTGTTTCAGAAGCACATTTGGAGGAGAAAGCTGAGGTACAAATTATTTATTTTATCCCTCATTTTTGTTTGCTATGAGAGAAAATTTTTGAAACATTAGGAAACTTAAAGACTTGTAAAATTTCTATTGTACGCAAATATTTTTACAAACACTGTGTTGCTTTTTTATTGTTTTTGTTTTGTTGTTTTGTTTTGTTTTGTTTTTTTTAAAGCGAGTCTTCATAGATTCCTCAAGTATTTCATTCAAAACAGCCCTTGAGGTGGGGAGGCCAGTGTCACTTGCAGAACACTGCTCATTTCTGTCAGTAAGAGTCAGCATACATGTATGAGTGACCAAATGTCTACATTGTGGCAAATTTCTGCAACGTCAGATAATAGTCAAAGGCTTTCAGGAGTCATATAGGAAAAAATAATAACAGTAAATGAACCTTTGTAATGAATTTAGTTCTTCTGCTTTGAGGTCGCTCGTTCTCCCTCAATCTGAAAAAAAAAAAAAGTTAAATGGCTTTTTCAGTGGCCGTTTTGGCACTATTACGTCTTCTCTTCACCCCTTAGGAGAGCTTTTACCTTTAATTTTGGTGTATCCTGCTGTGGGCATGCTATTAGCTATGACAAGAGTTTTAAAATCATAAACATGTGGGGCTAGGGTTGCTGCATTTTGCTTTATCCTTTCAAAGTGTCTTGTTGATGTTAATATACAGCACCCCTGCTGTGCTTTTTTTTTTCTTATTCTGACTTTCTTTTTTGTTACATTTTGCATGTGGAGCCTGAGTCATTAATATTTCATCAGTTCTTCAGTGCAGCATGACACAAGGATGTGTTGCATTTGGCTTTTTTTGAGCTCTGTTTCCACTGAATTGTGACTAATAGCTGGACCTGGACCTCTAATGGTTTCATGGGATCACCATCAAATAGAAACAAAAAACTGTTTGCTACATCATTAATCTATAAGAAGTTAATTAAATACTTTCCTCTGCATTTTAAATGTTACCTTCTCTACAGTGTCAGAAATTAGTGTGTACTATTCTGATGATGTATACCACTGACTTGTCTTAATTCAATGTTTAATGTAAAATTAAGTACACAATAAATGATTTGTCACAAAAATGTATATTTTGACTAGAGGTGATATAATGAATTACATTTTAAAACTTAAATTTTTTACAATTTTTAAACTAGATAAAAAAGTATATATATATGTATGTGTGCACCCACACATATATACATAAATACCAAATGCCAGTAACACAATCACTTACTCTATAACATATATTTTTTCCATAAATTAAATTGGATGCAATTTTTCATATTTAGCTTGTAACAATTTTGTATTTTTAATAAGAAATATCAGGAAAAATATGTTGTAAAATCTTCAGTATATGACCAGAGAAATCGTAATTTCATTTTTTTCTAAAATTAATGTATGCTTTATGGATGCATGTATTGATGTGTGATTCTTAAAATCAGTTTTTCCACATGCACTTTAGATTGAATGCTTGGGTTAGCCTTGCAAGCTAGTGACAGTCGTGATGGTGGGTGGCAATCCAGAGACCAGAATGCTGAGATTACATCAGAAAAAATAGGAGTTAAAACTGGGGAAAAATATTGGCTTAGTTAAATCTGCAAGAAACTCAGTCTGGAGGGCTCTTTGATTATATTTCTACTAGATAACCTATTTGAGCTACAGTATAAATGGATAATCCGCATAAGTGCTCTTATCAGAAGCCTTTGGCTCTTTGTAGTGATCTCAGCAGGCTACAATTCTTCTACCAAGCCCTCAGTGATCGCATTAACAGTAAGAAAAACAGTTAAAATTGGGTTATTAAGTTATATGTACAAATATTTAATTTTTCTGCGGTTAGTTTGCCGCATTGCTGTTATTTTTGTGAATAATTTTGTAGAACTTTCTGCTCATTATTTTCAAAACCTAAGGGAGTGTTTAGCAGCAGACTTGTACCCAGGCTTAGCTGTGAAAGACAGACTTAAAGAAACAACCCAAACTGTTCTCATATACTGAGCACAAATATATAAAAGTGCCAGAGCGTGTATTAATCTTTTAGAATATAATAAAGAACATTAGAAAATTAAGAACAAAATACATAAAGACTCTCCTCTCAGAACTGTAAAGAAACAATACAATGAACTACCTTAAAGATTCATTATGTTTTATTTATTTTCTCTCATCTAGCAAAACAGAATGAAAAAGATTCTTTTGAACATTATTCTACTGAAGCCATTTCTAGTATTACAAAGTTTTCCTCCAAAATTATCAAAGGAAAATGTATTGCAGCAAATGAATGAGAAAAATCATATCGTATCATCAGCTTATTAGATTTGAATGCAAGCAGAGCCACATCCCTGATGATCTGGGTGTTCCCCAGCGTTTGCTGTGTGGTCGCCTACTGGTAAGATGGCTTCTACTTCCTACTGCCTCCAATCCTTGACTGTGTAGCGTGCTACCAGAGGAGAAGCTCCGCATTCGGTGTTGTCAGTTTACATTTGTGTCATTATTTTCTTTACAGACTCTACAACACTTGGGTGTTTTTTTTAAAAAAGTCTATCAGGGAAAATCAGGAAATTGCTTGACAGTTTTATCTGACAAATACAGAAATTCCCAAATCTTTAATTGGTGGTGGAAGTTTTGAAAATATAACCTTAAAAGAGGAAACTGGAAAAGCAGGAAGAGATCTGCTATGATGCTTAGGGATCACAACTCCTTATTTTTGAATCCTTAGAAGTTGCATTTTCTATGCATCGTAACTTGGTGTCTTTGTATTCGTATTATCAGTGGTACATCAGCTGCCAAAAAGCCCGTGCAGAAGGAGAACAGTAACTTAAACCAGTCTTCCATAGCCCTGGCGAGTACTCCAGCTGTCAGGCTGTTGGATGTTCAGCAATGTAGACGTCTCGGTCTGTCCCACAGAAATCATCCCATCCCCCAGCCACAATGACTTCAGCTTTAGTCTCTTACGCATTTCTGTATTACACAGCTACAGAGTCATGATGAGAAAAATATGTTGTTATTATTTAAAAAAAAAAGAAAAGAAAAGAAAAGAAAAAGTGTGCTCTAAAGAGGACATTTCAGAAGTGTTTGGCCTGGAAATAATCAAATTCTGCTGGCTACGAGGTGCCTCCATGAGGTACAAGATTAAGGTTTAACTCCTCTCTCTTAATCATATACACAGCAGCAATTGTATTGGCAAGCAGGTAGTCTCTTATCTTCCTTTTCAATGGTCTTGCTTAACTTCAGTGGAACAGAGGAATAAATGAATTCTTAAAACATTTTCTGGTACACGGCGGGGAAAAAAAGAAAAAAAAAAAAAAGCTAGGCATGGATGGCAATGCAGTCTCTTTCCTGGAACTGTTTTTCCTCTTGGAAAGGTAAACTTTTATGAAGCTGAGGAAACGGTCTTCTTATACCCCCTTCGGTTGGTGAGGCTTGCTGTGAATGAGCGCATAATGCATTTCCCTGTGGAACTCTTTACCTGATAACTCTGTCCACCAGCATGGATTTGAGCATGCCAGAGGCCTGCCTCTAGCTCTTGGCAATATTGTTTTGTGTAAAGGAATGCAGTGCTGATGAAATAGGCATTGGGGCTGATATCCAAAGACACAGCAACAGCACTTGCAAGCTTCCCTTTACTATTTCAACTGCATGCCTTACCCTTTTTCTGGCACAGACACAGTCATAAAATTCTTATGCAGGGTCCATTTGCATTCAATATTTGGCCTGCTGAGAACATCAATTAAAGTCAATTGCAGTGGAGTTTTTAGTTTGGGGAGCTATATGCAAGAAAAGTATTGAAACAAAGAATGCATTTTAGTAGAGCAAGAAAAATTGAATCTTGTGCAATGTACTCTGCCATTGCTTTGCTGTGCTACGACTCTAAGATGAAGTTTCAGATCTGTCTTGCTCTTGACCTGGGCTTAATCTGAACATTCAGTATAAATGTGTGTAAAATTCCATATCTTATTACTAGTCTCCTGGGTTTCCCCTAAACAAATACAGTAGATTAAAATGCAAGTTCATTAGGTTAAAGTGCTTAATTATCTTAAAACTCTTAGTGTTAGAGTCAGATGTCAGGATTTGATTAGCACTGCAGGGAGGCTCTGTAAGGAGCAAAATGGAAATAGCCATTGTCCTAGTATAGTTAAAATGCTATAAATATGTAAATAAGGACACAAATATGGGTCTAGATACATATGCAATATTTCTTAACTCTCAAATGAAATAATTAGCATAAGTTATTTTGATGTATCCCTATCTCTGATCCTTAATTATATCAATGCTACATTATTTAATATTCCACGGCAAGTTGTCATAATCACACTCCTTTCAGTCTTATTTATTGCCTTCTCTGCTTATTAAAGTGCCTTTTATTGGTGTGAAGTGTAGAGGAAAAATTAATATCATTTGTTATTGACCTTTAGTGCAGCAAGTTACGGAGTTCTGGGACTCTCCCACAAGGTGTGATATAACGACAAATTTTAACTTACAAAGATTACTCTAAAACGATTAACGAGCTACCACACAGGGAAGAAATGGAAGTACTGTACCTTATCGTAAGACAGCACAATTGTGTTGAAGCAGTCAAGGGATCCGTATTTTCACCTTCCTCCTCTCATTGGCTATCTTTATTACTCAAGAAAAGTTGGTGTATAGGAAAGAGAGCAGAAGCTGATATCCAGGTGAGAAAGATCTGTGATCAGCGTGCTGTAAAGGTTTCTTTACCAGGTGCTTGTGGGAAGAAATGGGGCTTGATGGTTTTCAGTGCACTGTTTGCAGTTCAGTCCCTCCAGTACGAGGAAAGAGTTGTGCACACTAGCAAAATCCGTGTTCATTTTCATTATTGTCCTCACGTTCTTCAAAAAAGAACAAGAATCCAACTACTTAATAGCAACAAACAGGAAATGAAATTGAAAATGATCATTAGATTAATCCTGAACTTGCATGTCCACAAAGTTCTTTTATCTGGCTATTCTTAGCTGAGTCAGCCGGTAGCTATATTTCTTCTGTGTTAGAGCTCTTTTATTCCAGGTTGCTGCGGTTTTGTTGTTTTGTTTTGGTATCCCCTACCCCCCACAAGGCTTTTATTCTTAAGGTGTGGTTATTTTCTCTTACGAGCTTGAGATACCATTTTTTCTATCCCAAGACGAAACCTGCCACCTAGTAATGCATTGAAAGGTCCTTAACAGCTGTAGTTCCAGGTGTGTAAATTGCTGTGGTTTACAAAGGCCGGGGCACCGGGAGCTAAGCGTGCTTTTGGTAGGTGTGGTAGTGCCTGTTGAAACCGTGGTTTGTGCCAGGCAGCGCTGCATAAGAATGTGATGTGGTTTTGTAGATGAAGCTTCGCATCTCTTCCCTTTGGATGTCTAGTGCATTACACAATATTCATCATCCAGTGGGTCGGCTCCACTGAGGCTGAGGTGTTTAATCTACAGCTTCCTGCAGGCTTTTGAGACCCGTTAACAGGGTGAGGTTCCGGGAGCAGCCTTCCAGCCTTTTTCAGTCCCAAGTATGACAGCTTTGCTGTAGAAATATTCCACATCTCTCTCTCTCTCTTTTAAATGACACTGTAATCTGATTTTTTATTTTCACATGGCATCAAAATGGTTCTGTAAATAGCTAGGGCAAAATCCTGTCCCAGGGAAGGAAGTAGAAATGCCATTGGAGGGGATGATGACTTGCATGTCGAATGCAAATATTTGGGCAAGTGGTCTCCAGCACAGAATTCAGGAGACAGAGCTGAACTTGATCATGCTCCCTTATACAAGTCACTGTATCCACATGTGAGTTTCTCTGGAAAGAGAGAAGAATCATCCGTTTAACAATGATTGTAGCAGTGGGCATTTCATCCTTTGGATAATAATAATTCTATATAGAAATATATTGAAAGCAAAAAAAGTATTCCCGATAGGAACACCTTTACTTTTTTTTTCCCTCTTTTTTTTTTCCCCTACAGTATTAATATACGTCTATAAAAAAAAAAAGAAAACTAATACATTTTCTCTCAAAACCTATGCTTGGAAGAAAATCTAACTGAAGGCAGAGATTACAAGTTACATTCTATCATCATCATCTTGTAGTTAATGCTTCCTAAAAGCATATTTGAAATAATTTAAAAGGTTACTTTTAAGATGTGAAATGACATCCCATGTTATTCCTTTCTCATTTATCCTCAGCATTTTTGCTTCCTTCTAACTTTGTTCAGGCTTCGGTTTCTGCTCTGAGACCCTGTATTCTCAAGTTCTGTCTTGCACTGATGATTGCCTGAATTTTCTATCACTGATGCTAAAGACATACTGCTGTAAATGTATTAACCTTTGGGTTTCTGCAGATGCTTATAATTTTAGTCTCCTCCACTTGTGAGAAGAAAGCTAAAGCCAGAAAAGTACAAGCAGTGAGATGGTTAACTGGCTCCAAGACAGATGTTCATGTTGCCCTAATTTTGACAAAAGTACATTGGCTTCCTGTGAAGCAAAGGATTGATTTTTAAACATAGTATTTGCAGACCAAGCACTATGTGGCTCAAGTCCAGCTCTCTCTCAAGACTTATTAACAGCCCCTCACATTCTCTTTGTTCTTTTGAAAATCATCAACTGCTTCAGACACCTACTGTAGCTTCCTGCAGTTCGTATACTAGCATTCTTTTAATGGTCACTTCTCTTATCTATTGAACATTTGTTCTCTAATTTCAGTTGTTTTTAGAACATTTTTCAAAGTTCTTTGTTGTTAATTGCAAGAAGTCACCATGTTTTTTGTGTAAACAAGAATTTGCTTACAATTTCTTAGATTATGCTTTTCTATTATACAATTATTAGACTTTGTCTGCTAGCTCCAAAACATACTTTTAAGAAATCTTTTCCAGATGAGCTTTTTTAAATGGTTATGAATACTACTAGTAGTATTTTTAATTTTTTAATCAATTTAATTTTATTTTGTTTATTTATATTTTACTTATTATTACTAGTTTTTTTGTGGATGGGTTTATATGATTATCAGGCATTTTAGTATTAATATTTACCATCTTGCTCTGATGCATGCTGTAGCTTTATGACTAATGGTAAAGGAAAAACATCAGGAACAGGTTTTTATGGGCTGCAGCAGGCCCTTGCAAGTGGGACTTGAGCTAGCCTTCCAGTACAGAGAGTGTCTGGCACTTTCCCCGGTCTCAGTGCAAGTCAATGTCATGTCTGAGACAGTGGGATCAGGCCTGTTAAGAGACTATTCTGAAGGTAATACTTAAACCATCCTTGTTTTCAATGGGGCGTTGAATGCCATATGTATATACTTATACATTTGTATATATTTGTGTATATACAGATGTATGTAAAAAGAACTAGAAGTCTATCCATTTTCACTATGAATGCTGTTGTATGTTTGCCCTCAAACACTCGATAGTTTTTGAACAAACTTTATGACAGTGATACCAGCACAGAGATGTGAGAATAGGTCTATGACTTACAATAAGAAATTTCTATGTATTTGCATATTTGGTTATAAATCTATTGCTTATTTATGTAATTACAAATGTATTTATTTATATGTAAAAGAAATTATCCTTTTCCCTTAATCTTGAAGTGTGTTAAATGTGTGCAATTGTCATCAACTGCAACAATGTAAACAGAAACAGTCCCTTTAGCTTTCTACTTCCATTTCCAAAATACACATGTCATTCCAGTAAATGTTTCATTTAATGTTTTCCACAGTTAAATATATAATTGAGTAAATATATATTTAAAGGGGTGTTTGGTCTCAGATAAAAACTGAGGCAAATCCTAACAACAAAACAAAACATTCAGCTTTCTATCATTATTTTCTCTTCTTGTTTTGCATAAAAATATTCTAAAAATAATCTAATGTTTCAATTGCATTCACTTCATAGTCACTCACGTATACAGGGTTCTTTATGTTATCACCTATAACATGTTTTAAGCTAATTGACTGTATTTTAGAGAAGCTGAGAATCAATCATGGGGAAGGGGTCACCTACAGGTAAACATAAGGAGAGTCATGTTGCCATTCTCTTTCAAATCCGATGTTACTAACTAATATCCTATTAAAATGTCCTCCAAAATACAATTGTTCTTATCTTGAAGAGAGAATTGATGCTAAAATTTCAGAGTAATTTACCATGTTTTTCTAATTAATTTTCCTGTGACATATGCAGCTGTACAATATTTTTACCTCATTCTTTTTCTCTCCTTCGTTGATTTTCATACATAGTGTTGTAGAACACAAAGAAAAAAGTGTCTGTAAAACTGAAAACTGCCATGGACTATACTTTGGATAGAGCTGCTAGCCTTTATCCAAGACTCCAATGACAGTTTCAGAAAGAAAGTAATTGTCAGGGTGATTTCTTCTCTCTCCTTTTTTTTTTTTCCCATTTTTGTTTCAGAATGTAACTTTTCTTCTTTATAACTAGTGAAATTGATCCCATTTTATCACAATTTAGATCTTCTATTTCTCTGCAGCAGACTCAATCTGCAGTGTGTTATGTTTGACGTACTTGAATCAGGGCTTAAATTCAAACTTTCATTCCTGTTTAAGAAGGCAGAAAAATCTGCTAGCATAAATTGACTGAACTTTACTGCCTGGATAAAAATGTCACTCCTTTAAAACTCAGTAACATCAATGTGCAAAATACCACCGTGGTGGACTGTAACAGAACAAAATGTTCTTAGAGTCCTAGCTTTCTTATCAGTTTTATTGCTTTTCATCTCTCACTGAATTGTAAAATGCTGCATGTGATTGAGATTATTTATTCAGAATGCTGTGAGAATGGTGTTTTAAAGCAGAGTTTACTATATTTAATTTTATTATTTTACAGTAAATGTACAAAAACTTGAAAATAAACAGTAGGAGAGGCACGGACAAGCACCACAGATGTTTCATAAATTAGGACCATTATGCTTATGCTTACGTTGAAATGGGAATAGAGAAGGGAAAGGCCCATTACGATTTACCCTATAAACAATTTTTTGTGGTGACGAATCATTATGAAAAATAGATAGGCATAATTTTCATACCAGTGATGTTAAGCATTCTTCTCTCAGGGAAAACTACAAGGGAAATTTAAATCTCCTTTAAAGTATGATGTGATGTATGGTACCCTTTTTTCTACTATCTAATGAGACTCTCCAAAGATCATAATATTGGGGAATATTAGAGGTATGGATGAAGCACATTTAAGTATATATTTACAGTAAAAGATAAGGCAAAACAGAGACCGATTCAAGCAGTAAAAAGCATGAGCTTTGGCTAGGGATGTATTTCTGCAGGGTATGCAGTGGCTACAGCTCTGCCAAAAGTTATCACCTGCAGAAAATCACACTTTGTAAGATTGCAAAGAAGTAGTACATTTTTTGCCCTGCAGCTTTTTTCTTTCATGAGGAAGAGGCTGTTTCATGAAGCATAAATCCTTTCTTGTGTGCGAATACTTGTTAAGGGTAAAATATCCCCCTACAGTTACATCCCAGGGCTAGGCAATTAAAGATTCAGGCACTTACTGGTCGAGCACTGTAACTTCTATATTTTAGGTACTTGGCCATAATGGTACCTGAAGTTGAGCATTAACCAACTAAGCAGAGTAGCCCAGACGGATTCATGATGGGTAGGTCTATCTGCATGTCTTGGGCACCATAGTCAGATGGCACCTTCAGAAACATCTGCTGCTCACTGCTGGACACAGGATCCTAGAGAAAGTAAATCCTTGGCCAGAGTCACTATTCATTATCAGAGCTGTTGTTTTCTCATATGGCCTTTCTCTGCCATCCCCATAAGCTGAGAAAGACAGAAAAAATAAAATAAAATTGAAGTGTACTTTACCTTCTCTCCTGGGCATCTGAGCCAAGGCTATTCCCAGCCTTCTCCATGTGATATCCACAACTATAACCGTGTATCACAATTCCCTTCAAAATGAGACCACTGTTAAGAAAGTGTGGTGATTGTGATTATAAACATACATATTTTATACATGTAAAGTAGTCTTTATGTAATTTCATAATGATTAGAGTATTTGCTCAGGAAGTAGAAAGTTGTATTTATCCTAGAGTTCCCCTGTCCCGTTTCTAAGTTGTTCAGCAAGCAGGGGCCAACCGAGGCTGGCAAAATGGGAACGTTCCTTTTCCCCATCCCTCCAGTGCCAGGAAGAGATCTGTCAACTCTCTCAAACTCAAGCCAGTGCTCAGCATACTTGTGAGGAAGGATTTTTGGAAGCCAGTGGCTAAAATACACCTGCTTTGTACTGACTAATGAGATTTCCCCCCAGCCACCCCTACTCCAGGGAGCATCTTATTGTCTTACAGAAACTCAATCACAAATAAAAGCTCTGCATGTTGAATTCTTGGGAGAAAATGACTGCCTCCCAATAAATATTTTCTAGTGAATGATTATAGTGGCTTCTGAAGAGTTATGTATGCTTTAGATTTTACTTTAAAGTTGAATTTAAGTAACTGATAAAAATATGAATCTCATAGGCAGTTAAAAATCTATCCCTTTTTGATCTCTCAAGACTTAAATCAACATTATAAAATAATGTGTTTGCTAAACAAAAGTCTTCCTTAGCCTATATCACTGTGAAGAAATAGCACACCTAAAAGCTTCTGAACTCAAATTGAAGTGTTCCATGTATTCTCATATATGTACATAAATGGTACAAAACATGAATTCTTTTGCTCATAATGT
>JAOXJK010000001.1:102889762-102901232 GCA_025774025.1 Xenus cinereus | reverse complement strand
CATAATGTTTTATATTACTTCATATAAATTTTGTGGTGCAATGTGTTGAGCTCAGAATTTTTAAGTGTCTATGTCCACGAGGCAAGAGAAGCCTTTGAAGAAAAACATTTCTAAGTGTAATTCTTTACGAACAGACTTCTTGTGGGTAACATCATCTTCTCTCATGTAAAAACAGGAAGCTTACAAGATGAACAGATGTTCCAAAAATTACTGCAGACTAGAAGATAGCAAAATATACACTAGTGTCCCATCAAATTTGTTAGTTTTGTACTAAAGTAGGAAGACTTGGAGTGGCATCAGAGTACAGAAATAAATGAGAAATAAGGCAAACACAATATTTAGCTAGCTTTTGGAAAACTGATTTTAATTGGAATCTCTTGAGAGCACAACTGATAGGAAGTCACATATAATCATAGGAATTGGCATGGTATGAGACATATAGAATTAATGAAGCACAGAATTAACATACAGAGCTCAGGGAAGCTGCACCAGCGGCAAAGTACAGTGTGATAAGAAAAAAACCCTGTATGTAAGAGAATGAGAGGAATGCTTCTCATGACAGTTTCAGAAGACAGAAAACAAATGGCAAGGAAGAAAACAGGATTCAGGGCTTTGTCCCAAAAGCTGTCTGAAGTCACTGATATTATTTTGTCCAGCATTTTGAGACCTTCATCAGAGCTCCCTATCTCCAAATTGAAGCCACTGGCAGCAAGGGGAGGTTGTTTCCCCTGATAGGATAGACATTATGGAAGTTGTACTGAGGGAGCTATTTCCAGTATAAATAGGGCATTCTTGCTCTTTCATACAGGAGACAGAAGAGATATCACTTGCAGCACTGTGTGCAATTCTTGTTGCCTCTGTTTGTGAAGATTAAGTGAAAGTGTAACAGAATGATTGAGGAAGCGGGAGCCTAGCTTATAGGGGCAATGAAAGGACCTAGCAAAATAAAAGCCATGTTTAAATGTATGAAAGACAAGCGTGGAGCAGGGGGAAATTCTTCTCAGCTGAAAGATAACACTTGTCAAAGGACAAATAATAGATAACCTCAGCATATATGAATTTATGCTGCAAATTAAAAGCAGCTTTCAAACCCTCAGAGCAATGAGACAGGAAAAAATAGGAGCTGGGAATTTAACTGGCTGCAATATTAATCCTGTTGCAGGACTGCAGAAGGGACTGTTTAATGTACTTGCCTAAAGCAGGAGAAAGTCCCTTTCAGCCTGTTTTTTTGTTTTCTTGAGAGTCTGAACTTGCAGCAGAATATTTCAGCTAAATACTTTGGAAATCAGTGTTTCATCTTTCAGCAAAAAATGCCTCGGTCTTCACAAAAGCTGAAATGGATACATTTATATCTTAGTGTGCAGGCTCTAACCACTTCCATGTAAATAGATCAATGCAGTAAATGTAGTTGCACATGTGGCACTAATGAACACGTTTTGTTCGCATGGATTACAAGCACATTCTGTAAGCAGATTTCATTCAGTAGGTGTTTAGAAGTTTAAAGGCTATTTTTAGTAGAATTTGAATTCTCCAAAATAGCCTGTTACTCAAATGTAAACTTGGAGTAAATCCTGTTCTTATAGGTTGTCAGTAGTAAAATTTAAGCTTTTAAAATATTCACATAATTTCTGTCCACTGACATGTTAATTGAATAACGAGGCTACTACCGTAACTGCTATGTTCTCCAAAGTTGTTAATTCTGCCCAGTATATTTGTGATTTCATTGGGATGTTGTTGATTGCAATGGTTACAAATTAATTTATGCATTGCAATGAATTTTTTTCACAGGGAATTGCAATGACAACTATATTACCGATGCACTGTCTTTCTATAAGGCTTTAAATTAAACCTTTAATAATGTAACAACATTCTTTAAATAAACAAATGTATTTTCTATTATAGACATTAAAGTGATAGGTATGGGAGAAAAGGAATATTGCTATTACGTATTTGGTTATACAAGCAGAAGGTCAAACCTTCATTATCACTATATTCTCTTTGGGAATTTGAGAGAGGCTATGTTACTGGTAAGATAATTAACATTACAAAAAGATTTATGTATTTTTAAGCTGATTTTTCTTCTGACTATTTATTTCCATATCTGTCACTATGGGAAATGCTTTGTCACTTACGCTTAATGTTTTAACACTTTTTTATTATATATATATTTGTTTTCATAACAAGACTATGATAAGATAAAAATGGAACAATAATCAGTTAATGTTGTTGAGTATTAGGACTGGACTGCAAATGAATAAAATTTTCTGAAAACTGTATAAAAATTTTTAAAAGTCATTGTTGAAACTCTGGTTTTGAAAGTCTTAGGAGTACAGTGGAAAGAGAAAATTAATTTCTCCCTACAGCAACCTTAATTTTGCATACTTATGGACTTCTCCAGGTGTTGTTTTTCTTGCACAGCTTTATGCCTTTGTTTAATCTGCATTTTTAGCCTGTATTTACATGGCCTTTGTTGTTTAAACGCTCAAGTTAACAAACACCTGACAGCTGTACAGTAGGTATTGCAACCCCCTTCAGTGCCCAGAAACACATCGTGTAGTGCACATCCATCAAACTGGCACCTGAAGAACTCTGGGAAGGATTCTGTGTCTTAATGAAACTTTGACAACAGTGGAAGTGCCTTCAGAGATTTGTCCCTGAGTGTAATATGGGAAAAGTTAACAGATCGGTTCCCTTTCTAATTTATCATTTGTCAGGCCTCAGGTATATATACTTTAATCCTGAATTTTTCATTGTCTGATATTCTGGACTTAATTTCCACACTGCGTTATGTCAAAACAAGAATAAATCATTATAAGGGAACAGAAATATCTTTTTATGGGAATAATATAGGCAAGTGGGGTTTTTTTGTTTTGTTTGGGGTTGTTTGTTTTTGTGTTGTTGTTTGTTTTTTTTTTTAATTCAGGCACATATGGATATTTAATTTCATATCCTTTTTAGTTTTCTAAGTAATAGAGTGCATTAAATAAAATCACATAAATCAATTGCTAGTTTTGTTTTTGCTAATATCTGTAATTTCATATTAGTTTAATTCTTTAAAAAGCTCTTCTTATGACACTGTATTTAATCATGACACACATTTAAAAGATACAGAAGTTCTGTAAAGGACTGAAAAAATCTCCAGTCTGTCAAAAAACCTTGAGAGACCTGAGAGTCTAGCCATATTAAATAGTAAAATATCTGTAACTTTTTCTTTTCCTCAAAAAACTAAATTTTTAGAAGAAAAGCTAAGAAATATTCTCATTATCACATCATTTTAAAAGGTGTAAGAGTAGATAAAAGAGTAAGATAAAAATTATAAAGAGGCTAATGTTTAATAACAACAACAAAGCCAATTTTTACTTGCATAAAAATTGTCTGTGTTCTTTCATTCTTACTAAGAACTATCTGTGTAACCTTTAGAACTGAATTTAAGGAAAAAAAAAAAACACCAAAAAACCAAACCAAAACAAAGAAACAAACCCAGAGACCATATATCCTTTATTTAGACATGCAAACAAGCAAACAGAATTTCAAAAATTCTCTTCTTGCTGTCAATTACTATTAGGGTCCTTCAAATGTCTGAAAAGCTGGCCAGGTACCTAGTACCTGAACGAGAGTTTAGAGTTTTAATCTCAGGCCTAGGTTTTCTTCATGTTTTGGGTTTGGTTTTTTTTAAATAGTAAAAGATCCATAAGCAAACTCAATAGAATTGAGGGATGTGGGTAACTATGTAAAACATGGATGATCATTTTCCAGAAATAAAAAGTGTAGTTTAGTTTTATAAACTCTACTTACCGTGTTTTTAATATTAGTGAACGTTGGAAAAAATGATACTATGAGATACAGCATTTTTTTTAATTAATATTTTAAAAAAGTAAATATATCTGGGTTTTATGCCTTCAAAGTATGGGATATGTAGCTTCTTCAATGAGTCAGCCGGTGCTACAGTTCCTCTTAAATCTTGGCATTTCCTCCTCTGCTTTTTCTTCTCACTAACTCATTTTCCATCATTTTCTCCTAGGAATTTTCTCCTTGTTATTCTCAGCTCTGCTTTCACTCTTTCTGTTCACTCTCCTGCACTGCCTCTCATTTTCTTGTTTACTGTTCTGGTCTGTTTTGTCTACGTTTTCTTTTGTTGTTAAGTTTCTCATTCTTCGTTTTACCTTCAGTTCTTGCTTGTATTCCCTTTCACTTCACTCCCACTATTTTTTCAGTTTCTTGTTCTTTTAATTAGTCTATTTTTTTCTACTCTTGTCATTTTCTGCATTTATATATACTGCATTTTCCTGCCTTACCCATATGTGTCCTCTCTGTGGAGTCACGGTGAAGGTTTTCTTTTGTTTCCCCTTTGTACTCTGCTTCGGAGTCAGTCACTGTAAACACTGCAGATATCCTGAACAGCAATTTCAGAGGCAATCCTATGATTATTTTAGGAAGTAATCCCAGCACGCTGGTTTCCCATGCATAGTTATGTGTGTCTTCATTCAAGAAACACGCATGATTATATGTCTCTTTCTGTAGTGCTGTCCCATTTCTATGGTAACACTGCATATCTATCGTTTGCGTGTGATGGAGATTCTGGCAAGTGTGGTTCTTTCACAGATCAAAGTACCTGTAAAATATAGAATGTTTTGAAGCAACTTAACAGCAGTAACTCCTTCATTCAGTCCATAAACTAAATGGAATTAAAACAGCATTTTTGTTTCCCGCTCCCCACCTTTTTTTTTTTTTAACAATCTACTTGAATATGGTCAAAGAACAGAATGAACAAATTTTAGATTCTTTCTTTCTATTTTAAATAATACTTTTGTCCTCAGGAAAGTTCTTGGCTGACAGGACTTCTGCTCTGTGCTTACCAGTGAAATCTTTTTTAATATCTGACTAACTGGTAATGCAAGACTTCCCCCAGGAAGGGGGGGACCTTGATGCTACAAGTAATGCCAGAACTTGTAGTCCGCGCTCCAGACTCCAAGCCAGGTTTTAAAACGTTTTAAAGGTGCAGCCATAAGTACAAATATGTCAGAATACTGCACTGAGGAAAGGGAGAAAGTTCTTGGCTTTCTCGGGTTGCAGCAAACTCTTTCAGTGGTGCACAGTGTATAAAAAGATTAGTTATTCTGAACTGTTGAGACTGAGCGCAACTTGCTGCAAAAGCCATCAAAAGGAAGTCATAAATGTTGAGTAATAAGTGAAGGCTCATCCTTGCTAGGAAGACCTTGGGACAGTAGCAATGCTAAGATTTTGTCCGAGGTACACAGTAAAATTGGAGACTCTTAGAAAACTACTCCTATTTTAAAAAAATTAGGGATAGAATACAACAGGTTTGTGTGATAAGCTTTTCCTGGTACAGATATGATGATTACTGTAATTTCACAATGACAATGCTTCAGTGTGTACCACACAGCTATATGTGCTATTACACTCTGCAGGAGCAAAATCCATTAGGCTAACAATGTTTATTTTGTTACATTTTATAAGTGGTTTTTTCTTAATGTATGTTATGACAGCAAAATGCTCATAATATAAAAGAATCTCAAGTTAGATGCAAGGTTTAGATATCCCATTTGTGATTTAGGAAGAATGTAGGTATATGACTTTCAAGTGCAATGCTGGAGAGGCTTACACGGGGGAGACGTCCTGATTTTCTCACTGTCCCTTACTCTCTTTTAATGATAGGCTACGTAGTATCACAAGACATTCTGATGCTAAATGCATAGGGCAGCCCAGGGGACCAGTGTCTCCTAGGTCACACAAAAGCGTAATGCCTGTCTTTGGCCCAATTAGCCTTCATTGCTTCATCTTAAAAAAGAGCTTTAATGGGAAAGGAGGAAACTCCTCCCTTCTAGGTTGCCCTTTAAATTTCGGATGAGGTGCTGCCTGTGGGAGCTAGTGAGTCTCTGCAGTCTGAGGAGTATAACAAGCCTGGCTTTTTCATTTCCTGCAGTAAAAAGAAAACAAACCAAAACCCCCAGCTATTCCATGAACTTCTGCTTCTAGTGGCTGGATTGTTAGGCTTGGTTATTATGATACACTGATATCCTTGATACCAAAGATGAATAAGTCCTTGCATAACATTTTTGGTGTGAAGTGCTCTGATGCGCTCAAGAGGTGGCTTCCTGAGAAGACTCAGCTTCTGAGGAGCTGCCGCATTTCTGGATTTGGGTTGGCAGCGACAGACAGTGGACTGTTCAGATTGAGGTGGTGCAGGGAATGTCACCCCACGCTGGGAGTGACCACTTAGTTTCAGGTAGTTTCTATGGTTGCTAAATAGTGATTTCAGTGTCTAAATTGTTAACTTGATGCCTGCAGTCGTCCTCACATGTTTTTTCGTTGCTGGTGCTGTTTGAGATCTGATTCTAGGACTTTTGTAGATTGGACAGCTCATTAACTTACATGAATAAATGCTAAAATCACAAGAAAAAAAAAAGTTTAAAAAAGGGTTTTTACCCAAACCAATAGTGTTAAAAATCAAACATTTGGTTTAGTTTTGAATATGTTAAAAATAGATATCATAAAGTTATAATGTCTTTGATTATTCTTTTCCCTTCACATTTATCTTCATCAAGATCATTAGAAATATTTAAACTGATGACGTGAGTTTAACAATGCTGTCTCAAGTACTTCACCTTTATAAATCTGAATCATAAAGTTGACCGTCTTTCTCTTGGCTAGGAAAGGACCTAAGAAAAAAAGTGTAGGTTCAAATGCTACTAATTTTAGCTTTTCAGCTGATAATCCTCCAGGATCTTAGAACCTGATGTAACTGCTCTGCATCAGGGGGTACAATGCCTGCAGGTTCTTGCAATGAAGTAGCTTTCTTCAAATTCAGTAGATACATGTTTACGTGGCCTTCTCCCCGTCTGGACTAGGTGCTGGTTGCTTCTGTACATAAAAGCCATGAGGCAGCTCAGGAAGGCAACACTAATTTTAGAGATGCTGATAATCTGGTTCTTGTATGTCTTTTCTCCATTGTCCTATATTCCTTTTTTTAATTATTATTTTTAAGGTACTCTTGTTCTTTTTTGGAGAGTTTTCTCTTTCATATTCTTTCTTTATACCTTTTTTTTTTAGGCCAGTCTTCCTGATGAGACAGAAAAGTGTTTCTTTTTTTTTTTTTAAACCGAGTAGAATATTTTTGCATGATGGTAGATAAATTCAAGAGTTGGGGGGGAACTGATCATAATGTAATATACTTCTGGGTGGCCTGTATTTGAACAGCTGTGCTATAACTCTCCATGCGTCGTACTCACAGTGTTGTTCCAAAATTAACAGGATCCTCTAAGTAAAAGCTAAATGAAGGACTGTTTTTCACAGGTACTCAAGCTAACCTACAGGTAATAGATATTGAATTGTGCCAGACTGTAGTCTCTTAAGAAACATGGATTAAAAGTCAAACAATTCAGTAGAGTGTACCAGAATACTCATGAGAGTCTATTCAATATCCACAGAGATATCAAATAAAGGAATAGTAATGAAAATGGAGCTATATATGGAACTTTTGATGACAGAATTAATGAATAACCGGGAGTTACTGGCTTCTATTGCGTTATTCAGGTTAGTGTAGAGGAACTACTGAACAGTATTGATTTGTGAGAAAGGTTTACAACTACAATTAATGTATTTGTGACTATATCCAAATTCCCTATGCATTAGTTGCACTGGCACTGTGCAGATGGCAGAATAATTGTGTAGTGCACTGAAGCATATTTCAGCTGAAACAGCAATGCACTCAGGTGACTGGAATACAACAGCATTTCCACTTAAGGTGAAGAAGTAGTTAGCTTCATCAAATTCTTGTGTGATCCCTACACTAGCCCTGTGCTGTCTGGACTGAGAGATCACCCAGTGTGTCATTAGGTATGTGTCTATTCAGGTGGGCTGATTTGTGTTAAAATAGCTATAAGGACCAGATCAGCTTGGCTTAAACTCTATGGTAAGTATGGTAAGTGGATTTCATCCGACATGAAAGCATCAATCAAAACAGAAAAGGGTGATTCTATGCATATTTACTAGTCAAAGGCAAGGAATTAGTCTTAACCTGTGTTACGACCTTAATCAAAGCAAGCGCCTGTGAGACATATGCCACACAATCAAAATTTGAACAATTATAGATGTCTTATCTCATCTATCAGATCTGTTGGGAAAATTTCCATAAATCATTTGCTGCTTGTCCATTAATGTGATAAATTGGCATTTTTTCGAAGTACCATTTCCTTGCACGTGTTTTCATATGCCCAAAAAATTGAGGCCTAATGTCTTGCTGAGGTAAACTCAGTGAAGTCACTGTCATTTCTTCAGGTTACATGTTAATCTAGTGTTTCGTGCAGTAGGAGGGCTCATCAGTTTGAAGCTAGATGATCGCGGCCATATTCTTAACATAGGTTTTATATTAGCATAATGCCATTTATAACAAAAGTTTCAACATATCAAATAATGGCTTTATTCATATTAGAATAAAATTTTGGTCCTCTAGAAATCAAGAGGGACTTTACCATGGAATCTGAAAGGGCCAGGTTTTCATAAAGTGTGAGGAAATGTACAATAACAGCTTCTTAGTGTTAATCTTCAACATGAGCCTCAGAAAATAAGGATGCTCCTTCTTTATTTTCCTGTTTTCTGTTGCAGATTGAATTATATTTTGTTTTACCTCCAAGTATCAATTATAACTTCTTTCAGAAGGTAAAACACTAAAGCAATCCCTAGCGAAGGAAAAATTTGCAGGACAAATTTGTTCTGCTATTATTGTCTGCCTAGTTTTCACACAGTTCTGATAAACAAAACCCTAGTGGTACTGGGGAGGTGGTGTTTCCTTGTGCATTAGCAAATATTTCTGTATAGTATTCTGTATTACTGAATGCAAAGAAATGATTAATCAATGAATCATACGGTAAATAAATTAGGTGGTGACATTCTGGCTCTTACGCCATGGGCATTGTTGCACACAAAGAGCAGGATCCTTCTTCCAGAAGGGATATGGAATTGTACAAGCTCATCTCAATTCAGCCCCAGGCACCCACGCTCCCCACTGGCAGTTGAGTATTTAATTTCTTGGAGCATTTCTATTATTAATTTGGCTAACAGAAACAATCATCATAAAATTATTAGGTCTGCTCTCATAATCAGCATTGCATTATTAAAATCTATAAAATCAATCAGATTGACACTGATTTGTACTAGGTGAGAATTTAGTAGACAGAATAAAGGAAATATGTTTATTTCAGGGGATGCATATGATGACTTTGTCTACTTGGAGGTACACATTTAATAGAAAAGATTATAACCGGTTACAGTCTTGCTATGAGCTTTGTATGATCATGCTGCAGAAAAGGCATATTCTGTTACATGAGGCTATAAAACTTGTTGCTGAAATCAGCTATAAAATGAGAAGGGATTTTTTTAATGATAAGAAAACATGAATTAAAATCTCTGGGGATATACAGCAGAATCTACAATAGCAGCCCCCCCTTTAAGCCATATAAGAAAACCTATTAGGCAGATGGTATCACACATGAAAAAAGTGATCAAGCTGTGAGCAAGAGAGCCAGATCTACTTAGTGTGATAATTAGAAAAGAAAGAGCCCCAAAGGAAGTGCAGAATAGTAAAATATAAAATCACAGCTGGAAAAAGTGGTGGAGATTGTATTTTGGACCCAGGAATAGGTCTCATCAAGAAAAAAAGAAGGAAGGACTATAAAATTGGAGGGAAGAATTTGGGGAGAATGTACCCAAGACTAATTCTGTGGTTACTTGTCCTATGCATATGTGTAAGCAAGGTAAAGACAGCCATTTACTGTGGTGAGTTTTAACTCAGTTCCTAATCATAGTGTAAAGTGGTTCTGTAGATACAAATTTCCAGGTCTTAGTACTCAAAAGGTAGACACTAAGTTAGGTCCATGCTGTTACAGAATAACTGTATTTCAAGGTATCACATCTTTAAAAAAAAATCTTCTTATCTGTATAAGTTGCTTGATAATAAATAGAAAAAAACCCATGAAATATGAGGGGTTTTATTTTCCTCTCTTCTCACTGCCTCAAGTTATCTTTTCAATTACTATAAAGAAGGAATTTTCTCCTTGCTGTGGTAAAACATTCTCTTTTTTTTTCTCCCTGCTGCAGAGGATTTTAAAATTCGTAAGTATCCAAAAAAACACTTCTGTATTTAACAGGTATCAAAAGCAAGTGCTAGACTGCAGTGCACAAGGGAACTTCAACAAAATGTACACAGGGATCAGCTCCCCCAGAGCCTAAGGCATATGGACCCATGCAGGTATTTTTTTTCCTTTGAACTTTTCTGTAGAAGATTTAAATAACAGGCACCCTGCCTCCTCCACATCTTGTCAGTAAATTAGGTTTTTATTATAATTTAAAATATTATTCTAAGTCTCTAGACAGCTTAATTTTTAAAAATTGATAGTTTGTTGGGTCAAACTTTAGCTTCACCAAAATCGATGTTCAAATTAATCTTATTTCAAAATTGTGCTTCCAGACAATCCTATCTTCAACCTTTAAACAATTGAGTAAGCCTACTGACTCAACTGCACAACATACTGCTTATGAAACTTGTGTAGCTCAAGAGTGAATATTCATGGTAATTAAAATCTATCTTTTCACTCCTGTTCAGCTCTAAACAAACTCAATAGTAATGTTTCCATTGCTTTTGGGAAAAAAGAACCAGAAGATTTTAGACTTTTTTTGGTGATGCTGAATTTAGGATGGAGACATTCCTGGGCCAGTTCACACCAGTTCAGGTCTATATTTTAATGGTTAGAGAACAGCATCACTGGCTTCCAAGGTTACTAGAGAAAAACTCGTAGTGGACAATGACGATTCTTTCTGATGGGAACTCCTTTCAGTCACTGTAAGCTTTTTTTTCTCTAATAGAGGAGACGTGTTCATTCATAAAAGACATAGTAACACCTCAACCTCTTTGTATGGTGTGGTTTGACCTTATTTATTATTTTTGTGGAAAAAGATAGAAGCAGGTATAACCAATGAAGGCTAATTATCTGTTGTATAAAAGGACAGTTGCTATCAATTTTAAATTCGTCCCTTTGGTTTAATTTAATTTACTGTTCCTTCTGTCGATATTAACAGAAGAGGTGAATAGTCTCTTTGTACTTATCTTGGCACAATGTTGTATGAGTACTTCTAGTATTATTTCTTACTTAACCCTTCTTATATGAGCTTATTTTATTGTATTTTATTTTGCAGGGCTTTTTTCATATATGCTTTTGTTTCCCTCATCTTTGAATGTCCGGTGTTTCTGTTTTATCTCATTATTGTTTCCTTCTGTGGGAAAAAAAAAAAAAAGAAGGGACCTCCGGCCCACAGACTACAAAGACCCCCTTCTCTTCTCCAGACTACAAAGACCCAAGGGTCTCCGCCTCGCCTCGCAGGGGAGATGCTCCAGGCCCCTCATCCTCTTGCCAGCCCTCTCCTCTACCCTCTCCAGCAGTTGCCTCTCCTTCTG
>JAOXJK010000001.1:102870957-102889749 GCA_025774025.1 Xenus cinereus | reverse complement strand
ATGCTGTTCCTTATCTTTCTCTTTATTTTTCTTTTGGTTGGTTGTTTTTAAAGAAGGGGACTTTTGGGGAATTCATAATACAGTTATTCCTTTTGCATGTTTTGTTTTACTTTTTCACAAGTTCAGACATCTCTAAAAATGCAGTTTTCCCTAGCATTGAAAGATAAATTTGTCCTGTGTTGCTCAAACCAGGAAAATATAACATCCAGGTCCTGCTCTTGATCCAAAGTCTAACACTTGCACTTTAATTTTATGTTGAATTGGACATTTTGCTTAATCAGTTCATGGTTGTTGGATTTTTGAAGCCTCCGAGGCACTGAAGTCTCATTTATTTCACTAGAATGCAAACACTGAGATAGTCTTTAAAACATTATTCAGTGTTCACAAATTTGTTCAAGTGCTTTTGACTTTTGATATCGAGTTCAAAGTGCAGATTCTTGAATGACCTGGTCAGTGAGGCACCGTGCTAATGTTGCCTGAACTCACACACAGAGCAATCATTTAGTCATCCGACTCCCGAAAGTGCTGAGTTTCTAATATCTGCGGGCCACTCAGGGTCAGAGCTGGAATTGCACCCCAAGGAGTCAGTGCACCTTCCTTCCTCTATGAACCACAGTAACACATGTTAGAGAGGGGAAAGCACATCACTTTACCTTCATGGCAAAACCACGGTCACTAGAATGTCCTCAGTCACTTGGACAACTGAGGTTTAGGTTCTCCTCCGGCTGAATGGAAGCAAAGATTTAAATCCATGTTTTTCCCAGCCCACAGAATAAGCTTTGGTACTTTGAGGGAAGTCTTTTAGTCATTTTTGCAATGATTATTTGAATGCTTATTGGGCCAGACTGAAACCGAGTTACTCAGTTGTCTACTAATTAGCGCAATTACATGGTAAGCCTGAAATAAAGGAATTGGCTGCCTTTCACATCTTTGATTCCTCACTATTTATTTTATCTAACAAGCATGAAATAGCTAGACCCCAGTGGAGGTGCTGGTTGACGGTGTTTCTTCTACTTCAGCATAGGTGAATCTTTTTCAGTGGTCTTTCTCTCTATGCAGACTTTATGAATAGGTGTACCTTGCGCTCACAGAAGGTAATGATTTAAAATACAATCATCTAAAAAATAGTGAAATATCAAAAGCTGTTAGACTGTACTATAACGACATTAAATAAAATAATAATGTTTACATCTGATTCTTTACTACTGAACTAGGAAAATCATTCACATCTGAAAGGCACTGTCTTTATTGCAGCCTTTGTTCATAGCTCATATTTTTAATCTACCTCAAAAAAACCCAACTGAATTGTCATTACCTTAAACCAGACTTGTCATTACCTAAAACCTGTGTTAGGTTTTTGAATGTTGACCAAAGAGAGTTTTAAATCCCACAGAAAATCCAAAGAAAATCACCGTTTTATATGTTTATTCACCTGATACTTGAAGGGCACTGAACAGGCAGGGAGGAAAGAGGTGTGACTTCCTCATTATCCCTTGAGGGATGTGATGATGCCTATCAGGAGATACAATATGAAATAGATTTATCTGCATTTGTCAGACGTTGTGCTGTAAGTTTAAAAGACTTTTATGTTACAAGTAAATTCCCTTCCTGCAACCTGCAATACATAAAACATTCCCATTTAATACTCCTCCTTTAATGGGAAGAGTTCATGTATCTCATTCATATAAGGGTGTTACTGTTACTCCAAGCTATAGGCACCTTGCTTCTACAAGGTGTTGATCTCCATCCTGCCAGTGGTGTAAGCCTTGAAAGTTCAGAGCATTTTGAAACTTGGTAAACATATAAGGTACCTTGCAGTATTAATTTCCAGGTTAAGCCACAATAAATATATTGCTTTTCTATCACCATTTTCTGGTGAGAATGACTTTCCTTTCTTTACTGAATTTTTATTTAAATAAGCATTTCTTCAGTTCATTTTTCTTTATTCCACAAGTCCAGGTAAATTTGAGTATAAAGCACTGACAAAATGTCACTGGAAGTAATAGCTATGTTAGGTCATTTAAACTGGGCAATTGTGAAACCTATTAAAACTTCCCAAATTTATGTTTTTTTATATGTGTCTGTCTGTCTGTCATTACTATCGGTCCTCTTATCCATATAGAGTCAGAGAAACCAGGTGCTTTAAGTTTTTCTACCTACGGTACATAAGCAGTCCTCACAAAATATTATTTTAGGCTTTTCGAATTAGTGACCCAAGTGCTGAGACCTGTGATGAGTTCTTTGGTCTGTGTCAACTTCTGATTACAGCAGGATACATGAAGATCAGGTCCCTGCCAGTTAGGAAAATACCACTGCTGCAAAAGTGCTCTGAGGTCAGCTTCAAGCCTCCTTCCCTTTCCCAGATCCTTTGTCTAGTTAGTATCCACGTGTGGTATTACATGTTAATGTCATTGCATACCTGGAAGAAAATGTTACTGAATACCATTTTGTTAACTCTAGAACAGTTAGCAGCCAAAGCAATTTTCAGCATGTTATGGGCTGCTCCCAGGAGAACCAGCAAGCCTAGACACATGCTGGTATAAGTGCTCCTAAACCGCTCCTGTTTCCAATAGTCTTGCTGCATAAAGATGGAAAAGAGGTGTGAGAAAGGCTTCTGCAGTAGATTTACAGTAAGAACTATGTGCTTTTGAGAAATTCCCTGAGTGCACTTTTCGCATTTTTGAGGGTTTTCTTATCCTTAATCTCATTTTATTCATACGTCTGTGGGCAGCACTCAATAACAGCTTTCAAGTTCAACCCTTGGAAGTCCCCATATATGAGGGCAAAAGAAAAGTTATATTTGCACTTACATGCTTTCATCTACCAAAAATGGATGAAACTTTTTATCTTAATCTTGCCTTCTCTTGCACCTAATGGAAATATTTTTCATTTCCTGGTCTGACCAACTCCAGAAGTAGTTTAATTTAATTTGGTGTGTGCTATAGTGAAAAACAAAAGGAGCATATCTGTAAAGCTATTCACAAGTACATTTAGACACTATTTCTACCATTCAGAGAGATTACTGATGCAGATTTGGTGCAGTAAACTGACCTTTCTTCTCTGTCCCTGGCAGTTTCTGACTTGGTGGTAGGATTGTGTATTATGGCTCAATCACATAAATGCCTTCTCCCAAGTGTTGAATTTAGGGCTATAAAAAAAGCCATTGAAGATGGTAAATGCATAGTATTTCTTTCCACATAGCAGATGAAGAGCAAAGTGTTCTGATCAGTAAGTGAAGCTGCTGTAGCTAAAGAAGTTATATTCTGTTAAAAACCCAAACATTAACAATTGATTTGCAAGCCAGTTTTTTTTAAGTCCTCAAAATAAACCATAAACTGCCTTGCATTAACATTTTCCTGTTCAAACAGTTGAGTCATAAAGTCTAAAATTTCAATGAATGTTAATCTTATCAGAGATAATAATGTGTAGATATTAATACACTCTCCATCTGTTCCTGCTTTGTTTCATTTTGTGAAAAATGATTCATTCAAGTAGGTAACTTAACCCATAGACTAACTAAAATGATATTTGTATCAAACACTTGATTGGCAAATTAATTTCACACAATGTTCATAATACATAAAAAAGAGGAAGGTGGTGTTCATAATATAAAAAAAAAGTGAATGAGGAAGAAAAAAGAAAGAAAGGCTTACTCCCACCCTTCCACTCCCATCCAAACCTTGCCTTTCATCACTGAAAATGTTCTGTTATGCACATACTCCCCACACATAATGGACAAAAACTCCAGAACACATTACTCTAGGTTTATGATGGTGCAAATCTGGAGAGTTTTTCGCTGGCTATAACTCCATGGAAATTCATTAATGTAATCCTGGAGTGATGAACTAAGGAATTAAGCCCTTTACTTTTTAATAAAACTCGTATTATTACCAGAGTACTTTTCTGTATTGAAATCTCATTTGCAAATACAAAGCTCAATCTATGCAAACATATCCAGCATCGGGACTTGATCTTCTGAAGTTACTGATTTTATTGAGGTTAACTGGAACCCTAGATTTTTATATGCTGGGAGAATGACCCTGGGAACTCAGGCTTTGACTCATTTGCTGGGAGAAGACAGTGTACCCAAGCCTTCCCACAGGTGCAGGGGATGCATTTTTGGGTGAGCAGCACCTCTGTAGCTGTCTACCAGCTTCTGCAGTCCCAGGCAGAATCAGACCTGCTCAGGTCTGATGACTTGGCTGGTTGCTGCCAAGGAACATTTACATCTCGCTCTTCCGCTGCCGCTTGGAGACAAAGATGACATTTTGTCAACCCATTAATGGGAACTGCCTCCTAACTCAGGCTGCTTCAAGGTCATGTGATCGGTTCATAATTCAAGATTGCAAAATTGCTTCTTCAGAGTGTGAATCTTGGTATCCTTCAAGGAGAAATACATTCTCTCTTTCTCCTCCTACGACTAATTGCCTGGCAGCAGTGTAACAGAAAAAAAAGGTGGCCCTTCAGATTTCCACAGCACTGTCCTTGAAAATGAACCATACCTCTTGTAAATAGATAGGGTACTATATTTAGTAAGAGAATCTAAAATAACAGAAGTGTGATACATACAGCATAGCATCCTTTGTTTGCGATTGTCCAAGTTATTTTAGACAACAGTTTTATTTACTATGTGTTTTTTATATTTTTCTTCTAATACTATTAAGGAAGAGAACTTTGGATCAATTTACTTAGAAACCATTAACTCAACCAAGGTGAAATGTATAAAGCACTCAGTATTGTGGATCTGCTTGGCCTCTTTCCATCTGTTTGTGTATTTTGACCTTCAGGCTATTTTTATTAGTTCTTTTTGTATCTTTTCAGTGTGTCTCTTCCCTATAAACATAAATCCATGGAAAGTAGAACAAATTGCAAAAGCAGAATGCTTGAAGAACTGAGAATATCACTTCAGCAGGTTCATTTCACTATTTCTTCATATCTTTGTCACATACTGGATCCTTCAGTCTTTTGCGCTTGTATATTACTTACAGGCAGACTCTGATTAGCCTCTGCAATCGCTTGATGATATTCTGAAAAACGCAAATGAATGTTGACCTGCTAATATTGAACTACATTTCTTCTGCTCCTAGTCTAGTTTATTTTCTTGTCCCGTTGAAGATTTTATAATCCGGGATGGTTTGTAACACAGAAGGGCCATTAACTGCTGCCTGAGCTGCAGGCAAAAAAACTTACAAGGCATGAAAGACCTTTGTCATCTGCTACATTATAGGGAAAAAAATAGCCTTTAAATCAGCAGCATTACATGTAGCCTTTCTTACTTTTTGGCTGCATTTCATAAGTATCAGACAGGTAATTTCAAAGTTAATAGATCTGCAGATTTGTGTAATCTGCAGCTGCTCAGACATTCTCTTTCTTGAATGTTTCATATATGGCAGATTTTAATATATTCATGTTTATATAAACCAAATATTATATGATGCATTGTGTTGTATAGTGGTATATATGGAAATCTAAAACATGGAGATTTTTTTACATATATGACTTGAAACATGTGAACACAAAACTGAAGATTGAACTCTACCTTCCTTGAGAACAGAAGGAGGAATAGGTAAAATAACATCTAGTTCTGCATTGGTTGAAATCTTATGCAAGGTCTCTCCAAGAAAATAGAATATGACATCTTATATCGCAATTTCCCACTGGTAAAATGGAGGACAAAAGACTGTTAAAAACCAGCTATACTTCCAGGACACTGAAGATTAATCAGTACATGAAAACAGATTAAAACTATTTCAGTAAATATTTTAATGTGTCCTAGATGATTATGTAGAGCTACTGTGTTGGCCCAGACTAGGAATCCAGATTAAAAGTGAACTCACAGGTCTTTTTAATCTCTGAGTATGGAAAATGTTTGTGGGTTGAGGGATTAAGCCATGAATATCACCTTCGGACAATGCTTTTCATTACATTACCTAAACATGAAGTTGGCCAAAAAGAAACACTTTTCAAGCAAAGGTAATTTTTTCACAAATCATTGAAAAAATTCAAGATGTCAGTAACAAGAAAATATACATTTATGAAAAATTTCTATTTTTCTGCTGAAGATAAATTATTTTATTTGAATTAACAATTTCACTTTTTTTTTTTTTTTCTGTCAGTTTGATGCAAAGCTGAATCAGAAACACAAGCTTTGGTTTTAAAATGTCACAAGTTATATTTCATTTCCAGCAAAAGAACATTTTCCTTTGCAGTAGATGCTGATAATATATCTTTTAATGCAACAGCCATCCAACTACAGTGATCAAAACCTGATCCTGTCTGATCCCACAATTATTTATGAGAGCATGTCGTCTCACTGATACAAGTACTTTCACTGTTAAAGTTCCCCGTGTACAGCATTGTTTCTAGATGGAGGGAGTAAAGAGAAATTCTTACAAATATTTTGCACATTGCCACATAAAGAGTTTAAAAAGCCATAATTCACACCAGATTGTTTTTCTTGGAAAAGAGAACAGTCTGCCTTTTCTTTCATGTTTTTCCAAATTCATCATGGGCTCTGCTTTGTATAAAGAAAAAAATAATCACGTGAGACATTAGAGGCAAGTTCACTAGTCCAATATAACTGCTACTGTGTATTAACTAAGGCTGAAAAGCTGTATTGTCTATAAATTATTGTGGTTGCATCCGTCACAGTGAGAATCAGTATCGGTTTTAAATTAAAATATTACGTTTGGTTTAAGGCAACCACAAACATCTTCATTAGTATCTCACCAGAGTCCATGACTATTTGAAATAGCACAAAAGTACAGAGAGATTGCTAAAGGGCAAGACTAGTAGTGGGAATATTGTTTTCACACATCCATCAATCATTGTGCTACTTTAAGCTTGGGAACAAATAAAGATGAAAAGCTCACACATAATGGCATTCATATTTGTTACAGAATTCTTTTTATTTATAATTGTTTTAACAATAATATAGAAAAGTTCTCTTTTGTGTGAGTGCTGCCCTTTATGCAACACAAAATAGAGACTTTTTTTGGTATATAATCTGAAGCGATTTACTAAAATTCTCGTTTTGAGTACACAAAAAAAAATATGCAAGAAAATTTAACTTTATAACATCATTCAGACAAGTATCTCACAATTCACAGCCACTGCAACCATAGCTATTGTTTGAAATGTCACATTCAGAATTTCAAATTAACGGGCACTTATTTTGCAGGTTATATTCTGCCTCCTATCTTTTATTGGAATGGTCTTTTATCTCCACAGTATGGAGCTACTTAATGAAGATACTTGTTTAGCAAAGTACTTAAGTGATTAAATGTGAAATATTTCGAAGACTTTTATAATGCTGGTCACCTAGAATGTATTTGGATATGGAGAGGTAGTAATGGCAGTTGCTTAATTCTTTTGAACAATGAACAGAAACACTTCTGATGCAGACCTTAAATTAGACTGGAGAGCCTCGTAGAGGAGCCAAATGACTTCTGCTATCTGTAAGTAAAGAAGGGACTGAAAAGGGATGGAAAAATGTATGGTGAATGACTAGGGGAGGAAGGAATCCATGGAATATATGGAATTCTTACACTGGAATTATAAAGTCTGGTTAAGCCGAGAAGGAGAGTTAGACATGGATGACAGTTTTGGGTTGGCTAAAATGGCTTCTATTTGGATTCAAGTGTTTCTTTGCGATGTTGAGAACTAGGGGTAGAGATAATTGCACCAGCTGGGGTAACATTCAGCTCATTTGGTGCTGGTGACTCATCTTGGGAGGGCTAAACATAATGGTATATGAGAGCTACAATAGTGAGGTTATAGTATGCAGATTGCAGACTGTTATGAAGGATTAAAAGTTAAGTGAAAGCAATTAAAATGAAGTGAATGAAAAGGAACCTGGAGCTCTAAAGAAAGGCATGTGACTTGAGGATGTACTCCAGAGCAAATTTTTTTCCAAACAGAGGTATGTATCTAGCATGTATGGCAAAGAAATTTGCATTTATGTGAGGTTTTATCAGATTTGCAGAAGCTAAGCAATTAAAAAAACCCCCCAAAACAAACAACAAACCATATATATATTTATATCAGTAAGACATTATGCCAAAAGATAGCTGACTTTAACCAGTATATAGGATGGGTAGTGTTTTCCTGCTGCTAGAGAGTGTTTCTGATGAGTAGGATTGATCACAGCCTCTTGGGTTACTTTCTGTGTATTGTACTTCTGTGACTTACTGAAACCATTGAAGAAGTTAAGTTACTCTAGAAAAAAGTTGCAGTGAAATTACCATAAGCCTTGTCCTTGATTTTTCGGATGCTTTTTCAGTGCCTTTGGTCATTCCTCATTGAAAGCCTGTAGGCCATTGAGCTCTCCTTCCCTCATCTGCTCTTTCATGATTATGACCTTAAGCAGGCAGAAATACCCTTGAATTCTTACTAAAAAGCACCAGCCCCTCAATACTTACTGGGCAGTACATAGAGACCTTGGGAAAGACAGACTCTTGTAACTCTGAAGTGTGAAGTTTGACAAGAAAAAAACTTCCATAGGATGCAGGAATACAGAGGCATTAGATTAACACTTCATGCTTAGAAATACTGAGAGCTGCTCCTTGTGTTCTCTCCCCATTGGCCCCTCTTGAGGAAGCCAGAAACATCAACCGAGGAAGACTGTTGATCATGCCATGATATAGTCCAGCTATGAATAGCACTAGGAAAACTGAGACTTTGCATGGCTCTAGTACAGATCACTTTGACAGAGAGATATACCAATTATCCGGTGAAACATCGGAGTGGGGTTTAAGAACTTTCTGAAATTTCACTGGATTCTTGGTTGATTTTGCATCTATCTTCTGTATGTGTGTGGAAGGAAAGGAAAGACAGATCTGCCATCAGAAGCAGAGAACAGTGGGTCACTTCACCTCTCACCCATATTTTATGTCTGGTAATGACTACTCTTTCCTTCTAACTTCCTAATATCACTGTTCACACGTCTGATCTTCCTGTTGCCATAACATAATTGTGGGTGCTGTTTGATTATTTTGTGTTCATACTTTTCTTTATAAGGCATCTAAAAACCCAAGCTCAAGGTTTTCTTCTTCCGTATGCCCTCATTGAATCTAAAGTTATTGCCTTTTCTAATATTAGCCATTCATCCTCTTTGTAGATGCTTTGGCAGCCTAGCTGATACTGGCTTATTGTTGTTCTAAGTCACTAAATTCACTTTTTACATTTCAGAGTAGTTAGTGATGTGCAGTAAAAACAAAATGCAGAAGTGCAACATAACTTCAATACTAATTTTTAGAAAACATTCCAAATTACATCCTCCATATAACCTGGCAGGGTCATAAGATTGCTCAGCTTCAAAGTTTGTTAGTTCATTTGGGTAGGGCAAAGGTTGCCCATGCTTTCAGGGAGAGTAGCAAACAATTTGGAAAGATTTAGTTAATTAGCAGAAACAAAAGTGAAAATCCAACCTATTAAATGTAAAAGCTATTAAGGAGACAGATGGATAAACAAAGCTGTTCTTCTCTTTGGCTTTGGGTTCAGTTATTAAGGGTAGAAAAATCAGCATAATCCTTTCATTTGCTCCAAATTCTAGGTCAATATTCAAAGCTGTGTGTGGGCAATTCAAGAGTTTGGAAAATTTAGCTTTTGCTTTGGATGCCGACACCATCTGGATTCTTGATTATAGCTGCATACACAGGCCACCAGGACAGCTGTCAGAAAAGGTAATGGGTTGTGACTCCTTCCACAGTGCCTCTCTCTTCACTATGTCTTCCTCCTTCATATGCCTTCCACACCCCACATCCTCAGCTCTAGAACAGAAGTAGGAAAAAACTCTAACATCTATTTAGTTGCTAGACATTACATCAGCAGATTATGCTCACTTGTAATTAGCCAGTGATCATAAATTTAAACACTGCTTGCCTGAATGATGATAATTAAGCAGGGAAAATCAGTATTGGAAAAATACTAAAGAAAAACTACAAAGTTTGGGTTTCTCTGTGTTTCTCTGGTCTACATAAGCTACTGTAGCAGCAAGTTACCATCCACTTATACAGCCTCATTGGAAGGAAGGTCTACTATGTGAATTGATCACTGCGGTCTCATTTTCTCTGTCTTCACACAGTTTGTCTCAACACATGTTATTTGGACACATCCAGGTCTTACGCTTTTTTTCTGTAGTTTCTTGCATCTCCATCCAGAAACTCAACTCTGTTCCTGTCATTCACCTTGAGCTCCACTTCTTTGGAAATCCCTTCCAGGCACGTATTAATATCTCGCTAGAGCACACAAACATCTATTTTGCAAGTCTTTAGAAAATGTAAGTGTGCAGTATGTTGGTGGAATAGCTGGAAATGGACATTTGAAACTTATTCATGTACATCAATAGAAGAACATACTCCCTATTTCCTAACTTCTCGTGTAAAAGTGAAAGGCTGGATAAAGAAATTGTTCTGTTGCTTCTGGGTCACTCTGGAAAAGCTCTTCATGTTTTTTAAATTAAATTAATCCTAGCACACTAACTAAACACCTTATATGTTCAAAATATCAAAAATATTCCCTGTGCCTCATTCACAGACTTCTAGATTGATTTATGTATACATGAAATACCCAGCTTTGATATTACTAGCTAGCTCTAGATTTTATACATGCTCAATGTTTCATTAATTTCTTCAAAATTTACATGAAATATTAATATGTGGATTGGGAGAGTTTAGTTAGTTAACTATAAATTAAGAGTTGGCATTCATTATTTAGTAGTTAAAAATCTGCCTTCCAGTTTTTATACTCTTTGCTGTTCTAATTTTTCTTTTCCTAATGGAAATAATTATATAGTGGTACAACACCAGGTCAAGAAATATCTCTCCAATATTTAAAAATAATCTTAAGTATCTTTATTTAGAAGTCAGAAGGTGGTCCTAATGTACAGTGGTTTCTTAAGCCTGTGGAGATGGAATGGAAACAATACATTTTTTGAATCTTATATCTTTACTTATCTAATTTTTAATTAGAGTATGTATTCATGGTGACAATTGCAACAGTAATGCATACCTGTAGTACTAAGTTCACCCGAACGAAGTGTGTAAACAAGCCACTTCCTTAACTATGACTTATTGCTCACACTGTAGACATGTATTTCTAGAGGAATTCTCCCAAGCTTGTAGGAGTACTATTTGATGAAGATCGTGCTTAATGGATTGCATAAATTATTGCAACTCCAGTGAAGCTAAGAGAATCACAAGGACTATATTGGCCTATCTAATAAAAAATAAAAATTATTGAAAACAAAATGAACTAATTTTTAGGATGAAGGACCTGATCCTGAGCAATTTGTTTTTTTCTTTAAAAAGATGGTTTAGGTATTTACAAAGCACCACCTACATCTGAGCCAGTCTTGTCAGACTTTCCTGATACTCAAGGGAGAAACAAACAATTTTGGAACATATTTCTTATCCTAAAATCGTTATCTACTTAGAGGTCTGAATCACACCTTAAAGCAGCAGATTTATCTGCTGAGAAAAACTGAAGTGACTAACTCAGGTACACATGCCTGCATTAGGAAATCCTAAATTCCTTGTTTGATGGATCCCATCCTAGCTCCTGAAATTTTCACTGTATGAAAGAAGAAACCAACCACTATAATAAAACAAACATATCAAAGTCCTGAATGCAACAAGCTATTTCTACAGCTTCTATTGTTGACAAAAGTAATGAATGTGAAGGTAGCAGAAACAAAAGTGAAATAGCTACCAGAGCACTTGTTGAAACAGATATCTCAAAAAAAAGAAAAAATTTCCCCGCTGCTTGTGCTATAGGAAAGTAAAGCTTCGAGGAAATGACCAAAACTTAACAGAAAATGTCTTAAACACTGATCTGGAAATTTCCATAAGATTTTGAAAGACAAGTTTGGGGTTTTTTTACCTTGTTGGTTTTTTAAATTTTTTGGTTTGTTTTTTGTTTTTGTTTTGTTTTGGTTTTTTACCTCTTTTAGGTAGTGTCTGTTTTGTACTGATCTTCTGTATCTGATCTGGTCGTCATTAAATTGTCGTTGCTTTTCCTGAAACTTCCTGGCTTTGGAGTTTGGCTGGGAATTTAATCACAAGACAAGACAGAAGCAGACTGAAGTTGTTCTCTCACTACCTTGCCTGCCCTCCCTGTATTAAAGAACTCATTTTCCGGGTACAGGCTTTTTTCTACAAGGATTCTTCTTTACATTTAATTTATTATTCAAGATTGTCTTTCTCGTTCTTCATCCTGTGAACATATTGATAAATTGTAAGGGAAAGTGCTGACCGCAACACAAAAAGTGAGATTTATCATTCATGCTTCACTCTTTAACGTCTTCACTAACACAGAATTTTTGGTATGCTCCCAAAGATGAAAAAAGGGAAAAAATAAAACAACTGCCTTAAAGAGATGAAGGGAGAGAAATGAAGGCTAATGACAGCTGTTATTCCAGACACTGGCACGGGAGCTCAGAGCACAAGAGCAGACATTGCAGAATATTCCTGGGGAAGCATCACACCATCTCATATCACCTAAATGTCTCCTTTATTTGATACTAATAACACGATGCTATGGTCAACTATATAATAAAAATCCCATCAGTAGCAGCAGAGTTACTCATGCATGACTGACTAATTCCTCCAGTGTCAACAGATAGAGTTTAAAATACCCTGTGGCACAAAAAGGTTAGTTTTACTGTCACTTCATCAGTGGAAAGAAGTGCATCTTGTCTTTCTTGGGTCAGTATGATCCCGTACCTAATTGCTCATATAAATCATAAACTGCAGATGTGTTATTATGTCAGTGATATATAGTATAAAAGTCTGTCTGTTTTCAACAGGCTGTTCTGACTCCTTCATGAAAATGATCAGAAATATTAAATTCAGTCTTACATTTATTGAGGCAATACACTACTATGTGATTAAAAAAATTATTACTGAATTAGTCACTATTTCACAAACCTCAAATGCAACAAACTATTCAGATTCCTACACAGGTGTACCACACAGACTCCCCATCTGATCTGTGGTGCACAACAAAACCAAAAAGCTCTTCAGCTACATGATTGCTAGGCTTTTTGTGTACTTAAACTGCCTCATTTAAACTAATTTTAAATTAGTAACATTTTATGATTTGAAAGAGGATGATGGTAGCAATACGTCTTTCAATTATGCCTTTATGACCACAACAAGTAGACTCTGTGATTCACATCTACAGCTATTAAGGTGCCTTTGTTATAACCTCAGGCCTTTATCTTATCCTAGATGGACTTCATAAAATGATGGTTCCCACCTTTGGGATTTATTAAGCAGATATGTTGTCCTTCACAGTTCTGACAAAGGTCAACTTCAGAATGTTGCTGTTCCCTACAAGCAATTACCAGAAAACACTAGTATTGGAAATGCTTGATATCTTAAACCTCAAGATAATGGTGCTGGGACTTTCCAGCTCTGGAGCACGGTGAATCTAAATTCTATATAGTTGACTCCGGAAATGTGTTGAGCGGCTGCCATCCCTTTTAATAAAGCCAAAGTGTTCTATTTTTAACAATGGGCTTAATTTAATCAGCATAGTTGGAATTTTGGCTATGACAAGGGAAAGGACTGACATTATCTCATTTATTTAAGTTGACCCATTTTTTCAATGTGAATGCAGTTGTTGAGCAAAAAAATCCTTGCAAAAATTGTCAAATCTTGTTATTGTTTTGGGTCTAGTTGGAAATCTTCTGTATGGCACATCATTTGGTATATAAAGAACACAGGGCAATGCATTCCAGTGTCATAACAATGGCAACTTTAGAATAATTTAATTGCAACATATTATATGCCACCTTGTGACCTTGGGATCTGTGAATAGCTGCATAAAGATGTGAGGAAGTGAAGAGGAATAACAACACTGCTTCAAATAATGGAGAAAGAAAAATAGTGGTTCACCAAAGTACTGATACCGAAGTTTCACAGCTGTTAATAAATTCTGATTAATATTCTACGTGTTGGGAACATTCAGAGATGAGAAAACCTGGCTTATTTGAGTTACTGTGCTTAAGAATACATGTACAGAGAAAAGAAGGAATCCTCTGCTTTTCTGAACTACATTAAAACTAACAAACAGACAAACAAACCCCAAAGCCTTAATGATTTTCTAATTTATTTTTTTCAATTACTTCTACCTGGAATTAGTCGTCTTGCCCAAACCAAAGTAGCAGTTGACAAGTCCATATACTTCTTTTAAGGCTAAGGATAACTTAAGGAGACTGAACTTCCTTCACAGTCTCTCACAGCCCAGTCTAGCTGTAGCTTTTTTCACTCCTAATACAATAGCTTCAGGAAACTTACCTGGAATAGATCTAAGCGTTGATCAGAATGAAAAAACAAACAACCAACAAGCATGGGAATTTAATTCCTTACTCTGCCATATTCTCCAACAGAGCTTTGGGGACCACAGCGTACTCATAACAACCATTGAGCAAAGTACTAAATTTAGGTCTTTAGATCACTTCTTGCAAAGGCCTTGAATTGAAATCAGAAAATAAGCTTAGCTTGCTTCTGAATGTAGAACAAATCTGATGTATCACTACTGATTTAGCTACAGCTAGGCTCATGCAATACCAATGCGCAAGTAGTAAGAAAATTATAAGAATACTTTGAAAATATCGGTGCAATATGTGCCTATCCAGGCAGGAGATTGCTGCAGAATGTAGCACATATAATTATATCTTTATGTTGCATGTAGAATTTTCTGTGAGCATTTATCACATATGAGTTGTCTCTTTCCACTAATGACGGTTAGAAACTGTAGTGCATTAGGAAACTGATGAGCATCAACTCCAAATTGCTTCTACGGTGTGGTGTGAATCAATTAATATCTTCTGTTCTGACATAAATTCAAAGGCTATAGTTGTCAGAAGCATATACTGGTATAATTGTAGAATATGCAATATGTATTGATGAGTATTCTGAGAGAAATATAGAGATAATTATATGCAACTGTACTTACAATGAAACAAAATCAATGTTATCTTCTACTGATCTTCACAGAGGCATAAAATAGATTCAGTGCTAATAGTTCTGCTAATTGCACATACCCTTATGCATATTTATAAATACAAGATAACTAGACTACCTCAGAATAAAAAGAAGCACAGCTCTTAGTAGGACATTTACTAACTAAAGCCATTAGAAAAATAAAAGTTATTTTATAAAGAAAATGAGAAAAGAACACTACTGAAAGTGGTAGGTGAAAAAACTGGCATTAATTTTAAGAACAGATTTTTGTAATAATGCTCTCTTTTAATGGGTCTAAAACACATATTGTCTTTTTTATTTTGAATGTGTTGAAAAAGAAAGACAATATGAATATTTTATTTAATTATCTTCAATTGCATGAACTCTTAGTTTCAGGTAGCAGGCAGGTCTTTATAAACTGGAGAAATCCAGTGATACTTAAACATGATTTGAAAGATTTTAGAAATAAATAGTATTTTCTGAATGTCAAAGGTGACTAAAATTTTGCTTGGATAATTCCATTTTAATTTAAATATTTAATCATTTCTTCTTCTTCTATTTCCCCTCCTTCTCATAGCTGTTTTTTTGTCAGGTCATGGGGTTTCTTTTCCGTCTCTTTTCCCTCTGTAACACTGTGTAACATTGCTCTTCATTACCCTTTCCTGCCCAGGAAGCATACAAAGAACAAGACTCCTACATTTAGCGCTTCCTCCAGCTCTTGGTCTGGGACCTGCAGCTCTGTTTCCTCTCCTGGATGAAATGTCAGCCCGCACTCTCTCTTGCCATGAAGGGTGAGAGGGGCAGGCTGGTGTGGTGGTGGAGCAGCCTGCTGTTGCTCTCACCACGGGTTAGGACTGGTAAGCAGCAATCATGGAGTCACCTGGGAAGAGGTGGTAACCAGCCACAGCTAGCCTAGTGTCCGTGTCAGAGACAGCGGTCACCAAACCTGTAGTCCAAGCTCTCCAGACCTTGTAGATATGCAAAGCAGCCATACATTACAGGGGCAGCTCCCATGTCAGAACTGTTTCACATTGCAATGAAGTCCTGGTGCCAGGTAACAGCCCTTGCTGTATGACTGTGTATCTACAGCTGTCCATGGAGTTCCCATGCTTCTAACTCTAAGTTGGCATGAAAGTCCTTGCAGCTCTTGGACATGAGAACGCTTCATCATGTCACTTATACATGGCATCTCCGAAACAGTAACAAGTGTCATCTTACTTCAATTTTTGATATTACTGTTATGATTACTACAAATATAAATGTGGTTTCTTGAATTCTTTTGTAATAAATTAGGAAGGTGAAGAGAACATCTCCAGGGTGAATGTTACAGAATGAAATAGTAAAACTGGAAGGCCCCTCTTGTAGATCTTGGGAAGACAGATATCTGAAAGCTGATCCACCAGGCACTCTGCTTGTAGCACCTTCACCAAAAAAGCAGTAAGGGAAACCATTTTTAGAATAAGCACACCTGTGAACTAAACAGCTATAGTAAAAGAAACTAGCCATGTTCAAAGTGAGACACTGTGAAAGGGCTTGTTAGAAAGGAGTCAGGGATCTTTACAGTGCCAGCTGAGACCTTGAGAAGAGGACAATAAGGGTGAGCAATATTGCTCAAGAGTCAACATAGCTTCTGTAAAGGGCAGCCATGACTCACAAATCTGTCTGAGTTCTTTGAAGGAGGCAGCCAGTGCTAGGATAGCATATCAGTAGTCAAGATAGTGCCCTGAATTTAATTAAAGTAAAATGAAATTAAATGATGTCTTTTGTGTTTTAAAAAAATATTCTATCATGGATAAGAAGAGAGTTCTTTTTAGATTAATTAGCGGTTCAAAGAAAAATAGAAACTTCATTACAAACACTGAGCTGAATGAGAGAAAGCCGAACTGAATATTTATGTCACTGGAAAGTATTGAATGAAAACTAAAAATTGCCATAGCTTGCTCATGACTTTCTCAATGTTTATAGAAAATGGATAGCTGTTGGCAGAGTGGTTGAAGAAGAAAATCAAAGCTTTGTGGAAAAGTGGCTTATCTTTGGCAGGAAAGAATGTACTTAGACCAATTAATGTAGACATTATATCATATAGCTGCAAAGTGCCAATGTTTAGGAGTAGTCTGAGTAGCCAAGATTTGGTCAGTTGGAAAGTATTCTCAAAGACTTTACTTTTTGTCTCTACTGAGTTATCTAAGTCTTCATTGTGTAAATTATCTCCTGAATACTTTCAGTGAGTTAAATTTCACTGCTTTTATGATAATTTAGGAGTTTCTACACATTTGCTCTGTTGAATTGTATATCATTGGGACTATTCTTGACTCCATTTTGTATATTTTGTCATATATTTCCTGCATTGCTGAATACTATTAACACTTAACTATAAGAAAACATGGGAATGAGTATCACAACTGAAAGGAAGCAAGAAAAGAAGTTAAATGGACATATTCTGATTAGAATTACCTGCAGTTTTGCCTGCAGGGAATCTGGTAATGTATTCTCCTCCCTGAGAGCTCAACATATCTGCGTAAGGATTGCTGCTACCCATTGTACCTGGAGCCTCGAGGAATTTGAGGATGTAAAAGTTTATTTTGCTATTTGCTGAGAATTTCCTGACTTCTTTTTTTTCCTTCTTTCTTCCACTCTGATTTCCACTGCTTGGCATGAAGAAGTATGAGCACTTTGTGTGATTTGGATTTGTTCTGTTTCAACAGTACAGCAACCATATTTCAAGAGCTATTGGCTTTGTACCCTACTTCCCTGGCTTTGGCAACCCAGCGCTATGAGACATTTCCTTAATTACTTCCTTAATGCACACTGTTGCAAACAGCCTACACCTGTAGGATATATGGTTGGTGTTGTCAGGCTTCATTCTGACTGCACAGGAGAAAAATTTACATCACATCCAATTTGGTGTTGCCATAGATTGGAGTACATGATGCAGACCTTTTAAGGTACTGACAATTTTCGATGTGATATTTCAGCAGATTTCCAGCACTAATGATTTATGTACCTAACTTTATAAACTGCAGTTTTATAGAAGAAGTGTTAAATTAAGTCTTCATCATAAATTTGTGGCTTTCCTTCTGCCTTTATACATGAAAAATTTGAAACCAATACTGCAACTAATCAGAATTGTCATTTTATTAAATCTAGCTTATGATTCAATAATTCTGTTGAGCTGCTATTCTCATTTAGATATCAATCTTTTGCATGTTTTTTAAGAAGTATACAAATCTCAGACTGGGGAAGTGAGGAGGAAAGTCAGGCTTAAAAAAATTCAAATTTGCATACAGCCAGGGCAGTGATTTTACCTAATGAAAGATATAATCAAAGCTTGCAGAAACAGACTATTTTAGAAAATAGTCAGGTAATAAAAGTTGGCTTATAATACTACTATCCAAAGAGCTATAGTGCTGTGGTGTGTTGACCATGGTTAGCTGCCAGATGCCCACCCAGCTGCTATCTCACTCTTCCTCAACAGGGCAGTGGGAGAAAATAAGAAGGAAAAGGAATTTATTGACATGGTGCTTTTGAAATATAACAAAAACAACACCAAATACCATGTCATCAAGGCAAGTCCCACTAACACTTCATTAGGACTACCTGGTGTAGCTAGTGTTGCTAATCATGTAGTGTGAAACACCTGGGACTTGCTATCTTTCCCTATTTATTTTCTGTCTGCTTCCAGCTTTAACTGTAACTCTAATGAAACATGAAGAAGTATAAAATAAAGGAAAACATGATGCTTACAAAGAAGATTGTAGAAGGGAAAGCAACTTAAATTTTCTCCAGCTGAACTGTAAGAATTTCTTTTGCACTAATTTTGTGG
>JAOXJK010000001.1:102854031-102870916 GCA_025774025.1 Xenus cinereus | reverse complement strand
ACTCATGAGGAAATAAAGACATGCGCATTTGATTTTGGTTTTTTTAAGCTTGTGTGTGGTTTTTCAGGAAGGTTAAATTTGTATGTTCATAAGACTGAACCTTATCTAAAGTAGAAAGAACATATTAATTAGCATTTTATGGCTCCCTTCTACTGAAATCCATACCTTTATGCTGTCTGGTTAAAGCTTGTGAGTTAACAACACTGAATGGCATGTTTCACACTACACTGAATCTACTAGTGTCTAATGTTTTAATAATATTATATTCATAAGATAAAAATTTTCAGTGGTCTACTAACAAACACTGAAACAAGCAAATAAGTATTTTCACAGTGCAATTTTGTTGACATAGGATGTAGAAGCAGGAAGAGACTTTCAACCAGGAGAATGGCTTCTTCCTGGTTGGGTAGGGAAGGGGGAAAAGAACCCAAAAGCCAACTAAAAAAGACTCCATAACCCACATACAGCACCCCATTAATGAAAAAAAAAGAACAAGGATGGATTGTGATTACAAACCTAAGAAAAAGGAAGGGAAGAGCAAAAGAATGGCTATGGAGAAATGCCTTCTTTTAAGGGGGCGGGGGGAAACCCCAAAATCCAACCAAGCACCTTCCTAATAATATTCAGAGTAGATGACCACTTCCCATTCATGTGAGCAAGCCTGTGGAATAAAACCTTGATGGAAAAACTTTCACCAGACTCCTCCTAATCCGGTGGGCAGGATAGTAAATGTATTATGAAAATGTGTATGTGCAAGGACTACAAGATTAGGTTTTACAAACCTTATTCCCTGAAAGTACAGTGTTTAAAATGAGGCTCTTCTTGGTTCCATAGAAAACCCATCAAAGAGAAATATGTAATTTTTTACTGGTAATCCAACATTCAAATTGCTTTTTTTTTTTGAAAGGCAAATGGACATTTGGCCAATCGGGGAGAACAAACCCCAATTTTGTAGTCTGCATGTAAATGAAATTTCTAGTGCAGTAAACTTAGTTATCTGCTTACTATATCACTCACATTTTCAAAGACCACTGAAAATCTTCAACAAGCCAACTTCTGGAAGAATTGGCAACTCAGCAGAACTAGTTCCCCAGGAAAAAATTATTATTTTTATAAGGCAAAGCAAACATCTTTAGTTTAAAGAGGAGTTTTGCTTAGATGAGCACTTCAAGGCTGGTTCTTTTGCTTATCATACCAGCATGCAATCCACATCAACAGAGTAAGTTAAGAGAAATCAGCAGTCAATTTGACTAACTAAAATAGTTCCACATACAAGCTCAAAAAGCAACTGGTTTAGTTACTTAAGTTATGTTTTCATGTATTATGGAGCTATTTTTTGAAACGGAGGGAAAACCAGATTAAGTCCTAATTTCAAAACCAAAAATCCAGTGTCAACATTATTTTGGATTTCTCAGGTGTGCAGCTAATAACCAAAGCCCTTATTTATTTACTACTTAAGCTCTCAGTTTCTCTTTGAGACTTGTTCTTGTTTTGCCGTGTCTAGTTTCAGAAGACTCCTAGCTAAAACCAGTCACTATCCACCCAAATGATCCATGCAATCTTTTGAGTGTGAAAGATAATTTTCACTTTGCAACCAAAAGTGTTTTTGAGCAATGGTGCTTGGTGTTAAGCAGTTGCTGTATTCCATTCTAGAAATTATTGCTTTCACAAATAATTGAAGTGATTCCTGTACACGCACCACTTATAATTATTTAAAATGCTTTGAGGATACATAAAACAATATTCAACCAGTGACTGAATAAGGAACCACTATCCTTTATTTCTTTACTAGAAGTTTGGGCTATTTTAGGCCAATTTTTGTAGAAGGTCTCTGAAGAGGGAGATCAGCCCCCCTAGCTGTTCTATGGAGTTGGGGTCCTACTGTGTCTGCTGTTACTACAAACCCAACTGAGATATAAAGATCCTATACTTCATTAGTTAACTAGACAAGATATGCAAGTGCACTGTCTCTTCCTCATCTTCCCCCAAAGTCTTGAATATTTACTTTTAACAATGATATTACATGCCAGTTTTTAGCTGGCACAGTTGTATTAGGCTTGTATCTGCTTGTGCCGAGTTAAATAATTTAGATATTTTTCCTTTTAAAATAAGCAATTAAAAGATAAACACTATTAGCCTCATAAAGTATTTGTAATGTTTTTAAAGCTTGATCTTAACTTGGGCATCAATTTTACTTCAGCATTTGAGATGCGGCTTTGTTACAGCTCAATGAAAAGAAGAAAGTTACATTTTTAAAGTGCAATTCAGATGAATAGCAGCCCCTAAGCTGTTTCTAACAGCTGTTTCTAACAATTCTTCTAGATTCTAAGACTTTACTTATGTGATTTTGATTTTTGTAGATGTTTAGCACTGATGTTTTTACCACAAAAATTACTTATCTTGGGAGGTTTGAAAATCACACTGTTCCACTGGCAATACATAGAGAAATAGACAGCAGGGGAAGAAAAGTATATTATGACAGCCAGTTAGGCTGTAGGGTATAAGGTAAAGTAGGGAATTGAAAATCAGGAGGAAAAAAACCCCACAACAACCCACACAGACAGGTGGGTGGAAAAAATGCTAGAGGGAACAGAAACTGCTGCAAGCAAGATTTACCATAATCATTCAAGGAAGGTTTACAAAAAGATATTACAGCTACCTGGGAGATCAGAGCCATGGGCCATTTTGGCACACAAACTAGAGAGAAACTGTAAAGCAGTAATACGCTATTTTGGGATCCAGTCATAACAGAAGTGTTTAGAAGGCAGAAGGTGGCGAAAATGGTTGAAACATGAAAGTCAATCAATATTCTTTAAATAAATAATATTGATGCAATGACACTGTCAGAGGTGGTTTTTTTTTTTTTCCTGGGACAGTGTTAGGACTGTCATATTCACCCAAAGAAGTAAATATCTTGCAGACTGAGGGTGAGCATTCTTTATGTTTGTTTAATCTTGGAGATTTGCAGTGGCTGAAAAAAAGGCAAACACTGGCATCAGGAATAATTCCTGTCACAGTAAGGAGGTCTCCCTCTATGGGCTCCGACAATAAGCCACCATTGTGTAGATAAATCTCCTGCATTTTAACAACTCTTCACAACTGTAGGTTGGTAATGCAATACATAGCTTCATTGTTTCAATAGTAGGAAATATACTTATTCTCTTCTGTTAATGGCAGCTTCACTCTGGCTACTACTAATGGTTTTTGGCATGTCTTGTAAATTTTGTGACTTTGCTTAAGAGATTTTCCATGTCTGCATCTTGTCTCCTTTTCAATTTTTTAAATTTTTTTTTTATATTGGAAGAAATTGGGGAAATATACTTGAACGGTGACGTGTTCTTTTTATCCTGGCTTTAGTGTTGAAAAACTATGATAAGAGAATGTGGAAGTGCTAGCCACTCTGTCACCTGAGATGATTTTATTTAAAAGGGGTCTCAGCTGCTGATGTGGCAGATGTGTGATTGCAAGCACCTAAGAGCTAGGCATTGCAGCACTCACAGGTACCAGGTCTCCTCTGTAGAGCTACAGCTTCATGACCCGCTTAAGCTGTGAAACCAGGCTGATATGAAAAGGAGTGGACCTGCCTGTCTTCTCCTTCCCTTCCTGTGAGGCATTCCAGCCTCACCTCTGTGTCAGTATTAATTATGCAGTGAATTAGATCACCTTGCCGACCTCACAAGATACAAGAGAGTATTTGCTCTCTTTTGCTGTAGGTGTCTGTCAGATCAGTTCCTTGAACTAGTTTATCGCACAGCCACCTGATTGCAAGGGAAGAGGAAGGGAACATGCCTTCCATGAGAGCAAACCAGGTGGGTAGCAGCCTGGACTAAAGCTATCTTACAGTGTCCTGGAGCCCCAGCCAGTGCAGAGGGGCTACTCATCTGCATGACCCTGGCTGTAGTATGTGACTGAGGAATGTATTAGGGGTTGTCTGCAACACTGAGAATTGGAACTATGAAACTTCCTATACCGGTTGTTAAATCCATGTCCAAGAGCACCTGATTCCTGGTCCCTCTGCTCTTTGCTTGGTTTCCCCCTCTGCAAGCTGAGAAGGACAGCACTCTCCTTTTCCTGTGCTTCGTATGGTTTCTGTATTTCTGTAGACAGTTTTCACGTGATGTGCTGTCCTGCACATTTGTGTGCAGTGCCTGGTACAATGACACTATGACTGCAGGGGAGGAGGAGAAAGGAAGAAGTCGAGGATATCTCTCACTGTTACAGTGGGTACAAATAAAAAATAGCAATGTGTTTACTGGGAGTGAAATCTGTAACCCTGGCTAACTGTAACTAATTCATTCTGATTTCTAGTGGCTATCCATAAATCAAGCTGCTGTGGTCAATTAACCCTTTCATTTTATTGAGTAGTTCTATAAATAATTATATAAAGACTATATAAATCATCACAAATGTGTTATAATTATCTTGAGAATCATTCTGTATCTCAGTGAGTACAGAGGAAAATGAAACCTGTTCCTAGAGCATTTCTGGTTGCTAAGAAACAGTTACTTCAGTCGTAGAAATCGTCTCTCACACCAGATACATTATTCTGGCAAATTGGACTTTCAGATTGAGTACCAAGGGAGAGAGGAACAATCAGAAATAGAGACAATTGCTATTACAGAGCTGCATGGGGTCTAGTATATGTGTGTCAAAGATTCTGGTTTTATATGCGCCTCTGTTTCTATTTTCATGAATTCTTTTTTCTTTTTTTTTTTTTTTTAACGACACCGCGTCCTGCCCCCAAGAAAGCATTTGATAAGGCAGCACACTATAAAATCTGATTTCTTCTTGGTGGGGGAGGGTTGGTAAATATGATGCTTACTTCCCTTATCTTCTCAAAAAATAAAACCTGCATTATGGGATTTAAGACAGGTTTTGGCAAAAGCATTTAGGGCGAGGGGCTCTGCTTTTTATACTGTGTGGAGCAGATGGGAAAGGTAATAAAGTCCGTTCAGCGTCTGTTGCTCTGTTAAGTGACCGAAACTCTTTCCTCCTGCCAACTCAGCCCTGTGCCGCAGGCTGGTGTTGGGGTCCTCGGGGAGGGCGGTGTGTCTCCTGTGCAGGCAACCTCATGGGGCTTCAGGTGTCTGAGGCCCGGATGGGACAGACCCGCCATATCCCTGCCCAGGACAGACTAGGGGACAGAGTTTACAACATCCACATGAGACGGGGTCTGGAGTGTCGGCCAGGACTTGAGCCCAGGCTTTGGTAAGCTTGTTGGACTGTGAGAATACCCATGCTGTGAGAATGAAAACGCAGGAAGTTTCTGAAAAAGCAATACGGCAAGAAATCACTGACTTCATTCGAGCTGGGAGTAGTTAGTCTGTCTATATTTGCAGCTCATTTACTCTTAACATAAATTATAAATTAGTCTGGGTGCTCTTCAGACTGATCTCCTTTGCTACAGCTTCATATTTTGTTGACTTTGAAATGCCTTTTTTTTTAATATTGCAATTATATTATATTACCATTGAATAAAACAAACAACAAAAATACAGTTAGCTTTCTGTCAAAAGCAATGAAAACAAAGAACCAATCTTTGCTGAACTCCATGTTTTAAGTTTGAAGCTGTTACAAATTCTGAGCTATGTTACTGTATTTTGTGTTTAAACATCTTGGCTAATTAAATTTCTGGTCGAGTTTCTTTTGTAGCGTGCTCAAAGATTTATAACACTAAAGATCAGAAGGTTGAATCAAGGATTTAATAAAATCTGTTGTACAAAGAAAGAAGTTGTGTAGGTGTGCAGAATAATAAGTGCTCACTTTGGCACTCCTGATGTGGTCTCAATGATAATTACGGCACATCTATTGAAATCGATTTAAGTTTCAATCCTACTTAGAAGTTTAAACATGTCATTAATTAATTACTTTATCTAAACAGATTTGAGGTATTGCTGAAAACCTGGTAGGGAAAAAAAGGGGGTTGTCATTGTCATGTGTAGCTTTTCCCATTACATTTCTCTATGTTTGTAAGGTAGCGTGTCCATGTGTGCATATAAGCAGACGCAGTAATGTGTTGCAGTCATTCATATATCTTACCAGAAACATACAAAGTATTATCCTAGTGTGTGCTACTCAAATCATATTATAGTTAGTGGATTTGTATTTTCTATGTCTGAGACAGTAAAACTTCAGGAAATGTTTCCCTGGGTTTTTCTTCCGTTTGAGTGATGGGATGACACTTGTAAGAGCTATCTGTCTGCTACTGTAACATGCAAATAAGGCAGCTCGGAAAAGAGGGAAGAGAAAAATGTGTCCAAATTCAAAATAAATTGCTGGTTCTCTAAATGTTACGTAGCACGGCAAAACATGCAAAAGTTGTTTCTGCCTGATATCAATCAAATGGTTGTGTTGTTTGTTTGGCTGTCTGGTTTTATTTTTTCTTTTTTAATTATGTCTTTCTGAAGTGTACTGTGCTCCTTTGCATTGTTTGAAAGTCAGAGTTGTAAGCTGACCTTTGAGGGAAACTAGAGTTTGACTACTTTGTAATTCAAGGCCCAGAAGGTGTAAATTGGATTGGATTCAAGTTTTTGTACTGAGAACATAACAGACTCTTTGAAAAGTAACCCAAACAATGGGGGAATTAGTTTTCTGAACTCTAATTTACTTTGCATCAGAGAATGACTGAAGTATTGCCACATTTTTGCTTTAAATAAGCTTTCTTAGGCAAACATTTCTCAAGGGAAGGATGAACCCATGCTTTCATAAATCCATGCTCAAAACCAGAATTAATCATACCTTTGAAAAATGAATGATTGTTGATGAACGCTTCTATGGAACTCTAACTGAATAGACTGAGATACCCAAATGCTGTCTTTCTATACACTATTCAGTCCAGTTACACTTGCACCTGCGTGGACTTTGTTAGAAGGCTTGAAAATATTCTCTAAGACAGTTATTATATTTTTCTATCTGTTTTTTTCATAAAGTAATAACACTTTAGTGGGAGTGATTTTGGGGGTCACAGCTTTCTTTCGAAGACAGTAGGATGCTAAAGAGCCCCTACAAGTCCAGCCAACACTGCACATTGGCATTAACCTGCCAATGAACAACCAACCAGCCAACCTCCTTGCTATGGAGATTAACCCTAATCTCCATAGCAAGAATTCCAGCTTTGGATCTGGACTTTGAATTCAGTGGTACTGAGGAACGGTGGGCTAGGGTAGATCTCTGGAGCTCTGTCTTCTTCCACGTGCGCTTTGCTCTTAGGGGAAAAAAAGAAAACCCAAATAAAATCCAACAGCCTCTCAGCTGGCATGTCAAAGCCAGAGAAAATTGCCATTTTGACCTGCAGCTCTCTTCATGAAGCAGGACCAGCATTTAGCATCCTCTGTCACCCTCCTTGCTATAGAGGAGATGTGGATGAAAGCCCCCTACCTTGTTGCTCTGCTTTTTTGGGCTGTTGGCAGCTATTAGGGCTTGGGAGGTTTCTCTGAGGTGAGGCAATAGGGTGTTCCTCTCTGTTTGTGCTGCACAAGATTCAGCTGTGCGGTGGATTGAACTTGGTAGCTCTACTGAGCATAGTGATAGTAAATGAAGTTAATAAAGCATCAGCATCAGACATTGTTGCCTGAACTTATTTCTTCCTATTTAGATTCTAAAGCAAAAATAGATAATCCAGCATGAGATTCCCTTTGTGGGAATCTCATGGCAAGTGCCATTTTTACACAAGGAATTGCATGTATTGATTAAAATCTCTTAACAGAAGACAGGGAAATGAGCTGACGACAGTTCAAAAATTATTTTTTTAATAGAGTATGGTTTAAGGCCATCCACGGAGGAGAGAAAAAGCAAAATTACTGTGAAGGAGGAAAGAGAATATGTTATCCTCTGTTCACTTAGATAAAGTGAAGAAAGGGAAAAAAAGGTTGTTTGAAATAAACTTTATCAATACAATTGAAATACTACAAATAACACATTTGAAGATTAGGGATGTGGAACTGGAAAAACTCAAAAATGCATTTCATAAAGGGTATAATTATTTTTTTCCAGAAGGAACATGTTTGTCCATTTCTTTTAGTCACTCGTGTCTTTTACGGAGACTGAATGAATATAAAATATCAAAATAGCAAAAAGACAGATATATAAATAAACCCCAAAATTTTATAGCCGAAAGCTACATTATTTCATAAGTACTTGAAATATGATAGTATATTCCCATAAATGTAATAGTTTCCCTTTCCTTTTTTTTTTTTCCCTCTTTGTGATATTATGATCCTTTTTCACTGGGTGAAAATTCAGAAAATGCAATAGAAGCTACTTCCTAAGGCACTGCACAGTGTAAAAAAGGAAGACCAGGTATGTCTTTCAGTCAATTTGTTCTGATGTAGACAATTGTTTTGATATTGTGCAAGTATTTTATCATGATAAACATGTACTTTAGATGTAGGAATACAGCACAGTCAGTATCTCATTGTTAATATGTAAATAGCACTTGGGACCATCTATAAATGTATTAGCCTTTATTAACATTTCTAAAGTTTTATTCAGACAAATGCAGAAGTATGCAGAAATTGAACATATCAATTTGATTGTGTTGTCATAATGGAGTTTTAGTAATAAATCAAATTCCAAAATAATTATGTAAAGATAATTAACCAACCAACCAACCTGTTAACATCTTGTCATCTTTCCAACAAGATTATAAAAGGTAAATCAAAGATAAATAAATAATCAGCACCAATCATAATTCAGAAGATGATGTGGGAAACCCAAGTCCTACTTTCAATAGAAGTGCTAAATGGTATCAAAAGTCTATGAGTCTCCAGGCAAATGCTAGATTGTATTGTGCAAAATTTGGAGCAGATATTAAAATCCTAACCTGAATCCAGATTTTATGCCCATTTTTTTATAGAAGAAGCTAACTTAATTTCTTTCATTTGCATATCACTGTACCTTGGAATTTGAGAGCTGAGTCTTGGAGATCTATGATCCTGAAATCCAGAATCCTCCACTACAAATGAACAGTGAAATATTAACAATAATATGCAATCTAGACTAAAATTGCCAATGTTTATTTACAAAGTTAAGGTTCCAATCTGCATTTACGTTATCATATGAAGGCCACAGATCTGAAGTCTGGCCTACACTCAAACATATCTTTTGCTTTCATAACAGTGTCTTCCACATGATGGAATTGGATACTCTGCCTATTACAAAATGACACTTTTACCATTACGGAGGTAATTTTCATGATTCTGATAAACCAGGACTATATATGGGAAGTGTATTTAAGAGATTTCTTTGTTTCTTCCTTCCTGAGCATTAACCTCTTGATTGCAAAATTATACCTGAAGTCTTTTTTTTGATTTATGGGCAAAACCAGCCACTCCAGCTCAACTAAAGGACAAGAAAGCATGGCAGAAGGAACTAGCGGAGTGAAGCAAAAGGGAAAAAAAAAAAAAAAGCAAAGAAAGAAACCAGAAAACAAACCCAACCAAACATCTGTAAAGCTTTTTGATATTGGACATTATTATTAAGAGAAGTCTTGGCAGCAGACTTCTTGTAACAAAACCTAAAATGTTTTACACAGAATAAAATTTGATGTAGATATTAAATAGAGGTATCTTAAAAAAGATATCACTCTTCACAAATATTCTAGATTGTAACCTCACAAGCATAAATTTCCTTTTTGACTGTGCTGTCACCCTTTTACATTAACTTCCCACAGATCCATAAACAACTGAGATATAATTTGGTGCTTCAGACATCTGTAGAGATTAAATTCTCAGTGACATTTCTGAAAGAAATATTATATTTTATATGGAAAAAGATGCTTTTACAGAAAGAGAGGAATCTAGGAGAGAAAGGAACAGAAATGAGCTATTTCTAGTGTGACAGTGATAATACAATATCATATAAAGTTCATTTCAGAATGAACAATAATAAATACATAATAATGCCATGAACATGATATAGAATGTCACGTATGCCTTTCAAAAGAGACTGAAGCCCTTGAATCCTCTTGCTAGAAGTCAATGGCATTTCAGCTTTTAAGTGCCTCAGACACTGAAAATTTGACTTAATCTGTTTTGTTTTTTGGTTTTTTTTTTCAGTTTCTCTTTTACATTTCATAATTTTTTATTAGACTACATTTTGGTGATTTTTTTATTTATTTTTTTAACACGTTCTAGGAAACAAGTTTGATAGCCATTACAGTCCTGTCCTTTTTTTTTTTTTTTTCTCTTCAATGAAGAAAAGACAAGGCTCTTAGTTCACATGCATATGAACCAATTTTTCAACCATCTCCTGCACCCTCAGCAAGATCATTACAGTCTATCTGGAGTGCTATGGACAAGCCACTGAACAAATATTGGATTACATTATGCCTATAAACCTCAGGCATTGTGCACTTTTCTAAATTATTCACACATAATCACTCCAGGGGATTACACTTTAGGATGATGGGAGGATGCCTAAAATCAGACAGCCATGAAGTACCTTTATTCTTCAGTGTGTTCTTGGAATACATTAATCTTGAAGCTTAAAATGCAGAGTGATGAGTTTACTTATTTGGAAAAGATGATGATGATTGCAGATCTGCCAGATAACAAGTTAATTGCTACATTTAACTTAGTTATTGGAAATGAAAGGCAGGCTTTTTTTTTTTCCAAAGGACACTTCTAACGACAATTGTCTCTTATATGTAGCATGGCTAGTCATTTTCAGTGGATAAGGTTGCTGCTCAGAAGTCTTGCTGTCAGAAATAACAAATGCGTTAAATTGGATCTCTTGAACTTGTAATAGAAGATTACTGTTATTAATAAAACTATTTGCTTTGTAAAAAATGTAGTATGCCTAAGGAATTTTTAAAGTATAAAAGCGAAGGTGGTGGTGTATCTGTTTTTTCCTACTAGCCCTGAATTCTTTCCTATTTTGGTTAGGATATAGAAAAATACTTTATATAGTGAGGGATTTTGGAAACTCATAGCATCTAATAAAACCTTCCTTTATGACCATTCGTGCCTTACGTGGACATTTTAATAAATTAACAGCTGTGAATGATGCATGAAATAGAAGTAGCATATGTTGATGTTCCCTCCTCCTTATTTCTCAGACTGACCAGGGCATCCAGTGTAGTGAATGGGTTCAGTACAGTGAATTCAAGAGCAATAGCATCAGAGAAGCTTCTTTGCTTTTTAAAGATGAAGTGGAAATTATTTTTACAACACCTGATGATCTGCTGCAGAATCTCACTTTAAAATATCCTGCAGAATCTATTGCAAAGATAGACAATTTTGAGATCAAAACGCACTGTTTTCAAGTGTATGTATTGTCACATCAGAGACTTTTGAATGTCACTGTAGCTGTGAATGCTCCTATTTTCTTCTGTAAAATGAAATAGATAAAACATTTTTTTTTCCCTTCATTTTACAGTAACTACAAAATAAGAGAATAACTGAGGTTGGAAGGCACCTCTGGAGATCTTCTCATCAAATCCCCTGCTTGAGCAGGGTCAGCCAGAGCAGATGGCTCAGGGTTGTGTCCAGCTGGGTTTTGAATACCTCCTCAGAGGGAGACCCTACGACCTCCCTGGGTAACCTGTTCCAGTGTTTGCCCACTCTCACAATTGTGCTTTTCTATGTTTAAATGGGGTTTTCTGTAATTTGGTTTGTGCCCATTCATTGCCTTTTTTCCTGTCACTGGGCACTACTGACAAGAGTCTAGTTCCATCCTCCTTTCTCCTCCCGCCAGGTGTTTATACACACTGACAAGATTCCCCTTGAGCCTTCTCTGCTGAACAGTCCTAGCTCTCAGCTTCTCCTTGTAAGACAGATGCTCCAGGTCCTTAATATCTCTGTGGCCCTTCCCTGGACTTGCTCCAGTACGTCCCACCTCTTTTGTACTGGTGAGCCCAGCACCGGACCCAACACTCCAGGTATGTCTCACCAGTGCTGAGGAGAAGGGAAGGATCATCTCCCTCCACCCGCTGGCAACACTCCTCCTAATGCAGCCCAGGAGTCTGTTGGGTCCTCTATCCTGTGAGGGCAAAAAAAAAAGTCATTAATACATTTTGCAATTTCCTCAGTCTGTGTATTTGATAGACTTTTGTGCAGAGACATGGCCAAGAAGAGAAGAAAATATGTAGCCAATAAAGAGAATTAAAAGTGACAATCTTTAGAGTCCCTTGCACTTAAATGTAAAGATATTTCAAACTGTTGATTATGCTTTCACATTGAAACAGGGTTTTATTTATGTATTTGATGTAAAATACCTTTTTCCTATAGGAAATCTATTTCTCTTAAGGAAGAAACATAAGAAAGCAAGCTCCTGAGTCATCCATACAGAATTTTAAATGTAGTTAGAAAGATCCCTAGACTACGCAGCCTTAGTTTTATGGATCCCTTTTATATACAGATAATTAAATATAGCTGTGAGTGTTTCTAAGTTTGAATAATAAAAAAGTTAAGACCAGAGCAGTAATTCAGACTAGAATGAGAGCGGAATGCTGGAAAATGGATGCTCTGAAGAAGCCGTGTAAGCTCCTATTTTACAACAGATCATGCTCCGAAAGTGTGAAAAAAAAACCCACCAAAACCATCCAAATTCAGAATTTTTAGGAAGTCGTGATTCATTCATGTTTTTAATGATACATAAATGCCTGTGTAGGATTTTTTTAATAGAGCGCCACAAAACAATGGAATTTGAGCTTGAAACACTTACGATTAGTTGGTTTTGTAGATATTAGAGGAAAACTTACGTTAGGAAAATGGGGCTTTGTATGCTGAGTATGCTGTTCTTGGAAGAAAGGGAAAAAGTTCCTAAGCTTTTTAGTTTTTATGGTGCAAATATATGAAGTTGAAAAGAAAATGTTGTTACTACAGTGTGTTGTTACTACAGTAAAAGTAATGATATAAGTAGTTAAAAATAGCTCTTGATAAAATCTCCACAAGAAAGGAGATTTAGGATTAAAGGAAATTGTTAATTAGATTATATCTTTTTATCCTGATGTGGTCCATAAGCGTAATCAATCTTCTTCTAAGACTAATGTAAGAGAATGTTTTATGTGGGAGAACAGTGCAAATTATCCGGGAAGTTACTGAGGGAGGTTATATACGTATTTTTATTCTTAAACTTGTATATGAGTGATAAGTATGATTGTGGATGTTATGACTCTTAAAAAAGGAGGAAAACAAACAGACATTTGAGGTCTTTAACCCCAGATGCTACATCCCTGAAAAAGTTTTATTAGTGTTTCATACAGCTGCCTTTAACAGTGAAGTTTCTCCATTTCCCTAGGAAACGTTATATTTGCAAGAAAAGGAAACCTGGTTCATGTTCTTTGAAGTCACAATCTGAGGCAGAAAAAATGAAGGTGGAGCAGATTTTGGTGGAACAGAATGCAAGAAGCACTACAACTTATAGCTCATAGGATGTTTCCAATACCCTACTTCAAATTGTGTTGAAGAGGATTTTTGCCACTGACCTTTCAGAAGGTGAGACTCACAGGGCAACATAAAATAAGCTTTTTATGTATATAAGGATTGTATTACATGGCAAATTACTAATGTGTCTTCTCACAGTACTTGCCAATAATATATAATTTTCATAAATAAATGTTTCCTTCTTTGATTAGTTTCTGTGTCAAAGCCATCTTTTTCCTTCCACCACTGCAGTCCAGTATTGGTTTTGCCCTTTTTCCACACCATGAATATGATCACATCTACCAAGTTACATATCTTCATTAGTTTTTTCTATTAGCTGTCACAACAGATTAGAGTTCATCAATTGCCTGAAAAGACAACAGAGCCTACTGTACATGTAGGATTAAAAAAATCAACCCAACAAGAAGATATGCTAGTGCATGCGTACAAATGTGTGCATTAACATCTATTTGAATTCAGGTTTCAAGGAAATATATCCATTAGACAACCAAATAATAATGAAAATAATAATAATATTGAAAATAAAGCAATCTTGTTACAGACTGAAGTTTCTAAATTATATTTATCCATGTAGTAAATAAATTTTACAACTATTTTTCCCCATTAAATCTGACCACATCGGTGACTTTCTATGTCTGAAAAAGCACTCAGATTCCATACTGGAACATGGAACAAGTCCCATGTTGTAAATACTCTTGTATGAAGTCCAGTGTCATCCCATGTACTAGGGTTTTTATTTAACACTTAGTTAAAGAAAATTGGAAAAGTTCTGATCAGAGTCTGTATCACTTCTGATGGTCATGTCAAACAAGAAGACAAAAATCAATGAAATCAGGTCTTGTTTGTTATAGCACTTGCACAACTATTTGCAAAATTCAATTTAGCTATGAATTTTAAAATGTAAGGTACTAAGTTGCCAGCTGTTATAATTCAGAGGGGCTGGCTAAATATTAATGAAAGTCTGACTTATTGCAAAGGTGAGCATTAGTAGGTCATTGATGCACCTGTGTAATTTTAGAATGATACAGTAAAATTCTAGCTAGAGTAAAATGTAAATGTAGCAAATATTTGAGAGATTAAGAAGGGGAAAAGGCAATAGTTTTATGTAGAAATTCTTGTAACCTCTGGGTAAAGTGTTTTGAGAGGATTTAAATGAAAGTACAAGGCATAGAAAACAACAACAACAAAAAATTAAAACTCCTAAAATGAAACAAGTGTTACTACTACACTGTGTATCTACCGTGTATCTGACTACATTTTTATATGCTTGCTTGTTTTCTTTGGAAGGTACACTTCTCTAATTATATACTATAAATAATATTTTACATTAATTCTCATAAGCAGCACAACATTCTGTTTGTATTTTTATAACCCCCTTGCAAAACACTTAAAGCATATATAGTATGCCAGGAGGAAGAAAAGGCTGCTGGTTTTCTTCTGTGTTCATGAATACCAACAAAATGTATCATTATCATGGTAACAATAGAGAAGTTATTAAGTTAAGAGTATATTTTCAGAATGATAAATATTTTCACAGGAGCTCTTAGTCTTTCTATTGACTTTTCATAATTTTTTTGTCATCTACAAAATGGAACTTGTTTTCAAAAGAGAATGTTTCAATTCTCCTGGTGGCAACTTTTAGTTGGAGGCAATAGATTAGTCTTACAGGAGACCATAATTTTTTCAAGGATTTCAGATAAAAGATGAAGTAATTTGAAAGTTGTTTTATACAGGACCTTTCCCTAAATCCTCATGTGCAGCAACAGTCTATTAGAAACATTCCTACAAATGCAGTATCAAAATTGTGCCTCAGATGTAACTGAGTCTACTTAGGTTATCAAAATAGACTTTTTTCAAGTTCTGCAGACAGAGTGTATGGAAATAATTTAAAAAGAAATTGTTCAAAGAACTTAAATGAGTACCAGTTGATGGCTATCAGCAAATGTTACAAGGTGTTACAATTTGTTATGAATTTGGCCCATTCTGTGAGTGACTGCCGTATATCAGGTCATAATGAAACCTGCTGGTAGAATGCTGGAGACATCAACACTAGATTGAAAATTGACTTGTGGAAAAAACATGAATTATCAGATCCAGTTAATCAGAGTCTCATACTATCACTGCCCTTTTGACACTGTAGTGCTTGTGGTTTCCATGAAGGTATATCATCAGTCAGCTTTAAGTGGCTATTACTGCAGCTTCCTTTTTCATAATTTTTCATTTTCATAATTTTTCATAAATAATACAGCTTTGAATTTTCTCAAAGAGGAATGGATTTGTCTAAGTGTGTAGGAAAAGGTGATAGGAAGTTGAACAAAATGTAGCCAATGTTTCTTCAGCTCTTTTTGTAATTGTGGTTTATGAAAGGCTTATTCCTTTAAATTGTCTATACTTACCATCCCTCAGAGTGCATGGTGAATGGTCGTATGAAGTGGCTGTGCCTAAAAACAGATGAACTATTTTGGGTTGTCAAAGGTCCTTTAGGCCCAATATTCTGTCTCTAGTGGTGGACAATTCCTGCAGTATAAGAACTGGGTTTTAGACACATTGATTCACACTTTCGGCAATGGTTTATACTTAATAATTTCACTGAATAGTTCACAAGACAGTTTGTACTTATGAGAAGTTCATCTTGCATATGAATAATTTTATGATAATATGCAACAATCTTGCATCAAAGGCAATCTGAAAACAGCAGATAGCATATTCTGAACCTTATGCAATCTACAGCCTAAGTATCTATGACATGTCATTTGACAACTACTGCCATGTGAACACTAGCAGTAAAAAGTGATTTTGGGATAAAGGTTTGAACGCTCTATGCAATATTATATCAGTTTTCAGGCTACTGAAAAGCTCTCTTTTGCAACACGCTTCTTTCTTTTTCCTTTTTTTTTTATATACATAGGCAAAGCTATACAAAGTGCTTTTAGTTTTCTCTTTTGTATTTTATTGAGGTGTTCACTTACATTTGCTGTAAAGTGTGTGTACACATGTAGCTATTAGATTTATTTACCGATCATTGTAGAGGCAGCATCAGAAGTTTATGTTTTAAGTCATGCTTCAAAATGTTGATGTTCTCATTTTCTCTCAATGAAGTAAATGGATTTTATTACTGATTTTAATAAAATATGACAATGTTCAGAGTTCTGAAAACATTCATATATATACACACACATATATAGATGCACATACATATAATCTTTTTTTTTTTTTTTTCTCTGTGGGGCAAAATACTTTCAAATGGATTTATGAGTGTCCTCATCAGGTGACAGCATATTGAAGGTTTCTGAATGGTCCTTATGTGTCTTATTCTCTTCTGGTTGCTTAACCTAGATGCTAAAAATGTCAGTTTAAACAGAATCTTATGTGTTCTTTGTGGAAATCAACTATGTATAATACAGCAATGCTTAGAATCATAAACCACACACTTAATAACACACTGATTTATAACAATACCTAACCATTGTTACCTCTAATCTAAAGGAAAAATATACTCC
>JAOXJK010000001.1:102834080-102853931 GCA_025774025.1 Xenus cinereus | reverse complement strand
GAGGCTCTGAAAATTCAGGTGTGTGTGTCCTGGGATTTCTGTACAGACTTTGAAGTTAACTCCTGAAGGTGATTTTAGCATTGTTTATTTCAAGAAACAGGTCAAAACCAAGACTTCCAAAAGACTATTAAGATTTCAAGTGACTTGTTTTTACTGATTGTTTTTAAGAGCTTAAACAATGTTGAACTAATTTATATGTCCTTTTCAAAATCTTGCTTCAGTCTTTGTTTACAAAAAGTGAGGGGAAAAAAATACGATGATAGTTTTATTTGCTGCTTGCATTTTTGGGGAGCAATTTATCCTGTTTTCTGTGTCAGAGAGTAAGGAATACAAAAGCTCTCAAATCTGACAGTTTTTAATGATACAGAGAGTGTAGCATAAGATTAGAGGTGAGAAGATATGATAGGATCATAGAAGTCTTGGGATCTTTGACACTCTTATAATCCTGAGAAGGGTAAGACCTTTATGGATGGTCATATGAAGGGGAGGGAGGATGCTTTATAAGCTTACTTTGTGTCCCAAACTGAATTCTTTTTAACAATGCTATATTTTCTTCCTTTCCTCCTCCCACAAGTTTTGCACGCTATTTTCAGGGATATCTTTCATAAGCATAAATGCCCAACCTTCTAACTGTTATGTTGGTGTTGTATGTATGAGGTTGTATTTTGATGCGTGTAAGGAGAGATGACGAAGTTTTATGCATATCTTCATAAATCCAAGAAGTGATAGTACATTTGGGAATTATCTAACTTTAGAATTATCTAACACTTAGATATCTACAGCTGACTCATCACCTACGTTTGTTTATCTTTTCATCAATGAAAAGGAGATGGTATCTCTATCCACTTCTGCTTACATCCTGGGATAAATATCTTAAATAGACCAAAAGTATCATGTCTTGAAAGTGTCTGCTTTTCTCTGTTGGCTTCATAAGGGAGTTCTTCAGCCCAGATGAAGGTGTGTCTACAAAGATGCCTGAAGACGGGTGAGATGAATGCCATTGGGCATTAACAAATTGTACAGGCTCCTGTCCAAACTAATTTCCCAGTCAATCCAGTGTGGAATTATCTCTAAATGCAGGCAGAAATCTTACCTCAGTGCTTGTAAGTGTTTTCAGCTACCTCTGCTGCATCCCCTTTCAAGTGGCGGGATGCTCCTGAATTGTAAGGTATATACAACCTCATTTGGCAATTCTAAATTAAGATCCCATTTCAGTCTAGATATACAGTGAAACATTCTTTAACTTGGGAAGTGCTGAATCAATGTGTCATTCTGTCTAATTGCATGGAGGGGGGGGGGGGAATGTTCCTGTACACTGAGCATGTATATAACTTCCCTGTACACTGATCATATCTATAACTAGGCTTTCTGTAAGAACACTTCTATTTATATGTGTGTTCTTTGTTATGAACATGGGGATATTTCTCCATAAAACTAACAGTTTTATGTTAAATGGAGATCAGTATATGTTATGGTCAAGTCTATCAAATACTTATAGCTTATGTCTAAACATATTTAGATACCAGGATCGGTTAAATATTTAGCTGAGGTGTAGGACTCCTGGAATTGCTCTAGAATGCATTCTACAGTGATTGAGAAACAGTTGTACTTCTAGCAAGTACAGCCCTTTGATCGCCTGAGTAATATTCACAGGGAGTTACAAGTACAGCTTCTCTTCTGAAATTTCTTGTTATGTGAAATTGTGTATTGTGTGTATCATAAATCAGCTTTGAGAAAATTCTACAGCAAATATTTTGGGATTTGAAACTGCTAAGAAAATAGCGAATGGCTTGGTGACACCTGGTGCAACAGTAACATTAAGAATGCTGTCAAGCAGAAGCCATTTGTCACCTACCCATATTGAGGAGGCAAAGTCAAGGCAAACTTAATCTACACTGCTTCTATATTAGTGGAATAGCTGTTCGATAAAAAAGGTTGCCCCAACAAGGGAAAACCTTTCAGTGTAGTGTAAAGTGAAACAGCTAGCTCTGATGAGAATTAATGTTGTTTGGGTTGCTCAACTCTTTTTAAATTTAGCATGTATGATATGCCTATGGAAACTTACTGCTTTCTTGACTTCAAAAATTAGTGAGTGAAATATCTGACACTTATCTAAATGAAATTGCAAAAATTCAGTTTATTTGTACATGAGTTTAAGTGAGGTATATGTAGAATTGCATTCTGAAAATGTGAATATCAGTTTAATATCAGTTCTGCTGTGCTAAGCAACTCAATTAGGGTTATGAAATAAAAACTGAAATCTACCTCTGATAAACGTATTTTTTTACTTATTATTATTCTGTTGTATGCAAATTCCAGGGAAACTACCTAGATCTTACTTGCACTTCCTGAGCTCTTTCTGAATTATATTGCAGCTGCCATCCTGTTAGCCTTATTCTAGTTCTGCCGATGTGACAGCTATTGTGTATCTGTCAGGAAGAAAAGGATTTCTTTTAGTCTGTCTTTCATTTACAATCTTAAACTGTTCTTCTTAAAACTGTTCTTTGTATGCAGAAGACATAAATGTGATTATATAAAATGCATTATTTGTCATTTATCTGTTTGCTACCCAATAGATTTCTGATTTGGTGAAATAAAGGAATTTACTGTTATCAGCTAATACAGTGTTAATGTCCATACTGTACTGGTTTTGATAAGCTGCTGTACTCAGATGAGGCGGTAGTGGGGAAGTTACTTCAATGAGCACGAAAACAAACTGCGTGCTCAGAAATTGCTGGTTTCTGACCTGTGAGCCCTAATCTTAAAATCATATCTGGCTGGGCAAACCTCAGTTTGCGTCAGGAACTTTTGAGTTTTGGAATTCAAATGATTCAGCTATAGGTAACCCAAAGAGACAGTACCAAGTTTCTGCAAAGTAGATGATTTAGGTCTCAGTCATAGAAGGATCATTCTCTTTTGCTCAAATCTTGCATTTTTCAGTGTTGTTGTTAATCTGTGGTGGTGATACTGTTTTGCTGATATGATGTCATAGCTTAATATCTGATGAAAAGTGGGACTCAACCTTTCTTTGGATTCAGTAGGATAATCTAATTCAATCAGAACGGCATGAAAGAAATAGAAATTTGAAATGTCACTTGGAAAAATCTCTCAATGTTGATATTTTATAAATACACTAATGCAGCTGAACTAATTTAAGCTTGTGTTAACATTGCTCATGAAGCATATCGAGTGTTTAATTGCAATGCAAATGGAACAAATAATGAGAATAAGTTACCCAAATTATTTCATTATAAAATAATTAATGTGATGGGCAATTAAAGTATGCATTTAAGTGTACTCATTACATTGTCATTCAAAATTACCTAAGCTGAGGTTAAAGGTGTTATTAAAAACATTAATTTAATTTGTTATATAAAAGGCAGATAATTATCATAAAATATTGCAAATGATAATGAGAAACACTTTAATGAAGTCTTGGTTTAATTAGCAGGGGTATCATTATGATTTGCCTGTGGGTAAAATGGCAGACTGTTAATATATTTTCTTTTCATTATGATTAGAGTCTTAGAGAGTTATTTAACAACTTATATGAAGAAATATAGGCTTACATTTATATCTCTGAGATGGTATCTCATTTTGCTCACTACAGATTTATGATATTATAAAGATTTGATAAATCCAGTTCTGAATATAATGTTCAAAGTGTTGCTTATCCTGTTTAACCTCTCAATTGCATTTAATATCCACTTTTTACAGCACCTTACCAAAAAAAGTCTCATGGAACTTGAGAGAACCTGAGAACCTTTCCTTGGTAGCTTTTGGCCTTTTCAGACAACCATGCAAAAAGTATTTGAAAAATACTTTAAAATTGTATTTGCATTATACTAAACTGTATCTCTAACTCAAGTGAAGAGTTGTTCTACAACACAAGCTAACTCAAGATAGCTTTCTCTGTATAAAATTCCGAGAGAAAGCACCTCCTTTTTAAGGCTAAGAAGTTCATGAGTGAGACAAAACTTCAAAGAAAAAGGTATGTTCAACTCGTTGTTTTCATTGTCACTCAGTTTTTAAAACTTTTTTAAAAGTAACTTCTTCTGCATCCCTCGCATGAGAAAAATACTAGAAATAGATATTCAACCGGAGATTGTTCTAACATGGAGAAATGCTTGTGCTTGAGAACTTGTTATACTTCTGATGATGGTTTTTCTGCCATGCTAAATGCCATCAGAAGCTGTCAAGTTGTTATTTGGAGCAATCAGAATAATGTGGGAAAATATCTGTTAGCTTCCTCACCTTTTTTGGTTACAGAAACAGCAGTGGGATTCTTTATCTTACCATCAAAAAGGCTGTGTTTCAGGGACATCATCTCACTGGGATGAATTCGGCTTAACTGCCTATTTTATTTAGTAATATACAGAAACCGGAGAAGATTAAAACAACTAATCTCATTCACTATCTTCTATTTTCCATCTCTTTTTTCTGTTTCTCTTCCTTTTTATTTCTAACTTCCATATTTAATTTATCGTTAACATAGTAGCAAGGTAATGAATTCAATTCTCACTATTTACTACTAATGATTGCGGTCCAGTAAGCACATTTTATTTGGCATAATCTTTTTTATGTATTATTATGCACACAAATTCATGTTTTGATAGATATTGCTAGAGGCTAAACCTCTTTTTATCAAAACAAAGTGAACAGTGACATGCAAGCCATTGCATGTATCCCTACAAGATGTGCTATAGCATGGATAGATGCAGAGAAAGACCATAGAGTTTTTCGGGAAGTCAGGTTATTTGTGTAGAAAAATGAAACTAACATGGGTGTCTTTTCTGATTTTTGGTAACAGCTACACTTTTCCACCCAGAACTTCCCAAAAGTAAATTTTAATTGCAATCTCATATACGACTGAAATTAAACTGTCTTTAAGAATGCAAGTGCTTGATTTCAATGAAACAGAGCTGTAATAGAGTACATATATGAACTGTGTCTCAAACAGTAATTTTGTTTGATTTCTCAAATTAGTTTCATAGATTTTACTGGATTAACAAGACAAAAGGTGCTTATGGCAGCCTGATAAGTCTGCCATGCTCTATTTCACAAGTGGCAGCCACTTGAAAAGTTACTGAGCTGTAGCTTGAGATACACCTGCCCAATTGCCAATCTGATTATTTAAAAATAAGAAAAGTAATCTAAATAACAAATTTTATTTCACAACCAGCTAGGTTATGGTCATGCCAAAGCAAACATCCACATCTGTCTGATGAGAAAGTGGGGCTTGAGGGTACGCTTTCAAACTGAGTTAAAATGATAATAGTAGATGCAACTGGATAGGTCAGAAAATAGATGGATATCCATATAGTGGCACAATCACAGGTGATAAACTCACTGAAATTTAATAATTAAAATTGGTATGTTTGACAGATATTTCCCATACAATGGAGATATTTTAAAAATGTGTTCAATTAAAATACAATTTTCTAAAGGAATAAAATTTCTTGTTTTTTCTAAAGATGAATTGATAAATAGATGCATATAAGTCATGAGACATTCTACATAGTGCTTATATTATATTTTCATCATTAACTTAGGCATTGTGTGAGTTCTTTGATCAGATACTCTCTGACGCTGAGGCAAGGCAAGCAACTCATTTTACTCTCTGAAATCAGTTTATCCAGGCATAGTCACAGGTGGCTGAAGAAGGACAAATAAAAGAAGTATTTTCTCCATTAATCGATTCATTCATCTTGAGTTCTGCTAAAATGCTGAATATGACCAGGTTTTCCTATGCTTTTCTGAAAATTCTTGTCTGCCTAAATTTCCCTCATGAGTCAGTGAGACTGGTGGTAATTCCTGCTGAGCATATCAAAGCTCTGTAATACTTTCTTTATTTTTTTTCTTATTTTCTTCACACGCAAGGAGAAGTTATATTTATTTTGCTATACTGGATGAACTTTTTACAGAGGCTTCTGTTAGTGGTTTCTAATTTAGTTGCATATTTGTTAGGCTCCATTTTACTCAAACCGCTCCGTACTTTTTCTCTCCAAAGCACTTTGTTGTATTTTAAATGGAATTCAAGAAAAAAAATACCCATTGAGAATAATTTTTGTATTGGATAACTCATTTTTTTCAGTCATGTGAGGCACCTGGCTCGTCAAAGAATGTGGAGAGATGAGGTCACTGATTATCCAGACCATAATATCTACATTTTCCCCTCAGGATTTTCGAGCTTTATGGTGCATATCCTGCAAATTGCTGTGCTCTTAAAGGAGAAGTTGTGTGTGTTTTAGGAGGATTTATGGGAAGGATACTAGACATTGATAGCATTAGATTATATGATGTTGACACCTCAGTGATACCTTAGACGCATGTGTACTTACACTAACAGCCAGCTTTAGCACTTTGACTTATAATGCAAGATGCGTCCATCTGTTCCTTTGGTCCATTAGTATCTGAGTAGTATCTGAATAAGCTGCTTATTAGCCTACATAGATGTCTCCCAGCAGCATTTTTGTATGCATCCAAAGTGTATTTTTGGAAGATACTTCATGCTTATACCAAATATCTGTGCTTCGGTTTGCATCAGTAGTTTGATGAGTACAAATGGCTCTCCTTCATGATGAAACTAACCTGAAAGATGCTCTGCAAGTGATTGCCATCCTTGAACAGGTGTTTATGGGACCAGACCAGAGTCAGCCCAAAGTAAACCCCTTGAAGCACAGATAGTATGGGTATTAGGTCCTCAACACAGAAGTTTTCACTCTGTTTGGATCACTGGTGCTCCTAGCTCCACTCTACTTGCTCACTCACATAGAGACAGCCTATTTTTCACTACTACATGTGGTTCAGACACCTTTTTGGGCAGAGAGCTCCACATCACTGTCTGCCAAATAGCAGAGATGTACTCTGTTCTTACACACAGCTGGGTACCTTCCAGCTGGAGGTACAGTGCAGCATAAACTCTGATGCCATATCTTTAGTTGAGTAAACTGAACCACACTAAAAGGTGAAAGGTTAGGGAAAAACCTTGGAGAGTCTGGACGAGTTAGAAATTTTCACTTTCTAATACAGGAACAGCACTTTACCTGGAAGTCATCATGCAGTTAATGAGAGAGACTGCTACTAACATAGTCCTTTTAGGGCAGCAGGTTTTCAGGTTTCTTATTTGGAGACACAAATTTTTTCCTAGACTGTTAAAAATTGTTTCGTGTCAAAGACTAGAACTAGATGAAGTGCATGACCTGTTGCATGTGATATAATTAACTTAGGAGCAGCTTGGCCATATCTGAAGCAATAAAAAGCAATTTTCTTGAGAAAGGTTGAAAAAATCCATATTGATCAGGACTAAGTAGTAAAAATTTATTGCAATGTTGTCAGTTGCCTTATTCCAAATCAATACAAATCTCACCAAAAGCTTCTTAAATGCAATAAGAATCTGACAAGGCCTTTTTGTCACAGATTAGTGTTAAAGCAATGAAAAGGCCCCCAAGGAAAACTGTCTCTGACCAGAATGCCAGTTGTATCCCATCTCAGCAGTACTCCCTTTGGACATCCTTATTGGCATTTTTGGAACCCTGAAGAAAAGCTTAATGGTTTATCAGTTAACTAATGCAAATGTTAAGAAATGCCTAAGGACCTCAGATTTTTGACTGTTTCTATCAAATAGTAAAAGTTGTTAGTTTTCAGAAGAAAAAAACAATCCGCCACCTGAATAAGAATGAAAAATTGGATACAGAAGGAATGTTCTTTCTGTTTGCAATTACTTACTAAATGTAATTTTGGTCTGACTAAGATCCCGTGGTAGGAATGCTGAAATTTGCACACACTGCTATGAGATTAACACTTTTCTTCTTAGAAAGGCATTCTGGTAAACAAGAATTAGTACCACATTCAGAACAATTTCAACTCCACTATTACATAGATTTAGATGTTGGTAAGTTACCTTCCCAAAGCAGCACAATCCAATTTCAGGTAGCAAACAACTAAACCAACATCCCCTGTACTTTTAGAGCAAAGCTTTTTCAGGAATTCTGGCAGTACTAGCATTTGGTCGATTAATTGGCATTACCATAGTAGTTTTCATGAAAAGAGCTATTTTAGTTATTAAGTACTCATGTCCTTCATTATTTCTTGAGTAAACGTGTACACACACACATTCATTAAAAATTAACAAATCTAAAATTAGTGATAAGTATCTACTTAACATGTTTCAAATCATGCATTTTTTTAAAACTTGAAGTGATCTCTTGATTTCCTTGTGGGCTGGGGACCTGAATGCCTGCAAATGTGTGTAATACATTTCTATTATTTTGTTGAATATTTAGTATTTTTCTCCTTACATAGAAGTTTCCCATAAATCGCTACATAAAAACATGAATAACAAAAAACAGGTAGAGCAGTGCGTCTAGAAATGAAAATACTGGAGAATATGGAGGGAAGGCCTTCAGAACAGAGGAAAAACTCTTCAGAATACAGAGCTTCAGAGTAATTAGATGTCTAATTAAAAAAAAGAAAGAAATTGAAAAAAGTCACAAAACCAAGTGAAAATGCTAACTAATGGAGAATATACATAAATTAGTTTTTCTTTGTCTTGGTACTGATGTGTTGAAACATTTGTCTAATCAGCTGCATCTGAAAGACAGCAAAATTTTGGAAGACTATAAGGAATGCACCTACTGAGGGTTATGGCTCAACACAAGAAATCAAACCTTTGAATTGCTAATTATGACACTAACAGCAGAGCTGGAATTGTCTTTCCCAGATATGCAAATTTAGAGTCTTTCTGGTACCATTCATTTTTTACAAGTTTGCAGTCAGGAAGGAACAATAGCTGAAAATTACACTTCCAATAAAGAATTAAACATGGAAAAAAAGACAGTTTCCACTTACCAAGATGCAAAAGGTAACTACACCAAGTGCTTATATTTTTACTGGTGAGAAAGACTATGGTAGAAAACATCAGTAGTCTGCAGAACACACAGGAACAAGGGAAGCTCTGAAAGCAACTGAAAAAGAGGAAACAGCAAGGTGAAAATGGAGGTGTACGGAAGATGTGGAAACAAACCAGATTGAAGTAGTGGCTGGCATTTGGAAAGAGATTCTGCATTTGCAGGAGCAAAATTAATTTTCAAAAGCTCACAGGGGAGAAGAAAACAACCAATCAACCGACCAAAAAAAACCCCACAAAAAACAGAATTCAGAAAGCATCTTGACTGTTAGTCCTGTCCTAGATAGCAGGTTAACCATCACATGCAGGTCACGCTAATGTCTTGTTGTATGAGGACTATTTCCTTTTAGCCCCAGAGCCACTTTAAACACATTAGTCAAAACCCTGTGCGGTTCTCCACAGAGTTCTTGGCTACAGAACCCATCCCCTTGGCTACCTCCTGTCAGTGCTTGATTCCTGGTGGTGGAAGTCATCCTCCCTGACCTCTTCTGTGCAAACAACCAGTGGTTTAAACTACTCAGTCCAACTCACCATTAGAAGTCAGCAGTTACCAGTCTTACATCAGAGGCAGCAACACTTCCATATTGCTACTGCTTTGTAGTTTTTCAGTGCTTTTAATCTGCTTAAGACAACAGGCTAACCTATTTATTTAATTTTACACTGGAACAGAGTAGTCACTTGGTCAGACAACAGTTTAGATGGATGAAGGAAGTACAGTCGCAGCAAATTCCAAGTCTGGTGCTAAGTTACCTTAGCTTAGCTTTGCTTAGTGATAGACATATTAGACATATTATCTTGGGCAGTATTAGCTGAAAAGCAATGTAGAAAGCTGTTAAGAAACTGACAGCAAGAATTTAACGTCTGAGATGCTGACAATTCATCAGTGGCTTATGGGCCTTTGAACGTCTCCATATTCACATTAAAAGAGTCAGAACTAATTTTCATTCTAAATTATATGAACAATTTACAAAGAGAAAAGAGACTGAAAGCAATTGCTTGCATTCAGACTGATTGTCATGCTTTTTTAAATCTTTTTTCATCTTTTGTCATCCTTTGTCATCTTTTTTTCTTAAGCATGTAATGCGTGTATCTTTGTCCTTAACAAAATCACTTCCAGACTCAGTCCTTAAGTCAAGTGTTTAGGGAAGTGTAATGCAAATGAAGCAGAAGATATTTTACCTTTATTTCACAATTATTTTTCTTCAGCCTGCTGAAAACAGAATTCTTACACTGAAGTCAATGGTGAAACACTCTACAGAGGAACAAACTACTTAAATGCGTTTAACACCAGTTCTTAGTGGCCATGGTGAAGTTGATTGAGGGAATGAGACTTCGGTGTGACCTCAGGGCAACAGCAAGACCTTCGTGGGACTTCAGGGCAATGGAAGGATGCCTCAGAAGACACTGGTGAGAATAGATCTTTCCCTTCTCTCAGACATGACTGGGGATCTGGTTTCCAGCACATTTTTTTATGTTTCCAGTATATTTATAGGATGCTGAAGATGGTTTGTAACATTTATTTCTGTTTCCCTGTCACCATTAAAGCAATACTTCATTTTGGTAAGTAGGGACATACAGAGTAGAAATTAGACTGAAAAGTAGTTATTTTAACATAAATACACCAGAATATGGTTATTTTAACACAAATACACCAGAACATGGGAAGAAGTTACAACTAAAATGCAATTCAGGAGACTGTTTCCTCTCAGCACTCAGTTGGTACTTACCAGTCCTTTGAAAAGGCCCAGTGAGTGACTGCAAGCGTGTTTATTTAGCCCTTATGCTGCCAAATGAGACTTGAAATCTTTTTCCTGGATTTCCTAATTAAACCCAGGATCTCATTAACTGAATATACATTTTAGTTTCCATTGCCAAATCAGCATATGATGGCAGAACTTTATCAATGATTGTGTCAGCTTCTCATTCTACATTCTACTGAGAATACAGATCAGAGCAAACCAGAGTAAACATAGTTCTTACATAGGAGATACAGGCAAAAATGCATTCAAAGTGTTAATCCAGCTGATTTCATTACAGTCAATAGTGGGTATGCAGAAATGGGCTTGAGAGAGTTATTTAGTGGGAGAACTGCAGAGACAGCTTTTTTACTGACTGCTACTCTCACGGAACAAAACACAGAAAAAAGTATTTTTGTAAGGCATTTGTAAGCCACAACTGTCTCTTTAGATGGTTTAGTTGTGTTAAAGGCTGGATTGTGGAAGCATCCTTATGTTCTGTGATGAATTAAAAAAAGATTTGCTGCCTTGGACAATGGGAAGTCATGCAGTCCAATACTAAGTAACATCTGCTATGTACTTTTATGCCACTTGCAGTCTATAAAACACGTAGTGGGGATCTATTGAAAAGGAGGCAGGTTTCAAGGTCCAAAATAATAACAACAGGTAACAGATGTTTTGGTCAGATGGTTAAACTAAAATATACATTTTGTTACTGCTGTCTGAGACAGCAAATAAGACCAGAATTTATGACTAAACGAACTTATTATACAGTTACTTGCTTGAAAACATCCCCAGGATACAAAGCACCATTACGAAAAAATATCATATTCCTATCATCAAGTAATTCTATTTTAGGTACTTGTGAATGGATCCTCAATTTTAAGTTGACTGACCCAAACTCTTCTGTTAGATTTCCAAATTTTGTAAGTATCCAACAAATTAATTAAAATTGGGCACTTACAGATGGTTTGTATGATTTTAATATGGACATTGTGTATTTATAAGCATCTTCTGCTATGTCTAGTACTTCAGTAGTGAAATGGGAGCATAGCCTGACTGAATACTTTTTATGTTGCTAGAATATTTTTACTTCTTCGTATTAAGCTATGACACTCATTTTAGCAGTCTAGTAAGACTTAATTTTACCATTCTAATTTAAGCTGCTTGTCTTTAATTGACAAAGCAGTTGTAGGAAGTCATGAATGTGTTCACCGGAGTTCTCTGAAATTCCAGAGAAGCTGGAACCTGAGTATTTCACAGCAAGGCTGATAGAGAAAGCAGATGAGTTCAGTCAGTTGTTTTTAAGGCGCTGTGACAGTTCGTGAAGTCCCTCAAAAGGATCGCTTCAGTACTTTCAGCACTGCCGGGGGAGTGCCGAAGTCCACTCTGTCGTCCATGAAGTGGCTGCTGACTGATGGGATGCACCAAAACTTTCAAAGCGTCCTGGATCCATGGAAAGCTTCAGGAGTGGTTACTTCCCACTACGCAGTTTGCCAAGTATCTGCACTGGCAATCTGTGACTATAAAGGGTAGGAGATTCCAGAACGGAAAGAAAACGTGGATATACACGTAGCACCATTGCTAGTTTATCCATTACAATTAATGAAAAATAATTCAGTTGCTGAAGTATTGCTGCACCCTTAAAACATGATTCCTTTGCTACATGTTATCTGTGTTGTGTTTGCCTGTCGTTGCCACTTTATTTCAATTGATGCACTCAAATTCTCCACCCGTGGCAGTGGGGAATCTGGTCTCTCTCCAACTTCCCTACAGCGCATCCCAGAACCCCTCAACTTAAGCTATCTTACACAGTCATATCTTCTTTCTTAACTTGGAAACAGAGAATGAGGCAGATTTTATCATTGTTATTATTTTTTTTAAATTTCAATATTTGCTATTTATTAATCTGAACAGGGTGAGACAAAAATCACTTTTTTTTTTTAATTGCAATTGGTTTGATTCATGTATTTTCACATGTCAGATTCCCAAACTGACTCAGTACATAGAATTTTCAAAAATAAACATGAAGTATGGCTTATCAGAGCCCTGCAGGTTGATCTCTATCCTTCCCCATGGTAACACTTTTTCAGCACAGTAGCAGCCAGCAGAGTAGATAATGGGGCACTTCTGAACCTGAAAATTAGATGCTGTCTGCCATGACTAAAAAGAAAAATCTCATGTTGGAGGGATATGAAGAAAAGGGGATAAAGTTAATTTTTGGTTTGTATTTAAATAAAAGGCAAGTGGAAAAATACAGGAAGTCTGTGCTAACAAGAGAGAGAGATGTGCATGAAGTTAGGGAGATCACCAAACAGACTAACCTATGCAATTGCCTGAAAAGAGTAGCACAGACTTTTTCCCTCATTTATCAGGTAGAAAGGTTGTTTGGATTTATTCATTGGAAACTAATGATTGGCTAAAAAAGACAGTGTGTCTTGTTTCCTTTCATATAATTCCCATATAATTATCTGGCTACATAAGAAACTGTTTTATATATATATAGACAAAGGTACTGCATTGCTGTATTGCCATTTCCTTCTTACAGTGGGAATATTTACAAATAACAATGTGAAATGAATAGGTGTTTTTTTCTAAGCAGACAGAAAAAAAAAAGCTTATGGACAATTATTTGATGCAAATGAATAAGAGTTATTTCTAAAAAAAAATGGAGTTTCAATTTAATATTCTCACTTCCTTAAATTGTCATGTGTATGTACTTATTAATGAACAGATATAGGGGAGAGAAGAGAGGAGAAAGATTAAAGCCTATGTTTTTTTATGCAAACAGCCCTTTGACTTTTCTATCGTTTCATGTTTTATGCTTATAAAGTAAAAAGATGAATTAATTTCCTTGGAAATTTCTCAGTAGTGGTTGCTGATGCTGGGCGACAATACCCCTTTTCTGATTGACAGCTACAGCACTCTAACTCTGTCTCTTGTAATACAAACATCACAGTGAATCTTTCACGAATAGATGTAGTCTCCTTCCCTTTATTAGCTTTCTCATCCCATAGAGCACAGTCAGTATAGGCATCATTCCTGTCCTTTAGAAAGAAGTAGATTAGTCCATTTCCTCATGGGGGTTTGCAAAGTCCTTCAATAGACGTGACTGGAAGAGGAAGAGGCTGAAGATGGTGGCCTAAGGGAATAAACTGCTGACTTGATAAATCTTTGGGTCTTAAGAGGTCATCTCTTGATGTCTGAAAGAAAGATTGACTTACCAGCAAATATGAGAACTAGTCTTTATGGCTTTGTGAGGGTTTTTTTAAGTAATATAGAAAACATTTGTATATGAGATACTTATAAATTTTCTACAACTACAGAAATGGTATTTTTCTTTCTCAGGTCTTATGAAATTCTCATAGATTTATTTATTCTTTTTTATACTGTGTGCACACTGTCCATGAGATGTGCAGGGAATTTCAATGAGTTTTTACACTAATAAATGCAGCTATGAAATACAATATGAAAAAATCTGAAACTGTGTGAACTTTTGTTACATGTGACACCTCACAGACCCTAAACAGTGTAAGAGCAGTGAACAACATACTGTTAATGAAAATTCTGATGTTTCATATCCATTTTCCTGAGATGAAGAACCAACTGCAGCTCGGAGTAGATTAAATTTAATTATTTTTTTTTTCCTGGAGTATTTTGTGACTTGTAAAGTTTTACTCTGTTACAGGAGAACCTACATATTTTTGGCAGGGCATTGTCCACAAACATTTAACTTTTATCACTCCTTGCTACTGGTAGATCCTAAAAACTCACAGCTGGACATTTGGTTATTGAAATTAAGGAGATGCATCAGGAATCAAAGGAAAAATTTGTGTTTGAAAGGAATTTATTTTTTTATTTTATTTTATTTTATTTTATTTTATTTTATTTTACTGTATTATCTTGATAGGAGCTGCAGACAAAGAAATGTAATCTGCACATCTTCAGATGGTGATTTAAGAAGGATTCACTTCCAAGAGAGCCAGACCACCCTGTTGTGACACTCTCTGTGGATGGTTAAGTATCTGGCTTGGGACACATTGTTTCAAAGGAGGTCCACGCTTAGTGGATGGCCTGTGGTCATTTTTGGCTGACTACCTAATGGTAGGTTTTGCTTTCTAGATATCTTTTGTTTCTGTAATTTAGTCTTGACCAACTTCCTGCTGCTGCTTAGTACCCACATTCCACAAAAGCACTGGGTACTTCTGGGTATTTTTGTGAGTGCAAAAGACTGTCTAGACTGCAGGAGGAGTCTAAAAGTACTTTTGTTACTTGGGGGAAATAGCAAACTGCTACTCTTTCATGTGACATGCTCAAACTCTCATAATTTTACTTGAGCGAGGAATTAGATTCTTATGTAAATTCCAGGCAATTTTTGGAGCAGATCTGGATTTCAATTTGACACTTATGGACAAATGCAAATGTTGCACATGTAGACCATAGTTTTCTGGAAGCACAATGAACCTGTGAACAGAATCTGTGACCTACCTCCTTTAAAAGAATTTTATTAATTCCTTATCGTTAGGATCTTACGTTGTGAAGTGGTTTGGTATTTTTAAATAACAGCTGTCAGGACAAGCAGTTGTATACAGTTCTGTTTTGTTTTTTTGAAACATCCCTCTCCTGAGAGCTCTATAATCTAAGACCAGATTGCTGCTGTCCTCCCCTGACAGGCTGGCAGAGAAGTATTGATCCATCATGGGAGGATGTGATGAAGTGACAACAGCAGGGACTTTTATTTGCTCATCTCATAACAAAAGTACCAGAAGGCAGTGTTTGCTAATCTTCCATGCTTAAAGAGGAAGAAGATATGCGAAGAGCAATGGGAAGAATGTGCTTGATCATTGCTTCCATTACAACTTGGACAATGGTGTGTTGGCATTAACGTTGCCTTGCTGAGAGTAAAAACACTGTAATTTGTTGCAGTCTTATGATCATACACAACAGGATTGGGAGAAGCACTTCAGGCCTACCTCCACAATCAAAACCAACAGCAAAAGTGAATGTTTTGCCCAAAGCGTCCACAGAATATCTTGTTTATCACCTGACAGAAGCCACAAAACACCACAAACATTTAGGAAAAAGTATACTGTAAAAAAAGGAGAAAAAAAAATCAAAACTATAAAGAGGAAGGTGCTGCTTTTTGTCTCAGGAAAAACTACAGGTTGAAACAAAAAGGAAAAAAGAGGAGTGTTCAGCGGCATTATCAAAAGTCAATATGGAGTAAAAACACTTGTTTCTACAAAACCTTTAGCAGAATACAGATTCATGCAGTTTTTTTAGAAGAAAAAAAAGAAAAAGAAGAAGAAAAAAATTAATTTTTAGAAGAAAAAAATTAATTTTTAATAGGAATGTATATGATTCTCAAGTGCAATCTGTGTTTTTGCTCAATAGTTCATTGTGTTCTGCATACACTGCCAAAGAAGTCAAACATGTACAAAGTCCCTGAAAAACAAAATGTTAGGCTTGTTTAGGACAACAGAGATGCATGGAAAAAACCCCTCTCTATTAGTATTCAGCAGGTATTTCTGAATTCTAGCCCATATACGTGAAGAACAATTGTTCTGATGCCTAGATGTTGACTTTCACATTTATTTTACTCAGTGTTATGCCATGCCCTGTTAGGCTCCAGTTTTGTGGTGCTCTGTGTATGGCTGGATTGCTTCATTCAGACAGACTGCAGTGAAGTCAGCCAGCTCACAATAAATTCTAAAATTGGGGCAAAAGTGAAGAATATTAAACTGGAGAATAAACATGATAACATGATTATTTTTGCAAAAGTAAATCCACAAAATGTTGCTGTCTGGGGTAGCACAGGCGGGGATCAGGACATACAGGTACACTGTGCCACAAGTGCACTGCCTGTACTGCACGGTTTTCTAGATTTTTGTTCTTTCTTTGCAAAAACATTTTTGGTTGTGAAATATTTTGCTTTCTTTCCTGGGGAGCACTTCTGAAATGCAAGGAGAGATACTTATCACAGTTCGATATTGGTTTGTACAGAAGTAAAAAAATCCATTTTCCTGGGCAATATAAGGTATCTTAAAAAAATCCATTTTCCTAGGCAATATAAGGTATCTTAACTATCAGTCGTCACCAAATAACAATACACTGTCTGTGATGTTTAGTACCTTGTGAAAATTAGGGAAGTTTTGTGACTGTATTCTGCTTAATCACAGTTAAGTCCCTTAACTATTAATTATACTTTCTTTGTAGGCTAGTTGCCATCTTCATTACTCTAGCGTTTCCATTGTTGGAATCTGGTCTTCCGTGAGCCTTCTCTGATTTTTTAAGAAAATTGAGCTAAGATATTTTTCATATAGGGGCACAGCAAAGAAAGAGGAGAAAGGAAAGTAGGTCATTCTCCAGAAACACTCTTGACCTCAGAAACCTCAGCTTTGTACCTCTAAAATTTATTGTCCACACCTAACTTGTCTCAGCTGTGTTATAATTTTTTTTATTAATGGAATAAGTGTGCCATAAAAATGGCTCAGAAAGACTGAATTAGGTAGGTGCATAAAACAACAGACTAGGAATATTCTCAAATTGAAGATTATAATTTGAAAATTATAGTCTGAATTAAAAAAAAGCATAATTAGTTATCTACTTGCCTGCTGGCCCCTTAATGACTGTGCTGTTAGCTATCAGTCCGGAGAGTCACTACCTTCCTTGCAGCCTCTTACTTTGGCAAGAAAACGTTTTCCTTGTTGGCAATGTGGGCGCTTTTAATTGACACACACAGGGGAAAAAAAAAAACCCACCAAACAACCTCCCAAAAAACCCACAACAAAACAAACAGAAGAGAGGAAAGGAAGCATCAAAATGTGGCAACAATGAAGCAAATAGTATTGTAAGTCAGGTCACTAATTTCCTAATATAGAGTCACACTGAAAAGTAAGCAGTAAATCCTAACACACCTACCAAAGGTTTTTAGTTAGTATGATTTATGATGCACTACAAAAAATGGAAAGCCATTAAGAAGTTCTTTTTCTAAAGTGCTAATCTTTGCTTAGTTCTCTGGATAGCAGGAAAGTGTAAAGTCATCTTAAAAAAGCCTGAAACAGGAAGTGAGAAAGGGATGAAAAATATTCGCATCCTCAATTGAAGAATGGTTTTGTATATGACTACTTTACATCCTCTATTTGAAAGGTAAGAGAATTTAATTCTGTTCCTTACAGGTATGAAAAATGTGTTTTAAGGGAGACCTTTATGAAGCTCTATTTTAATGCTGTTAAAACTTTAACTTTGTGTGAAACAGCCTGGAATGTTGATCTTGAAATTTGCTTTAGGAAAGGTCAGCATTTTCTGAGAAAACTAGCCTCAAAGTAGGAAGAAATTGATTCTGTAATGATGCCCTTTTACTACTACTTTGTTTCTGTTATACTAAATGGTTGACGTAGATATAATCATTCAATCTGATGTTGTTGCAGCAGAATGAAAATTGATCAATATATCATTATTGATCAGTTTCTTTCTGATTGGCTTAGCAAATCTGTGTGTTATTTCTAGCCTCACACAGGCAATCTAGTCTATCCAGAATTAATCTAAATAAATGCTTGCGTCTACTAATACACAAGCTTACAAAACAAGTAGATTATATAAAACTGAACGGAACAATAACATAATTGAATATATGCATATATCAAAGCATATAATATGTGCTTAAAACTAAGCATGAAATTAGAATCGCACTTAAATCTAGACGTGAAATAAAAGTACTTTGCTTAGTCACAGTCAGTAGTCCAATAACCTTCCTGTTCAACTCAATTTATGCAAAGCCTTTAAAAATTACGGTTTCTAGGAACCATAAACTATAACCTTCAGTATTTCAGTATTTTCCAATTGAATTCATGTAGGTGCTTTATTAATAAAGCTCTTAAAATAGATTGAAATATTTTACAGCATTATAAAAAGGCATGTTGCAACTGGTGCATTTAGCACAATCCAATGAAATAATATAAGACCCATGCTTTACCTACATTCGATGTATTCTTTACTTTGTGAATCACATTCAATAAATGTTTGTGATTCTGTGACTGCATTCTCAGGTACCTCAGGAGCCTTATTTGCCTCCTGCACATGAAGCAGTCTGTTTTAGTTTTGTGGGTTTTTTTTTTCCCCAAAATTTTGCAAAAAGATTTTTAGTACCCAGTTAATCAAGATGCTAACCAGCAAACCGTGATAAGTTCATCAGCTCAGAGTGCTTTTAACATCCAATTCTAAATCTCTAGTGGATAATGTGCTGAAAATCTAGTTATTTTATCAATTGCATGTCTTTCCCAGACTGGTTTGTGTGGAATGATATCTGATTAAGAAACTGTGTCACAGCACAACTCCTTTTCCCCTTGGTTCTTTTTAGCATATATCCAGAGACACAGAAAAGCATGGGAGGAAAGGTCAAGTAACATTTCTGTAGCTCAACCTGAGAGGTCAGCATATGCTTCCACTACTCAGGTATCATGTGTTTGAACTAATGTCATTACAACATTATCCCATTATGTCAACAAAAAGAGGTGTCTGAAGCTGATTATCTCGCTGCTCCATTGTTACCCTTCTTCAGCTCATTTACTTTGCCTCAGTAAAGTGTTTTAAAGAGAAGTGAATTGATTATCAGATTTTTCACTTGATTATCAAATTTTTCACTTGCACACATCCTGTATTTTAGCCAGTGTATGCTGATTTTTTGTTAGAATTTATTTTGGAATAAGGAGAGACAAAGGCTGTGCCCTAAGGACTGATCCTTCTGGCTTCAAGCACAGCTGAGAATTGTTCTGCGTAAAGAAGATTATAGCAAAACCAGATTCTTTGGGCCAATCCAAAAAGCAATTTATAGCCACTTTGTGAGCGCTTGGTTTCTTGGACACAGGCATCACAACCTGCTGAGACACTCTAATCATTCTCCTTTAAGAAAAGCCAATGAAAGCCAAGGTTATGCTTCAATGTATGCAGCAGGGTCTTCCCAACCCCTGGTTTCCTCAGTCAGACGGATAACTGCTTTTGCAAACCTGACGGCCTGATTCTCACATATTTTTCAAAGAGAGGAGATGAAATTGTTGGATTGTCCAGTGTTTAATATTCAATATTCAAAAATAGTACATAGTACTATATTCAAAAATAGTACATAGCCTTGCTTGACTTCAGCAAGGCTTTTGACACTGTCTCCCATAACATCCTCATTGGGAAACTGAGGCAGTATGGGCTGGACGA
>JAOXJK010000001.1:102810521-102831392 GCA_025774025.1 Xenus cinereus | reverse complement strand
GGTCAGATCACATATTTGGTGTTTAAGATTGATTATACAAAATTTAGCCAAATTTCATTTCGATATATGAAATTAATTTCTTTTCTACACAGCTAAAAATATTTTTATTTTTGTATTAATTTTCTTCTTTTTTTTTTTTTGCAAAAGCTATTTTCTAAATTACTTCTTACTTGTTTGTTAATTTTTTTTTAATATGAAGTGTATTTCTAGAATGAACTTCTGATTTTCACTACCTACTTCACTCAGATTATAGAAGCTTGTCAACCACATCCTAATAGGATCCTGCAGAATTTGGAAGTAGGTAATGAAAATCAGAAGTTCATTCTAGAAACCCACTTAAATGTATCTGTCTCTATGTGTCTCTTTCCCTGAGTGCTCAGACTGAACTGATTATTATCATTGAAGCAATGCAAATCCATGAATACTCATCCATGGCAGCAAACACTAGAAATATCTGCTGAAATTCAGCTCAAAATATGGCTTTTTCCCCATTTATATGTAAATGAATTAGTAAATCAATGTTTAGCTAATAACCTATCATTACTTTTACAAGCTTATCATTTCCGTTTGTGAATGCCATTCCATGGTAAATAAGGCTATTTTTTTCCAATGTTGTAACAGTCATCTGTGCAATAGAATGGCCGTTTACTCAATAGCATTCTGCAGAAATAGAATTTTACAGTTTCTGCAGTATGTTTTTTTAATGGAAATTTTCTTGAAACTCTTCAGGATTATTGTCAATAACTTGAAGATGTAATTTGAGTGATAATGAAAGAACATTTTATTGAAAATCTCCAGAGAGTCTGTTTCACAAGATATAATTGGAGAGGGGCTAAGAGCCTCCTGCACCAATTTCCAAACTAAGCATCTCAACCATCAAGATGTGTATATTTTAAAACCATCTAGGGAAAATAAAAAAAAAGGTAATATAATCAATAACAATACAAGATTATAATACAGCTATGTTGAAATGGGGACATGGAGGGGATCAGAGAAGAAGTCTAAAATTGATGCAATTTGGACACTGAAATGTTGTTTGTCAATGTATTCTTCAACTTCCTTTACATCCATATCTTTGAAACTGCTGGGACAGATCTTCATGTGTTGCAAATCATGCAGCTGCATTGACTAGCTTTATTTACAGTGACAGAAGACAGTGCGATTTTTATATTTTAATTTTTTTTAGATATACAAAACTCCAAACAGTTTGTTGGTAGAGTATGAGCTTTGCTTTCTGACATTTCTGTTTCAGGGTATACTGAGAACACCAAAAATCACCCTCCCTCTTTTGTGGCTCTAAAATCACATCTGGAAATCAAAATGCCTGTTTGGAATAGCTACTGTACCTTGGCAGTTTATTTTCAAGGAGTCTATGACCCCAGTGCTGCAAGATTTTCTCTGATTTTATGTTTGTTTCCTGCCAGCGTTTAATTCTTTAGCATTTTAGGCCTAAATGATTTGAGATTTATTTGTTTCAGAGGTGGCCTCATTTCCTTCTTGATTAGAGCTTTGGTCACAAAAGCTGAAGCAGGAACTCATCATTAAGGAAGACAACAGATTACTGGCTCTTTACTGCAAGGGAATTTTGTGCATGGAATCTGTTTTTCTGGCCCAAAATTATTCAAAGAAATTGACCCTTAGTCCCATTTCTTTTGTTTAATCTAAGCCTTTGCGAAAGAGTAGAAATATTGGTATTTGAGAATAAGGAGTCATTTGAATTCCACTTGACTGCTGATTTGACATCTTTTTTTGGTGTCAATGAAAAGCTCTTGATTATTTTTAAAAACTGCATCAAAGGTACCAAGAGATGTTTCTTACCCAGTATCTTAATTTCATATATTAATAATAATTACATTTTGTATTTTATGCTTGATCTTCATTTTACAAAAAACATGTTCCTTAAAAATTTTCTTCTAACACAGATTGAAAATAAATGAATACTCATATTACAAGCTTAGTGCAATTTAGAAACATCAACAACTTATAAATGCTGAGAAGAATATTGTAGTATTTGTCTTGGATACACAAATCAGGTTTTTATAGTTAGGAGTGTGTTCCATTAGAGCATGAATTAAGTATGATTTTCTTTTGAGCCCATTAGCATCATCAGCAGGCCACCATTTCCATAGTTTCAAAAGGGTGCAAGAACCAGTGAGGAACGGTTTGCTTGCGCATTACAAAAATAATTTTTGTACTCATACAATTTTCTTTTTCATGGCTTTTGTGCTCCCCTCTATCCTGCTATTTTTTCTCTAAAAATATTAAAAATATTTTCTTCTGGTTTCAGATATACTATCTTTGGGCTTTTAGGCTTAAAGAAAATATTTTACTTGTAATTACAAATTTTCATGTAGGTAAAAAAAAATAATCTAAACTTTTGTAGCTGATAACAGGGGAAGGATTTTGGTGTGTATTGTTACAAAATAGGCTTACAATCTCCTATGCTTCAAAGACTGAAAACACAGAAAATTATTTGCTTTAAAAACCTTCAGTTAGTTTCTTTTCATATGAAACTTGTCTTTATTTTCTTCACTCTGCTTACCCTTAGAAAGAGGTGAATGATTAAAAGTGATATTCCTAAATCATACTAGGACAACCTGAACACTAAATCCAAATGTGATGGTGGTGATATTTCTGAATTTCTGTTTAGACATTGAGAAATAATTTATAGCATAGATGCTTGACACTTAACAGCTTGAGAACCACTCTGCTGCTGAGCAAAGCTGCACAAAATACATGTGGTCCTAATAGCCTCACTTTGTCCTGCCTTTTTTACATAACATCTAAAGCCACTCTTGTGAATTTCCACAGCCAACTGTTTTTCTTAGTTGCCTTCTTAGAGTTATTTGGTCGTGGGTAGTATAGAAGAGTTATTTTTCTCTCTTTTGTGGATTCCTAGCAGTGCCTTGTAGTCACGGGTCGGTGGCTGAGCTGTCGGAAGTCCCTACAGTAACCTTTGCAAGCATCACAATAGGGTAGGTCATTTTCATTCTATATATTATATGGTGTTATGTTAGTCTTGTAATATCATTCCCTATCAAAAAGGTATGCAGGGCATAAAGTTATGCATTTCACTGGGGGGTGTATGTACTTTATTGGTTTTTTTTTTTTTTCTTTTTTAACTGAAATATTTAATGGCTCTAGACTATTAACATCAGCATAAAATTAACCTAAGGCATTTTGCCAGCTGGGAAGCTGGATGAACGATGAATGTTGGCTCGATGAAATAGTTAAAACTTGACTGGACAGAACATCTGAGTTAATGGAAAAAGAAGGATAGTGTGAAAATATGGATTGGAAAGGATACCACCGTAGCGAGAGATACAACATTAGCCAAATACTTCAAACAGAACCTGCTTAGCTGCATCAGGGCTTGTTCGTTTTAGTTCGGCCTTGATCTTACTAGACCTTAACTGGTTCTCTAATGAGCCACAATCCAGATAAATCAACTGCAGATTACTTAACAGTGATTGTAATTTGAGAATCATTGGTTTAAATCCTTTTCTTATTAAATGGAAAATGTTACATTAATGTGAAACATCAATGACCAAACTTTAGTATGGGGAGAAAGGAAATGAAGAAAAAAATTATAGTTGTCTTATCATTTCCTTTACACCTACCATGCTAAACCATATCTGGAAATATCTGAACATCGTTTCCATTTTGTTGTGACACATATGCCAAAACTCAGAAATGTAAAAGTAATAGTGGTGTTCCTACTAAGAGTTTATTTTTTAACAGGGTGGTAGTATCAGGGAGGTTTTGTTTTACTTTTGTTTCAAAATGTTGTTTTTCTGGAACAAAATGATCAGTCATATATTGTGCTCTGAAAGCAGACAAATGCTCCCCTACCTGAGCTGCTAAATGGAGAATTGACAGACATGGCCCTGGCAAAGCTTCATACACGAGCAAATTCTGGAATAATAATATTGCTCTTTAGAGGGGTAACATCCTCATTATTCAGTCATCCTACATTATGCACAGACAATCTATGCATCCTTTGGGTCTTAAGATACTTAAATCTAAGAGCTGCTTGCCCTTGGTCCTTTCCCGCTTTGTTGAAAAGAATGCATAAGGGCATCCTAGACCTCCACAGCTCATTTTTATAAGCTAGATAGCACAGATAGGCATGTATTTTATACCAATGAGTGTATGACAGGACTGAAAGAACTGAGTGCCTGGCACAGCTGAAGGAAGTTACAGTGGTATTTTCCTACTAAGATAAAAACCCGAAACATATATGGGAGAAGGCTGATTAAGGCAGCCATATCAAAACTTCCTACCTCTGCATATACACGTACATATTGATACACACATGCAAATATTTAGATGGTTTGGGCATGAAGATATGCGCCAAGTAACCATCATCACAGAGAAAGATCCAATATCATCTTAACTCATTTTGCTTTTTGACAATTGGATTTTTTTAAGAATAGTTGGATTGCATGAAAAATGCTTTCCTGTTTGCTTCTATAGTATGCCCATAGCATATAAGCACTTGCTGAAATGAGTGAATTCATTTTGAATTTTTGTCATTTCAGAGGGAATGTTTAAATCATGTCACCAGGTATGTGAATTAGCTGTCCAGTTTCCTCAGGCTTTCCAAGCTCAGTAAAGAGTCAAAACCTTCTCTGAATTGTCCAACAGAGGAGGTCGTTGGTTGATTTTTTCCCTCTCATCTTTAGGATGTTATGGAGACTAAAAAATTAATGCAGTAGGCTGAAAAGATAACTATCAGTGGTGGGAAGAGTACCTTTTTTTTTTTTTTTCATCCCATGTAAGGTCAAATATCCTTTTAAAAGTCTGGATTACTTTAATATCTTATGCTTTCAATCCCCCCCACCTGCCCCCTATCTTTCATTGTCAATTCTTTAAATTTTTAAATATTTGACTTCTCTTATGAATGCCAATATTTATTACTGCAGAGACTTTATTTCCTGCTATCCCACTCCTTACTTGGTCACAAAGCTGTTCAGCACAGTGAGACATTGTCAGGACACTGTGACAGATCATAGCATGGGGAGGGGGGAAAATCCCAACTTTTAAGTAAGCATGTTAAGACTGACAAAAGAGACACAGAAAGAGCCTTAAAGAGAAAAAAAAAAAAAAGCAACAAAAAATATATCCAAACCTGAATGGGGTAGGAGGATAATGACAGGCTGTGATTGCCATAGCTTTTTATTTTTTTTTCTATTTTATTTCTGTGTAAATTTCAGGGATCAATGGTACTCTTCAAAAGATGTCACTGGAATTTTTTTTTGTTTTCTCACAAGAAATGATTGATAAATAAGTTGGAGGCATGTTCTCAGAATGAAATTGTCACTATTCTTCTAATTATTACAAACTGATAACCATTATGCAATAAATGTTTCCACATCATATAGTGAATATTTTCTTTCTTAAGAATCTCTCTTTAGAGATATGGCAAGTAAGGTCAGATGCCTCTTAACAGAAATAGAAATGAAAAGCACTACCTCATTGATTTCTTCTCCACTTCCAAAAATGAGATCTTTTTTTTTCCTCTCTGCCTCATCATAATGATTCCAGATAAGCACCTACATAATAATAGACTAGTATGGAGAGGTATAATGCTTCATTTCAATGGTATTCTATAGTAAGTTTATCATAGATTCAATTCGCTACCATGAGATGTGGCTGCAGTTGCTAAGAGGAGCTCTCAATGAAAGAATTCATCTGTGCATGGAAGACAGTGAACCAAATTCATTCCTGCTGTAAATCATCCGACTTTACTGGAACTGCCTCAAAAAAAAAAATTTGTCCCACTCCATTTATCCATAACTCCACAGAAGGATGCCTTTCATAAAAGTTATTTTCCTCTTTGTTGCTCTGCTACTTACATATTTCACTCTTTTGAGTAGCAAAAGTGGATGATAAAGATGAAGATGAATATTTGGTGCCCTACTTCTTTTACAAAGACGTTCTTATGCAAAGAAATACAACTCTGAACGTTTCACTCTAATTGACTTGTAAGACAGAGTGTAAGCTTCCCTGTAGAGACTGTAAGCTATGGGACTAAAAGCAAAACTTGACAAAAACATTAGTTTAGAAAAGTGCTTCCACAAATTTAATAGAAACTATGCTTACGTAGCAGTTCAAGCTGTTGAACTTTTCATAAATAACTGTTTCTCTCAACGTCACTGTCAATGACGAAAAGTTATTGTTCCACAACTAGTGGAACAGATTTGATGAACACTATAAACTGAGATAGGCATCAAATCATCTGCTGAACTAGTAGTTCTCATTTAAAATAAAATGTACATCCTATTAAAAAGAGAGGTCTTTTTGCCAATAAATCAGATGCATTTATTGAATTATGTTTCTGATAGTATGTAGATCATCTTGGAAAGGCCAGGTTTTAAGAACAAGTTTTTTGAACTTGAGGAGCAATATTTGGTGGTGAGTAGGACAAAGGTAGTTGTTCCTATTTGCCATGTTCTTAGTAGTAAGACTGAAAAACAGAGTGAACTGAGAGGCTGAGTGTACTGAAGTGTAAGACAAAGTGCTAAAAATCAAATTACTCCTTCATAAATCTTAATATATATCTATGTCACATTTTGAAGGATTATAAAATTGTGTGCATCTCTCTAAAGTGAGCCTACTTGTGTCTATTATAAATACTTATTTTGCATAAGAAAGTCTAAAAACTCAGATCCAGGATTGGGTTGGTTCCTTAAACTAATGCAAGTTAATGCAGTTAAGAACATCTTATTCACTTTGAAATTCTACCCTTACATATTATTCCCCTCTGATACACAATTTAATACTTGCAGAAATCTGTCAGTCATGAAGCACTTAAAAACTGTCAGAGTAACAGAAGAAGATAGCAAGTGGCATTTAAAATATACTTATTGCTTGCTTCTTACGTAAGGAGAAAGTTTAATTAGTATTGTGTTGTTTGGATTAGTGATGCATTGACAGCACACTGATTACATACTGAGAAAGCGCTCTCAGTTTTGCTTCAGCACCCAGACAGCCTGACTCCAGCTTATAGCAGGGCGTAAAGCAGAAAGTCACTCATTAGCAGTATTTCAGTCTGACATTTTCTCTTCTAATGGATTGAACCTATCCTATTGTTTAGCAAATACATCATTGAAAATTAACTGCCTAAGTCAGCAATTAGATTTTCAACTGCAGAAAATAATGTCTCTAATATCCAGACAAGATTTCCCATTTTTCCCCCTCCCCTTTGACGTGCTCTGTATTTTATCCTGTAGAGGGTGCAGTACACAAGAGTTTAGGTGTGCATTCAAGGAAAAAGTGGACATTAGATGTGAGAAATCTGTGTGGGCTATTATATAATCAAATGTGACTGATGTGGCAGTGACCTTTTTCATGTACAGCTCTGGTGCTGAACGTGTTTGCTCTTTCTGAGAATCTTAATTCAGTTAAAGCTGCACCAGCTGCTAGAAAAACTACTGGAAAATCTATTACACAGAAGATCAAGGTGAAGGAACTAGGATGCCGTAAGGCAAAGCCTTTGTGAATAAGCTCACCTTAAGGTGAATAATTCCACCCATGCTAAATGGGACTTTTTGGCTGGTTTATGTAAAATATGTATTCAAATGTTTTGCTGCAGCATAGCCTGTATTACTTGCTTCTTGTGAAGGAAGGCTCTACTGAAGACATAAAAATCTATTTTGGCACTGGAGTTTCAGATGATCATGTGATTCATAGATATGGTGTTTCTCTATTTTTGACTGCAAGTTAAAAAAAAAAAAGGAAGAAGTTAAAAGTTAAAAGCTCTGATTATAAGTTAAAATAATCAGAGAAACAGTGATTCCTATGACAAGCAAACCTTGTACTGCAAGCTTAAGCGGATGGAAGCAGTTATTCCATTTTTAGAAGGTCTGAATCATTTTAACATCCAGCTGTAGAGCAAAAGAAATATAGGAAAGTTGGCTGAGGTGAACTGAGGGATAAATGTATTTTGAATGATGATGCCATCTAAATGACAATATATACTTTTGTTAAAGGAATAGTGGCATCCTAAGCCCTTTCAGGACAATTAGAAATCTCACGGTGATTAAAATAAACTTTATATCAGATCATATTTGTGATTGGTTTTTGAATGATAGGAGAAAATGTAAACAGTCCTACTGCAAGTATTTTAACTGGTAGTAGTCTGGAAGTGACAGAAGGTACTAAAAATAAAATAAAAAAATAAAATAATGTTTGCTGGAATACTTAGTGGTGTTTGAGTGCTGTATCGAAGAGCGAACATATCGCATCAGCTTGTCCAAGGTATCATTGGATGAGTGGGGTGGAATATATTGAAATGTTGATCATGTTGCACATTAGCGAGCTGTGTATTGACAAGGAGCTTCCATATTCAAGGTGTTGATTTTGATTTCTTGTTAAGCTCTCTCAGTGATTTGTGACTAATCTATATCTAATTTAAAGCATTCAATAGAATCTACCACATCTCTATTTTGAAGGCCTTCTTCTTTGATAGAAATTTTTCTGAACTTTATTACCCCCTGATTACAGTTAAACACCTTGTGCACAAGCCTTGAGAGAGCTTGTCTAATGACTTATAATTGGTTTGATAGCTAGTTCTATTAGACAATCCGCAAAATTTTCTTCCCCACCTATTAGTTTGATGATCTGTGACCGCTTCATGGGAATTACAACATGAGATATTGCAAAACACACATTAAGATGAAATTGAATAATGTTATTTACTTGTGATTGCAACTGTAATTGTTTAAGTGTCGGCATCATGTGCTCAGCAGAGCCTGCCTGTTCTGTTCAATGTAGTGCTTCCCTCACCTTGGGAGTGTGCCACCAATTTTAGCTCTTCTATTTTCCTCATTATTGAATGTGACTTTGATCAATGTGAATGGTATTGTCCAGGACACAGGAGGGCTCAGTTTTTCTTTAAAAAGCTGAAAATTTAGCTCTAAAATCTTATACAAGCTTTTGTTTCTTAAAAAAAAAAAGTAATTTAAAACCTGGCTTTTAAAGCAGACTTTTTCCACTCACAAGGCCAAAGGTTATATAAACCATCATTAAATGGAAAAAATAATACCTATAACAATAACAAAAAGGGTTGATGAAGCAAATATACGAAAAAAGACAAGTACCTTTTTTTTTTTGTTTCCCCCTTTCCTTTAGAATAAAGATGTGCATGGAAGTCATAAGGGAAAAACATGGAGATTAAATAACCGTGGCCTCTAATGCATACTGGCTTGGACACTTTGATCTCTATGTAAAGGTCTGGGAGAGCCTTGATTCAGAGTACACATCTGAATTTGTATTCAGACAGTGAATCTTTCCCTTCAGCTCTATGCATGTTCCACAAATATGGATGAGAGCAAGGGCTGGTATCCCTTACTCTCTGACTTCCACCTGCTGAGAACTACCAGATCAGAGTCTCTCTTCCCCCAGTGAATAATAATTGTTTTATACAAAGTGAAAACGATTCACAGAGATACACTGGCAGAGACCCATCTGCTGGTTGGCATGCACTTCTGCAAGGGAGCCTCAAGTCCCTCCTCCTAAGAGGAAAAGGAATAGAGGAATGAAGCTCTAAGCTTGAATGTCTTTCTTTGTTTTGATCTGTTTTTTTGTTTTGGTTTGGATTTTTTGTATCCTATGTTCTGATAGAGAAATGGTTTGGAAGCAAACCTGTAAGGCTTGCTGAGGCTTAGGCATAAAAACAGTGCCACAACTCATCTAAGCAAATGTTAAGTAACAAAAATGTTGGATGCTTAAATGACTTAATACTGATTTCTCCAAAGTAGAGCTATAGATGGATTAAAATTTGATCACATACACTTTATAGTTAAGCAGCCATAGGCAGCAGTCTGCAAATCTTACTCACAGCATCTCTGAGCAAATTATGATATACTAGATCCTGATAACAGACTGATGAATGGGAGGATGTAGAAGGTGGATTTCTTACTCATAAGTCTAAGATAGAAAAAATTATCTCAAAACATTATTATCCATTATGTTCCTGAGCAGTGAAGCAGTGAAAAAAGCCAAAATCCATTGCTGTTTATGCATAGCATTTTCTCCATTTAAACAAACCTTAAATTTTCATATAGAATGATTTTAATAAGGAAATAGATTGCTGACTACAGTAAAGCAAAATATTTGGTAAAATGGTAATTAATTCCTTTGAGAAAAGAAAAGAACCCCCACAACCGAGCAGTAAATATCTCTTAAGCATATGTTCAGTATTTCTGTGTATGAGCCACGACAACAGCACTCACAGGAATTCACAGAGGAAGCTTTGAAGCTGTGTTCAGGTGATGTTCCCACAGGGGACTCTGTCAGTTCCTGTTGGAGAAGTTCGCATATATGAGAATCAACTCCATAGTACTCTTAATGACTGTCTTAAAATATCTGTAAAATATTCTTCATAATGTATTTTGCAAACTGTTGCCAAAAAGTAAGCAGAGCTTTTTTCTTTTGCTGAATAAAGTCACATACTTTGTTTAAATAATTATTCTTATATAGTTTCTCATATTCTTTTATTATTAAAGATTTTTAACACGATGCCATAGAATGTAACTCTCCTTTCCGTGTAGAGAGGAAGCAGAGAGTTCCCAGACTCTGCAAAGGGCATATTAAATGTTGCAGTTAAACCTGTTCAATGCAAATTAAAAGAAATAAGAGGAAGACAATTACTTCAGCACTTTCCTATACCACTGTATTCTCATCTTTCTTCCAGTGTTTCCTTCCACTTACTGATCTACTGGGGAAACAGATGTCCATGGGGTTAAAAAAAAAGAGAATGCAAACAAAAGGAAAAATAAAATGATTTTGCGCTTTGGACAAGCAGTGATTTCAGTACTCCTAAGCTATGGAAGTTGCTTAATTCTAAAGCCACATAGTCTCAAGGATCCATCTTTCAGTGGAAAATATGTAAAAGATCTTCAAGAAACTAAGATTTAATATTACAGGACATGCGTGGAGACCTGCTGGCATAGAGGATACCCACTGTCCTCGCTCCCAGTGCCTACTGCTATGAAGCACTCTCCTCTCTGAGGATTTGTCTGGGCACACACGCACTGACTTTCTTGTCCCAGGAGTCAGTGCCTTCTGTGAAAGTGCTGCATCAGGTGCATCACGGAGACAGTGCTCGTTGTCTGTCTGGACTGTGTCCCGAGGACTGTGCGGCTCCAGGGAGGAGAATTGCCAGGAGCATAAGAACATCAAGGTATGTAATGGTTTTATTCTCACAAGATGTGAAAGCAGAAGATGCCAGGAGAAATAAGGTTGTGTAATAAAGTTATATATCCTGTTCTTGGTCTCATTGTGTCGGCTAAATATTGGCTTCATATAGCGGTTCTGAATTTTCAGAAAGTGCACTATTCTCCACAGCTTTGACATTTTTACCACAGCTTCATAACTGAATTCGAAGTCAGATCTATTAGGTCATGTCTGGTTTTGCCATTTTTAACCTAACCCCATTGCTCAGTCTGAAGGGAATGTTAAGTCACTCCATTCTCTTTGCAGGGATGCAGTGTCGGGTACTTTATGCATAACAACCCATGCAAAACTGCTTCCGTTTACTACTCTCTGTACAGAAGATGCTGTTGGCAAAAAAAAAAAAAAAAAAAAGTAGACCAGTCTACCATCTGAAATATAACATTGTATAGAGTTTGGGAGAGGAATTTCATGGAGGAGTGTGCCATAAGGAAGAGTAATTGGTTTGCTATTTAATTTGGTCTCCTAGTACACATCATTCTTTGCCACCTACAACTTCTATTTGTCCAGACAAAAAAAACCAAAACCAAAACCAAACCAAAACAAAAGAACAAAAAAAATAACTTCTCTATCTTTTCAGGATTTCCAGGTACCACATGTCCCTGTTGCAGCTGAGCTGCCCAATGCATGGAATTTGTCCTTCACTGGGATGCAGAAGTCCTAGACACCAGGCCCCTGCCTTCTGCATGTGTCAGACTTAGTATTCACAAGCTGCTCAACTAGTTTTTGTATCCATCCATCCGTATAACAATCTGAAATTTCACAGATGATAGAATTACAAAAGCACAAACTTTGACTATATTCCAGGAAGCTAGAACATTACAAAGATTTTCCTTAATATATATATGGTATAAAAAATGGGAAGGATTGTTGTAATATATTTTCTTCTCACACAATGTATTAGCAAAGAGCAAGGTTGCTGCTATCTCCCTTGGTATTCTCCCAGTTTTGTAGCATGTTCATGGTTTTGTGATGAGCATGTGTTTTGTGGATCGTCTGGAGAATTGTGAGAGACAGAGCGTCTAAGATGTTTGGGAACTAGAAAATTTCAAATACTAACAAGAATGGATTAAGAAGTAACTGTAGAGATTTAACCATTTCACTTCTTTTCCACCAGTTGCCTTCCTCTGTCTCTCTACAAACAGTTTCTTATAAAAAATGGAAGTGTAGGTTTTGTTGCTTTGCATGGCTTTGCTCGGATTTTACTGACAGATAGAGAGCATTGCGCTTAGTCTGGCTCACTGCCAGACCAATAGTCATATCCAATGCCAAATTGCAGCACAAGACTATTTTGAATGACAGACTAAAGTGTGCATGAGGATGTGAAAACAGGTGGTCTGGGATGTCTGGTAGCAACAGAGCATCTGGTCACTGGAGTGTGACTGCATTATACTTTGTACTCCTAATCTACAGTGGTATTAGAAAGGAGTGAAGAAACAGGCATCTTTTCCAGGCCTATCATTTTGTAACCTGTCCTGAGTATCCAAATAAGGGAAAATGTGTGGTTTATGGATAAAAATACGTCAATCAATCTATAATTTCTCTACATAATCTGTATTTATAAAATGACTAGAAGTCAGGTTATCTTCACATATGCCAGAGTATTTGCACAACATGGCTTTGCTTTCTTTTGTGAAGACACACAGCTGTTGCAAAACACTGCAATGATTTTTGACCTCTTTGTTCAGTTACAACTGACTGGATAAAGTAAACATAATTTTATGTCTGCTTAATGTTACCAGCTGTATTAATATTAGGCATACTAATTCAATAAAATTACTTAAAATAGCCTTTAAGGGTAAGCATCCTTTCTCCCTTTGCAGTCAAATGCTTGTTAATAACAATTTATCAGCAGTCTTAACTGGGTAGATAAGCAAAGGCCTGAAACACTTTCTGTTAGGTGACAACAGAAGGTGCTTGGGACTGATGGCGCAGGGAATGTGCAGGTTTTGCGTTCTTTGATACAAGGAGCACAACATTTTTCCTTAGCATGCAAATATATAGTTTTGATACACAATTGTAACAGCAGGTATGACAGCATATGATCACATTAAACACATGAAATGTTCAATTTCATAGCAGATCAGCTCTTCCAGGGTGACTTCTTATGTGCATATACTCCTCTGCACTAAATAGAAAGTGATTCATGAGGGTTTATCACATGCCGAAGGGTGAAATATAGGCCATGATTTCAGATAACATTTTTCAGTTAGGTTTCTGTTAATGACTGATTTTCTTTCTAGCATGACTCTTACTGAAATCTGTGTAAGGACGATTTCTATTTTATTATAAAATTAAGAAAGGTTGATGAGGAAGTCTCTAATGTTTTCTTTGTATAAGATGCTTACTAACATATTTCTCAGCTTTTGTTCAGACCACACACCTTTAGGACTCCAGGAATTACCTGGAATATCCTTACTCACATTTGAACTCAGACTGAAAAATAAAACGATTTTAAAAAAAAAAACCACTCAAGGCATTGATGAAGCAAGTCCTTTTCTACATTCTTGCAACTCTTCTGTTACTGTGTTCACAAAGTTAGCTTTACCATACTTGATGAATATGTATCTTGCAAAAAATAAAAAAATAAAAAAAGAATGCATAGAGACAGCAGCATCAGGAACTCCTCTCTCTTCATGAAAAGGAAAATTATCCCATAGAATACAGCCATTGATGTTAACCATGATTGCATAAACTCTGATTGCAGAGATTGTAGCTTTCCATTGTGCAGAGCTGATGACCTTTCACTTAAATTTCAGAGGTTATTAAAGGAGATCCTGTACAGTTGTGTGGCTAACCAGACAACCTATACAATGAGTGGACTGAATTCTCTATTCTAAACATACATTATAACTCCCAAGGCACAGGTCCAACATGTTTAATTACCAAAAAAATGATCAAAACAAAACAAACAAAAAACCATGCATCATTATTTTTAGTAACTTCTTACAGTATTGTAAGTTTGTATTTGCTAGGTATTGTAGATGACCTAAACAGAATGAGAAATCAAATGCTAAGGCTCTCCTCAAGAATGGGCAGGATAGATATGGTAGTCCAACTCTGGTCAGCTCACAATATTATAAAGAAATAACTAATATTTATTTTCTATTATGTTTTGAGTTCCTATGAACACTGAAACAAAGCAGAGTGTGAGAAACAGAGAGTTCTCTGACAGGCAGAAACCACATTTCTGCCTTTTATTCCAAAACCTTGTTTGGGTGGATTTTAAACTACCATGTCTTGTTTTGTGAGATTTCACCAAGGAATAGCTGTCAGCATTAAAAAGTCAGGCTTTTAAGATGGTACAGCATGTAAGTGTATGCTCTCAGTCCATCAAATAGCTTTGAAATACCAAAGGTCATTACCTGCTCTAGTACCAGAACTCTTGTAACATGCTGTGGTGTCTCAGGTATGTGTTCTTGTTAACTTTTTAATGGTGACAGCTTCATGGAGAAATGACTGTTGGTCTGAGGTGTTTCAGAAGAATTTCAGGCTTTGCATTTGGGAATACCAGTTATTTCTAAAATTAATGTATTTGTTCTCATTAGTGCAGTGCTAATAACATCACAATTATAAAGCATGCAGGAGGTGCACTGTTGAGACAATGTACCAATGGTGACAAATGGAAGTCAGTTTATGAAGCATCACTCCATCTCTGTGAATCCATTGAAATCCAGTGGCACACCGTAGCTTTTAACCAAAGTCCTTATTTCTGTCCTACTAGAACTCTAAAAAAAAAAAAATAGCTATTTTAGGTCAGATTTTAAGATACTTTTCCCTTTTGAACTGCTGGTATGACAGAAGGAAGCAAGAGTCATGGGCTCGCAAGGGAGAGTTCTTTGCAAGCCTGGTCTGTTTTGCTCCTTGCTGCAGCTGCAGACATTGCCTTACGTGCTGTGGGCAGCTGTAGGTGTGGCAGTGGCATGCCATGCTCCTCTTGTCCCCAGTGAGTCAAAATGACCTTTGGATCCAACCAAAGGCAGGCAAAAGCAGTGCAGACGTTTCTGCAGGTCACCTCTCCATCCCCTGGCTGTGTAGAGGCTGACATGGAGAGAAGCCGAAGAGATTTGGGTGCGCTAACCTCCAGGCAGGACCCTGGCACTCATGAGGAAATACACGTCTGCTTCTTCAGGGGTTGGGTAGTCTTGAGGCGCCTCAGACTGCACACCATTATTGCTACCCCCTGGTTTATGCTTTTCCTTTCTGTGTTTATGAATAGTGATTTTCACAATGTCGCAAAAAGTTTTTTGCAGAAGGGTAGAATAAAGGTCTCGAAGCATACAGTAAAAATAAAATTAAGGGCTCACCTATTTTACAATTTGTTCGCCTCTGGCTGTTTCGCCAAAACCACATTTCTTGCCAGTAAATTTGGCAAAGCTTACCACAGTGACCCAGTGACTTCACGGGATTGGGCCTGTCCTCTGCTGAGCTTTTAAAAACTACATGCCTTTGGATGGGTCTAATCAAAATATTCTTGTTCAGCCCACACCAGAAAAAGTCTGTTTGGAAAGGTTACCTCTTTCCCATCCCACCTCCACCCTCCTATGTAAAACTGACTAATAAGAAGTTAGGGTAGAAAGAAGGAGAGAGGTATTATCAAGCTAGTAATAATAATAATTATTTAAGAATAAAAACAATTAGTCATTAAGTTTCTCCAAAATTTAATTTAAATTTTATTTTCTCTGGTTTAGAATTAAAACTTAGGTTACTTCCTAATACCTAGTGAACTAGAAATAGCATTTCATAAAAGGAACAAGGGAACCAAATTGTCAGCAGTTACTATAACACTTCACTGAAACATCATGATGTTTTGAAAGGGTTGTAAGGACAAGACAGGACTGATAGGAGATGTATTTTAAATATAAGAAATACCTTGTATTCTTTATGTATAAATGTATTGCCTTACCCTTTTAATCAAAGGTATCACCTCTAATATATTTCAGGGCTGAAACCAAGATCTTAAACAATTTTAAAATAGTCTTCGTTAATTTTGCTGGAGCTGTGTTATGAATTAAAACTTGCATAGAAATGTAATAACCAGAGTAGTAAGACTGGAACCAGAATTCATTTTACCTTCCAAATTAGACTTTTATAATAAATGGTAAATTGAAATGACATTACAAAAAGGTTACTGTCTTTTATTACATGAAGTTAAGAACTTAAATTTTACTAATGGTGCAATTTTCTCTGTAATTCATCTTTCACTTAATAGCATATAATTGTTTAAATAACGTTTTAGTCCCTGTAAAAAGAAGGTATTGTTAGCAAGGAAAGTCTGACTATTAGATAGCTCAGGAAAACCACAGAGAGTCCTCTCTTTCAGATGTTCAAATATATTACTTTGTATTTCACTAAGCCACAGGAGCATATCTTTTTCTACAGTGGCAATTGATTTGTATTCTGGTTGATGACCTCAATCTCTTTCCCCCTTCTTTTTCTAGCAAAACACTTGGGGGGGGGGAGGGTTGTTTAAAATTCATTTTTTTGGTGTGTGGGGGTTTTTTTTACTAATTTTAATAAGGTGCTATGAATGCAATTTACTGAAATAGATTTGTAAGTGAAAGAAAAGTGTGCTAAGAATTGCAATTAAGCCTGATAAGTGCCTATAGATGAGAATGTGTAATTTTAAGCTTAAAACTTTCAAACCCTCAGCCCTACTCTACCCTCAAGGGATTCAGTCTCTCAGAATGCATAAACTTTATAGGTCTGGATGCTTTTAAAAATGCTGCTAAGAAGATCTCACCAAAATGCTAATCCACTTTAGCATTCACAAAATATATTTGGGCAGCTGCACTTCTTTTAGTGTGCACCAAGACTGCATGACATTAATCAAGTTGCATACCTTGCAGTCTAAAGCTGTTTTGGGACTCATAACCTGCACGTTGCACTTCTAAGTCTCCTGACGCATGGTCAACATGCTCCAACATAATCAAATTCACCACAAACCCAATCCTTTTCATTCATAGTTGATGGTGATGATGATGCCCGTCTCCTGTACAAGGGCTCAGTGGGTGGAGTCAGGAGATGGGGAGTAAGGATAGCTCAATCTGGTTGACCAGCTCATACCAACAAGTGAGCTCACGTCTGGCAGTGAGCAGTGAGAAGGAGCTGTGCCCTGGCCTGTGGTGCTCCCACCACCCATCATGGCAAAACAGCTGCAGCACCCTGCTACCCTTAAAGGTGCCTTGGGGACCACCCCGTGGGAGAGAATGCAAGGGTCATGGGCCAGGAAGAAAACAAGCCAGTCGGTCTCCTGTAAGAAGAAAAGCTGTGTTCTCTGCTCTGCACGCCGTTATGTATCGTATCCGAATGCTTAATGCAAATGTATAAGCAGTCCCTGGAGCTGGAAAAAATCTGTAATATTTCTATTGCTGTAATATCTATGTGCCAAGTGCAGACATTTGTTTGATTTGGCCTCTGGCATTTTTATCTGGCATGCTCTCCATTTCATTTCTCCCACCTTGTATCAATTTTAAAGTTCCTCTGGTTAATAAATAATAAAAAAAAAATTAAAAAAAGAAAAAGAAAAAGAAGAAAAGCCCAACAACCCCCCCATATTTCTTTTCATTTGAGATACAATTGAAAAATCCTTCGCTTCTGAAATTTAGTACTAATATGGTGTCAACCCTACTGAAAAGCTGGAGGAAAGGTTTTGACTGTTGTGGTTGCCTGTGAAATACTCCCCTCCCAAGCTTGCTGTCATTCACCTCCTAAATAGAGGATGTTCCAGCTGACACATGCTTCACTGAGCAGTGTAGCTCGGTGGCATCCCAATCCCGCCTTGTCATGTCTGTTGAAATTGCTACGTTTGAATGTAAATTAACCCCAGAAATTACGGGTACATTTTTGATAACTGCATTTTTTTTTTTTTCTGGATATGTATTTCTTCTCATCTAGGGGAGGGGTCTTAGATGAGACTGTGTTGGACAGTTGGGCTAACTAGCATCTCAATTTATCATTGCATTTACTTGCATTTGTACATTTTAAGTGGAAAACCAAAAGTTTGTTGGGCTTTCAGGTAACAACTAAATTGTGCTTATGTCATATGAGCAAAAATACTTTAGTTTGCAGTTAGATTAAATTCCTAGTAAATTTTTCCAGGCAGTATTCCAGTGAAAGTTTACCGCAAGTAGCAATTAAGTGTTGCAAAAATGTTTTAACCAATTGTAGGGAATACAGAGGCTTTCAGTGTGTAAGAAAAGGGAACTGAGTATCCCAGGTTGTCACTGCATCAGCATGTCGAAAGATTTACTACAAGGTTATAAAATAGTATTGACCCAAATTCAGTCAGTTTAAAGAAGAGTCTCCCCTGTTATTTACTGAGCGTCAGTTTGGCCACATGATAGAGTTGGTGTAGACTCTAGATTTTCCCCAGATTCCTGTCCATTAAAGTTGGAGAAACCCTGAATTTAACACTTATGCAACAGTGAAAGAAGAATTGGGATTATTTGGGTTGGTTTAATATTTTTCTCCTTTAGTATCTAAAGTCTCCCTCAGGTTACAGAAATCTAAAACATTATTTCAGGATCATTTTTCTCTACTTTATGTATTTTTTCTTATTACCAGCTTTATATTTTATGGCAGGCATCTGAGAGTCATTAATTTCAAATGGCTGAATAAACATTGCTTACTTGACAGGCACTTATTTAAATGCATTATTTTTGGCATAAGATCTAAAATTATGTTTGCAAGAGATGGCTGTGGTTTTTTGGCTCTTTTTTCCCCTCGTCTTGTTGCAATCTGGCATGATTCTCCCAGTCTATCTCAGTTTACCTTACCATAGCTTAATAGTCATACTGAAAAGGATGAAAAGTACCCACACCTAGGAATACGTGGTAGTGATTTGCTTAGAGCTCTTTGTTACGCTATCCTCTGATATTTAGCTGTGTCGCTTTGTCTGCAGTCTCCACAGAGTAGACTGTGCCAGTAAGAGAACATTTTTAAACTCCCCATGTCAACAACCTAAATAGTGAAGAATGGTAATTTCAACAACGGAGACTTGCACAGTTTAATTTTCAATAATGGATGTTAAGTGAACAGTAGAAAACTGTTTTAATGAATTTGTAGTTCTTTTATGCAGCTGTTCATTGCTCCTTAGTTTAACTCTCTAATTATGCATCTTTGTAGAAGTATTCCTGCAGCTCTGCTGGCTCTCTTTACCTTCTATTGTCTGAGATCTAATTACAGGACTTGTCAATATAGTGAGACTGTTTTGAGGAATTGAAAAAGAATATTCTCTGCGGGAAGAGTGTATTCTGAACAGCGTAAAATATTTTATTGCAGAACACTGTTTTCTGGTATTCCCTGAGTCAGTTTGTTCTCTTCTCTAAAAGACATCAGAATGTGGTCTAAAAAAGGAGTACAAGCAAGAAGATACCCCCACACACATTCCCTTGCAGTTGCCAGATATGTGTTAGCATTTGCTGGCAGATGTACTTACAGACTGTCTGCTGTCTTCTGCCAGTACCTGCTTGCAGGCAGAGGTTCATATGATATTTTATATATCAATTGAAATAAATATTTAAAATATTTAAATAAGAAGTTAACGTTTGTGATGATAAATGTATTATTTCTATTAAAGTCTTGTTTAATTAAATGTAAAGACATTTAAATATTATGGGGAATACAGTAGCTTGATCTGGAGATAATTTGTCCATTTTGATATCCTTAAAAATTTTTTTCCAATCCATGGTTGTGAATTATCATTAGGCTGCTTCAAAAGCAATTAGAAAGTGCAAGCTGACAAACAATACTGGACACAAGACAGTTCAAGGAGTACAAAACATTGGAAGCTTTAGTGAAATGCATTTTTCTAATGGAATGAGTGGATGCTGGAACAGTATACTACACTTTACAAGGCATTCATGTATGATTGTGTATAGTTTTCCTATACATTCTGTTATCATATGTCACGTGTGGCTTCTATAGAGCAATAGCTACCAATATGATATTTTAGAGACTTGTGCAATCTGATTGGACATGCAGGGTTACACAGGTTTACACTGATGATGCTCCTGTCTTAGGCCCCTCAATTAAACACTTAAAGATCAACAAGATGAATTTGGGCCGTATTTCAGCCAGCTGACATGTTTATCCAGGAAGCAAAGACATAGAACTTCATTTGTCAAGTTCTTATCTATACAACTTCAGGTCCTTCCATTTCAGTAGAAGGATAGAGTTTACCTGCTATCGACCTGACTGTTATATATTCTTTTGACCACAACAAAGTGAGTAAAATACCTGCTATCTTATAGTTTCTTCATTCTTGAAGGGATTTAGGCCCAAATATGTCTTTTTAGGTGGAATTATATTATGAAAGCAAGCTGCTACATTTTGTTATTTTGATGGTTATCTATTTATAGTTGCACAGATGTGAAACAGACTTTATCAAGAACAGTTATGAATCAGACCTCCTAAAGTAATTTTATTTAATGAAGCTCATTGGGCCTTTTGGCTGCAATTACTTCTCAAGTTGAGATCTGATGAGGGAAGGAAATTGACATTTGAGTTCCCTGTTTCTACAGATCTTCCGAATATCAGAAAAATGCACCATGGATTCCTTCCTTCCTTCCTTCCTTCCTTCCTTCCTTCCTTCCTTCCTTCCTTCCTTCCTTCCTTCCTTCCTTCCTTCCT
>JAOXJK010000001.1:102788225-102810421 GCA_025774025.1 Xenus cinereus | reverse complement strand
TGCCATCCTGCCTCCCTGGCTTCCTTCCTTCCTTCCGTCCTTCCTTCCTTCCTTCCCATTTGTAAAGGAAACCTGAAATATAGCTTGATGTAGAATAAAAAGGAAGCGTAAGGAAGAAGAAAAAAAGAATCAGCTGTGATGGCATGTGGAAGGCGACACAGGCAAATTCCCTGTTTTCTTGTATAAAAAACATTCAGAAAGTTATAAAATTATGACCAATATTTTGCAAAACCTAATAGAAATCTTTAAGACTCTTGAAGCTAATGAACTGTATAATACATAAATTTATAATAAATGAAAACCTATGAATGAGATGGATGGAGTGGGAAAAACGAGGCATTACAGAACAAGTAATCCTGATAAAGACAGGAAATCGTCATCCTGATTTGAATTGAGTCAGTAAGGAAGCAAAGTCAGGTCAGGGCAAAGCTAGGTCCAGAAACAAAGCTATAAAAAGGTTAGATTATCAACTTCTCTGTTCCTGATCTCACAGGTGAGCTGTGTGTTGTTGTAGCAGTTATGATGGTTGCTACCACCATATTTTAGAAAGCCTTACAAGTTGAAGAGAAATAATTATGGAAAGACTGCTGAAAGGTAATAAAATATTCTTGCAGAGCTTAAAGTAATATGTGTAATTTAGCAGACTAGCTGTAGTTTCACAAGAAATGAAGAAAAAACAAACAAACATCAAAACACTCCACAAGCTTTCATAAAATAAAATATTTTATTAAATTATCTGCATTTGATCTTAAATGTCTCAATTCTTGTTGTTCAAGAGATCTGAAACTAAAACTTCCTTTCAACATATGAAATTCACACTTAGTGAATATTTACAGAAATACCTCCATTTCAACCCAAGAGATGAACTTTTTGAGCTTTAGTAGCATTTTTCTCTCACTGGACAATAAGAATGAAACATCAACCTCCTTTTTATTCATCTAAGTAGAACCCAGTATGAGGCATTACAGACAAAAAGGAACAAATGAGTGCAGGAGAGTTGTCAGAAATGGGTGATCTTCATGTCCAGCAGCCCTTGGAACCGCTCCTCTTACATCCTCTTATATCCAAACACAACATGGGTCAGCAAAGAAAGCTCCCCAGAAGAAGAGTAGACACTGTCTGTAGAATGGTACTATGCTACGACAATTTCATGAAGACTGTATCTTACAGGGCAACCTTAAGAAGATCCATGATTGACTAGGTATCTGTCAGCATCCACCACTGTGTCTGCAACTGAAGTTTATTATCAAGAGGAGGACTGCAGTGACACTGACGTTATATTCAAAATGTACTGCATTTATGCAGTTTGAACATGCATATAGATTATTTTTAAATTGAAAAAGAAACAAAGAGAAATGCCAGCAATGCACGTTTTGCGACCATGATTTCCTGTCACATCTGAGAAGCCCGAAGTACTAGTAACTGATCCGCTTTATGTGTACAAGCACAGAGCTTCTAGCTTTTATTGTGGAAGAGTGCTTTCAATTTAGAAAAAAATCAATCAACAGAAACAGTAAATGGCACCGAGCTCCACATTTCTCTTTGGGAGCAGCTTTATAACATTTAGTCTTGCTCAACAAGAAGTTTTATATCGCTTTTGTTTATATATAGGATAATATAATGGGGATACAGGATTTCCGTTTAGAAAGGTTATTGACACTGTTGGTGCTGCGTTGGCATTTATTTTTCAGATTTTTATTGCTTCTGATCTGTGGTATTTATGTCTCTGAGGAGAGGACTTTCATTTGTGATACATGCTCATAATTTACAGACTGCATGGTGCCCTGATGTTGTCTGCAGGAACAGGAAATTAAACAGTTAAACAGGAGGCAAACATAAAGAACAAACCAAGCTATTTCCCAGTATATTTATTTTTCAATATTATTAGTTGTTGATCAGAGAAGGCTGAAAAACATCACTGTACCCAATGACTTTCGGGGAAGGAAGAAAGATTTCAACATATGGACATGAGAAAATCGCAAAGAACTTCAGGAAGGGGAATTAACTGGGCCAAATATGAATTCAGTCTTTAATGGCAATTTGAGGTTGTATGTTTCTCCATTTACAGCATGGCTGAAGCCATTTTTGCTGGCCTTTGATGCAGACATGCTCTTCTCCCCACTCCAGTTGTCTGAAGTGACCATTGCCAAGCTCCCTGGTGATTACTTTAACAGTAATAACAATGACAGATCACTTTATTAATTGCAAATTGCACTATCTAAAGATGGTGACAACAGATATGAAAAAGGTACAGAATATCCTAATTTTTCAAAGCATAATCAGCCTGTTTGGAGCCCCAGATAAAAATAAATTACCTCAACCTTTCAATACACTTGACACATATTTATTGCAGCAGTCTCTATCAGCAATTGCCATACCTACATGAGCTAAGTTCTCACACGTTACCCTAAAACGTGAAGGGCAGTGTTAATGAGAAAGGACAGTCAAAGCAGGGCCCTGGGAGATGGATCTGCATTCCCGTTGTTGCATGCCACCGATGCTGGATGTTGCCTTGTGCAAGCCCCTTACACCCCACCTCCATGCAATTTGTCCACCTATGTAGCAGACCCAGTGGGAAGTTTGTGTTAGACATCTTGAGGGTAAATGCATGACAGAAGAGGACTTCATATTTTTTCAATGGTAGAAAACAATTTAATGAATAATGTTAACCAAGAATACTAAATACTGAAAAAGAAATTTATCTTAACTTGCAGAAAGAGGGAGCAGAACAATTTCAGTGACCTGTGAGGGAGAGCTGGCTACGTTAGCTCAGTTTTGAAAAACTGAAGAACATGACTATAGACCTACTGCTTACCCATTCTCAGAGCCAAATTTTACAAGACTTTATAATAGAAGCCGACAATTTTTCAGTTCCTGTTTGCTGCAGCTCTTTTGGCAATGTCCTGAGTTGTTTGATACAAAGTCTAAATTGGTCTTGAGAAACAGGATTAACCTTTCCAATCACATTTAAGGTGAAATTGCTTAACTACAGCACACAATGTCATGCTGCAGATAATCCATGTGCTTGATTAATGCTTTTATAATCAATTGCTGTCTGGAAGTGACTCCTTCCCATCACACTCTTCACAAAAAGAGCAGATGGTATTTAAAAGGTTATGGCAAGAGGGCATTTCAGAGGTCAAATAGAACATCGATCAAGTGGGCAGAAAAATTGCTTTTTTCCTTCCCCTTCTTATCCTCACAATCCATGAGGGAATGTGGCCTATGAATTATAGTTTGATCTATAGTTCAAGTACTAAAATGTTTTCTTGTTTCAAATTTCTATGTTGTTTTGGGTAATGAACCTGGAAATTGGATTCTTTTTGTGCCAATGAAAAATTGTGCCCAATACATGTATCTCAGCAACAAAATTCTTATACCCATAGAGATTTGCTTGCTACTACCTGGAACACAGTCAGAATGCTGGTGCTTAATAAAGGCTGCACTAATATCCAAAATGCCCTTAGATCAATTTGTAGCAATGAAAATGACTCTGTGACAAAATGTTCTCTCCATTTCCATGTTCTTTTACAGAAAACAATTAAAAAATGATATTGTGTGACTTACTCTCTTTCACTGTTTTCCCTGTACATAATTGGTTGCCATTCTGCATTAGAGTCCAAGGAGAGCTGTTCTTACCTGGAGTGAAGGAGACAGAGGGACTACACTTCCTAATGCAGTCTCCAAAACCAGAAATCAGGGGTTTGCCATTGTGCAATACATAAAATACGTCAGCATTATTTTTCCTCCCCTTTTCATCTCCTGTCATGCTGTTCACATGACTAATAAAACTAATAAAACTGAAGAGTAGAATTGTTTACATCTTCTATTAATTTTTGAAGTTTTACTAATGAAAATGTAATTTTTTTCCTATTGGCTTGGACATGAATATAGTCATCTTTGCTGCCTAATAAAAGTACATTTTTGTCAATTGTCATATCTTACGGGCCACTCATTTCTTATGATTCTTTTTGTCATATGGGTTATTGTGACAAGTGAAGTGCTCATCCTGAGTTGGACTCTAAAGTCTTTCATCTGGGAAGTAAAAAGCAAAAATACTATAATCCTGCTTTGTGTTCAAAACTACGATTGATTGGCTAAGATACTTTTCAGCATTGTAACTTAGATTTAAGCGCCTGAGGTCACCAAATATTTCTCCTCTGAACTGTTCTCACTCACTTCATGTCGGTAGCCACACAAGAGCCTGAAAAGCTATTAATGAGGCAGGGGTTTATCTTTGTTCAAGAACAATTAATACCTACCATATATTGCATAACTAAAGCTATTAAGTATGAACCTTTGAAAGGTGGACAAGAGCAGAACTTGATGAAACCATGCTAACTAATCCTATTAATGTCACATCTGTGTTTCTTGCCATTCAGGAGTGATAGAAAAGCTATTACTGGAACTGACAGTGCATTTTAAATAGTCCTAATATACACAGCCATTTATAACATACTGATAAACCTTTCAGTATCAGTTTTGCAGTGTGTTTTCCTTTGATTTGTTTTTTTAAGAGTGGACTTAAATCTTAAAAAAGTTGAAGTCTATGAGACACTTCACACAAGTCATGTCTGTCAGCACTGTATATGAAAAACAAACACAAATACAAATGTATATTGCATACTTTTTCCATGTTTTACTGGCGAACAGAGAGAGAAAGTCTTTCCATGAGGGTGAGGTATTCACATCTTAACTACAGGTTCTTAAAAGGTAGTGTATGATAAAAAGATGTTATTGTGGGCATTTGCATAGTTATGATGAGGGGTTAGGAGAGGTTTACTTCTAGTATTACCTTAAAACAAACAGATTTCCCAGAAAGAGTAACTCTTGGGGACTAGCTGCACTCCATGCATTGTTCATAGGGATTCCTGAGCCAGGAGACAGTATTTGCCCTTAGCAGACAGTTAGTGTCAACTGCCTTGTTGTGACTAGGACCCAAGTGATCAGAACTGCCATATTAAATGCAAATTGATAAATGGAAGTCTTTACTACTAGTCTAAAGGCAAAAAAGGCTGTGAAAATAATGCTAGATATATTGACATTATCCTAGCATTTTTCATACTGTTTAATGTATGTATTTCATCACTAATCCTTTAGAAATTTTTAAACTAAATCTTTTGTCTTCTATTGTGTGTCCATATTGATCTGCTGTTGAAGCATTGCTTGTAACTAAGAGACACTATTCATTGTATTTGGAAGTTGTTTAATCAGAGAAGAAAAAATACATCATGGTTTCAAGAGAAAGAGAAAATCAAATGAGGAAAAATAGGAAAAATAGTTAAGATGGCTTCTTCAACTTACTTTTACTTATTTTTCAGGGCTTTTTGTCCCTGAAGAGACTAGGGAACCTTCAGATAAATTGACAGTCTCTTAACTAACTTAATAAATAGCCAAAGCCATCTAGTTTTTAACAATAGAGATGTCTATAAATACAAATGTGTCATTTCAGCTCTTTTTTCCCATGCTTAATTTCACACTTTTCCCCCCAAGTTTATAGAGGCTTAAATAATGTTGTGAATCAAATAATAGAATCATATGTATGACTGTGACCTAATTTTTTAAAATATATTGTAGATGAATATTGACTAGTCCTTTGAATGCTAAATGTGGAACAAGGACTTCATATATACCGTCAATCATAAAAAGGTAGGAATGTATAGAAACCATTTAAAGAATTTTTCTTAAATGTCTTTCCTTTAACGAAACCTATTATACCTATATACGCTTCTCATCACTCTCTCTGCTCTGTCACTTACCAAGCCATAGACCCCTCTCACCTTTCATAAGCACTCACAATCAGTCCTACATATATTGTTTTCATTATAGTATGAGAGTAAGCAAAGGCTTTCTTTTCTGATGTCTCCTATTCCTGATCTTAGACACGGTATCAATCGTTGTGTCCATCTCATCTATCTGCCAGATGATCACTCTTCTGTGATACTTCTCCGAGTATTTCCTTGGCCCAATTATATTCCTCCCTGGGTTGTTTGTTTCTTTCTCAGAAATCTATAATACACTATCCATTGGAAGGGGGAGGGAGGATATGCCCTGGGCTCTCTAGTAGCTGTTGGGTTTGTGTAGTTTACATCGCTACTCAGTCCATAAATGTAGCACTAAAAGGAATCTGCAGTATCTGTGTTTGGATGACTATTAAATGACAGAAGCTGTGCAGTGTTCTTGTGCAATCAATATCTTACATGTGAAACCTAAGTCAGCACTTTAAATTACAACAAAAAAGAAAAAAAAAAAGAAAAAAGGGATAATTCAATGTTAACAAAGTGATGACTGTATCTGCTTTTGGTTGTGTATTGCTGCCTTGTCATCGCAGAGTTCTCTATCTCAGATCCTTTCTGCAGCCACTAGCATGTGCTAAATAGTGACACTGATAAAGCGAATGCTATATACCCTCCACATTTGTCAGATCTGCTTCCTTGTGCCTACCTGATATGTGTTCTGCTTATTCCTTTGTTTCTTTGAAGGGTTTTCTTGAATATTTTCTAATTTTTAGCTGTTGCAGTTTCAAGTAAGCCTACTTTGGGCTTCATCTATAAAGGTGAGAGAGTAGCTGCTTAACTACATGGGGGAAAAGATATAAAAACAGGAAGGAAAAAGTGATTAACAACATAAAGGCTTTTTTGGTCCTGGTGGTAAACTTATTCAAAATATGAATGTGAAACTGTTTCCACAGAGGAAACGAAGGTAATAATACCTGAGATTGTTCTACACGTTCCAGGATGTAATAACAGCAGTGTGCCGTGACTAAAATTTCTCAATCGTTTAGGTTCAAAAATTCCATACCTGTCTGCCTATTGGCAATTTGAAGCACCTAATTTCCTCCATTAATTTGGTTTTCTGTTTCTAGAATCTCAGAGGGAGGGACAGTAAATCTGCAGTAACATATGCAGTAGACAAATGAGCTCTGCTCAAAGAGATTACAGATTCAGATTTCTTTTATAAACTGATTTCTCATGGACGGTCAAACAGCTTTATGTGTGTCGCTTGCCTGAGGGCACTGCAATCACCTGGAGGTCAGGCACTCAGGACATGATACCCACACTTCCCTCAGTCTGGACAGACAAATGCGTGTGTGTTTTGCACAACGAGCTGGCACACGCACACAGAGCAAGGTGCTGAGCTACGGCACACCTTGCAGGTCCTCGTTCTTGCAGTGTGAACGTGTTAAATCAGATGAGTTCCAAAATGTGCCAACCAGCTGTGCATGCCATGGACTTCACGTGCACAGGTCCAGCTCCTCCTTAAGTCCTGCTTTGCTGAACACTTAGCAATGTAATCATGGTGACAGGTCTAATTGGACTGTGAGGTATTCGGGCGTCCCACATACAGGCTCTATTTCTTTTTTGCCATCTGGATCTAGTTTCATGACAGCAAGAGAGCATCTCCAGCATAACTAAGATATATGCCATCTTTAGCTCTCATTCAATGGTGTCTTTACTGTACCATAATTAAGAATCAGCTGATCTGTGAGCTAGAGTTAACCGATCTGACAGTTGGGAAAAGAAATGGGCACTTTGCTTCACTAGCAAACTGAGCACATATGTGGAATTTTTCCAAGGATAATATACATAGAATTCTTTTGTCAGAAATTACTATACTATTTTAAAGCAGTACTGCACTTAAATCACAAAACAGGCAACTGATAAGAAAATCTAAGGATTTCTCTGTAAACTGTAATTGTCTCCAAATACATACGGCATCCCTGAGCTTTTTGTTAAGAAAAAGCTCCCTTTCAAACCAATGGAAATTTCTTCACTTTTTAATGTGAGTTTTCTAAAGGAGAGGCAGCGATATGTTGAAATGGGGAATTTTGAAAAGGACAGTTAGGTAAATTTCCTATCCTGAAGAGAAAGGGGGTGAAAAAACCAAGGTGTTGACTTTTATTCAGTGAATGGAAGTTGTAGTGGAGATTTGTTGAGCCGTAATGTGCCTGTTCCATATAAGAGCCTTTCAGGCTGCCCTGCTCAGGGCAGGAAAAACAGTGGGAGATGAAGATCCATACATGTCATTAGAGTTTGACAAAAGGCTAAGTGCTATTCTTATTTACAAGAGTATAAACATGCAATGATGATTGCACTGAAATCGGTGGAGTTCCTCCTGATTCACATCTCAACAGAAAACATTTTACCTCCAAAACCTGAAACTTTTTTTTTTGGTTCAAATACAAAGCCGTTAAATCTGAGGACATTTAATATTTTTCTTTTAATTTCATTTTGGTTCCGGTGCATTTCCTACTTTACTCAGAGTAAGTGGATAACTCAGTATGTCAGGTCAGATTTACAAGGATGATCAGGTTTCTTTTTGTCCCTGAGGAAAAATATTATTAAACTACTCACTTGAGGAAGTGAATGTATTAAAACCTCTAACACATTCAATGTAAAAAAATAATCCTGTAAGACACTCAATCACTGTATTGCAGTTGAAACAATATGTATTTATTTTATGATTATCTGATTGAAAAAAATTTTACACACCAAGCTGACTACTTCACTTGTCTTTAGTCTCACTCTTACTCATTAAGACTCAAGCTGATGGACTCTGAAAGCAAATTGGCCACAGAAATGTACATGCTTTGAGGCAGTTGCTATCGACAGATGAAAAGTGTAATGTGACTGACCTAAAAGGCATGCTAAACGCTACTGGTGGAAAAAAAGCCTCATACTGAGTCAGATAAAAATAAAAGAAACAAAACCATAAATGTATGAGCTGGACTGGGTAATGAGAATTTCAAGGTGGCCCCTGTGCAACAGAGATGATAATATAAAAAATTTAGGATGTGTTTTAAGAGGTGAATGCACGAAGCATAAAGATAGTATGAAAACATTTATCATAGAATCACGCACCATCTAGTTCAGGTCTTTATTTGGTTGTAACTGTATAAGCTTTTGGGAGTATCTCACAGTGAGATCATCTATAAAATTAAGAGTTTACTCTTAATTAAATGTGTTAATTGAGGTCTGTCATCTATAAATGTGGCTATCAGCAACTGTTCTTAGATGACCAAAATATTTTCACATTTAAAAAGCAAGCAAACAAACCTAATTGAAGCAAGAGAAAATACTGATAGCAATAATTGAAGGATAGAGAACACTACAAAACAGAAGAGGCACGGACTTGAGGAATTTTGGACTTGAGATTTTAAAAAGAAAGCCTTGACTCCAGAGACAAAAAATAATATATTATTAAACCTTTATATTTTGGTACCATCTAGAGGCCAAATGGCACAGCATCCCATTTTACTAGGAGCTATACAAACATGTAAAATGACAGGTATTCCCTCTTCAACCCAAGGAATGAGTACAGCAAACTCACAGCTATTGAATGTTTATGTTATTTCTTCTTTGTTGAATATTTGCTATCTGTCTCTATTCCTTACAAAATATCTGGATGATCTTCATGCAAACCGTGGATGCACAGTACTTCCAGTCTACTGACAGCTGTGTCATGTGCACAAGTCACAAGTACAGAAGGCAGAACGTGCCTGTCTGCTGCAAGAACTTCAAGAGTTGTACCCAATAAAATGTTGTAATGACAAGAAATGCAACTAGCATCAGGAACAAATTGTTATTAGCACCACAGGGCCTTGGGATTACAGTTTTCTTTCTCAGACTTCCAAAACAGTCTTTTGCTAGCAAAGCCCAAAAAATACCTATAACAATCACAAATCCTCCTACTTTTCAGTTGCAAATGTTTGTAAGTGATGTCTAAGGAAATATGTATATGTTTTCTACTGCTGATGTTTTTATGTTAAATTGTTGTGAATGAGCCAGTGAAAGAGTTTTGGAGCTGCTCCTTCAAGAAAGAAGCATTAAAATGGCAGTTTTTTATGCAGTCCAGGGTTACTGAAGTGACCTGTGAATAAGCCAGACCAAAGGCTGGAAGCTGTCAAGACGACTACTTGAAGCTCTGCCTGAGCAGACAGAATTAGGTAGCCAGGGCAAGTAGATGCCATTAACTCAGAGCACTGAGTTAATGAAGCTGTGCTGCTTCCAGCCACCTGAGGACAGCTCTGGTTCCACTCTGGTCCACTGGCAAGTGGATTATCTGTTCCTTAAAGAGGTCTGTTTATTATTTGTAACTGGACAATATGTCAGTAAGGGTCTGATTCCACACAGCAATTTCTAGAAGGGTTTTTCACTCATTGCAATGGGATTTCAACTGAGATTTCTAATTGTAAGCTTCACTTTTTTTGGATTATGTGACTATAAAGTTTTGGTTAAATTTTGCTTTAATGGTAAAATTCATGGAGTGAAATATAAAATACAGTGACACAGACTTGATAACATGTTTCAGTATGGATAAATGCATTTGGATTTTTAGACGCTTATTCCTAGAGCTAGTGCTGCAATGCCACTGCCCTGATCCTGCTGCTGCACGCTCCAGTGCCAGTGTCACTGTGGTAGCAAGTATTACCAATGTGTAAGGGTCATGGTAAATTTAGATATCATGTAGACTCTTTTGGGCCTGTTAACTGTTTTAATCTGCCGTTAAAAAAGCATGATCAGTGCCTCATTGTTATTTTTTCTGCCGTGGAAAGATGTATGTCCTTTACCACATCTCAGGATTTGGAATTTACCAGGAGAGCTGGTAAAATCTGGACATTTTTATCCAGTGAGTTGTGTGCTTTTCGCCAAACTTTGCAAATGTGAAAAGTAAAAATTAGAGGTTTTCTTTAACCTTTCCATTCTTCACAAGCTAATTGTAACAGCTGAACAGAAGAGGGATCACAGGAGCCACAGTTTTAGCAGGTGGACACTGGAGAGGGAAATGCCACTTATTTCACACTGGTCATAATGCAGCCAACTGATTCTTGCCCTGGAAGCTGATAGAGTATTGCTAAAATAAATAAGAAATCAGCTGCCAAAAAAGTTTGAAAGCTTGTTTTTAATGGTAGCACATATGAAACAAATAAGTATGAAGGGTGGGAGGAGGGGGGCAGGGTTAAAGAGAAGGCCTAGAACACCCCAACTCCAGGCAGCTATGGCAGCTGCTGGAGATTAAACTGCAGACTCTTAGGGAGACCCACTAGGCATTTTAGGGTGTGCTCCATTACAGCTGTTCGGCATTCTTCTCTGTTTTTTTTTTTCCACTGGCTGAATGATATTTTTCAGGTTTTTGTGTGTATGATCTCCAAAGTATGCTTGTGTTTATGTTTAACTAACTGTGTTATTATGGTCTGGAGATGCAGTAGTTATCATCCTTGTTTCTACTCAGCCTAACATTATCATGTTTTTTATGCTTAACTAGGCAAAATTAGATGCAAATTTTAACTGTTAGGGCTATACCATCAATTCTTCACATTTTTATTCTCACCTTCCTTAAGAATTAGTTAAAAAACAGAAATTCACTTACCTCTTTGCCTGGATTCCAAGTAAACAAAGCTTGAAAAAGCAAACTGCATATAAGTGTATTTGTGTACATCTGTGAACTTGCATAGAGATCTTCTCCTTACAGTAGCTCTCACACCAATGTAAAAGAAATTTGAGAGTGGCAAATGTCAAAAACACAGTAAGTTTTTATAAATTCCAGAAAAATAAACAGATGGAAAAAGGTACCAATCTCTACCACTATCCTTAGTGAAAGAAAGGTTTAGCTCCAGGATTACTTTCTTATGAGAAACGACCTACAAGATCATGACCTTGAATCCTTGGAAACCAGTCCTCACATAATTTGGTGCTCCTGGAATTATTTCCTTTCTAATAAAGTAGCATAACCTAATGAGAGACAATAATTTTCTGTTGAGCTGTAATGCTACTGAATTTAATATTTCTCTTGTTTCCTAAGATTATGATGTATAAAATGAACAAATTTCAATTCTGGCATCTGTATACAATATTTAAAGAGGATTTACAAGTAATATAGAAAAAGAAATACACGTATTTCTTGATCTCTCAGATGATGAGAAATCATCTGAGAATATCCAATAATAGTCTGCCTAAACAAGCATTTATTAGTCAGCAGCACTTTTAAAGTAATAATGTCTGAAGCATCATCCTTTTAACTGAAAATAAAAGAACTAGAAAAACAAATCAGGGTAAGTGTGATTGACATAATTTGAGTTCTGCCATATGTACTTGATGGGACAGAAAGAGTGATGATGCTCGTACTGACCAGAATATTTGAGTCTTCAATCTCTGTTTCATCAAAAGGCTTTATTACCTTTGGGTTTTTTTATTATGGTTCACTTCTTTTCATCTGATCCAATTCCTTCCTCTTAAATTGGTAACAGATACTGAGCACACCATTACTAGTGTTGTTACTATGGTTGTACTGTTTGCTTTCTCTTTTGACTTTTGAACTCGTGTGTCTGCAAGAAGTATAAGCCTGAAATGCTTCGGGTCTTGCTGGAATAAAAAGCCAATGATTGTAACTATTTTGGATAAAAAAGTATTTTCAATATTTCTCAGGCTCAGTCTTTTCATATTGTCAAAATGGATTTATGTGAAATTACTGCCTGTTCATTTTGCATCAAAGTTAAATCTACTTTTGAATGCCCATGCTCTTCACATACAATTTTAAAAAAAAAAAAGTTCTAAAATGATGCTTTTGGAGCTCAACATCAACTGGTCAAGCTCTAAGACTGATCTTAAAGCCTGCTTCCAGTCCAGGCGTTGAATTAGTAGACCAAATACTCAGATTATGAAATCAGCATAATTTTGTTGCTGCAAACCCTCTGTAAAGAATAATTTGAGGTGAATTATTTGATTCAAAAATTTTTACAGAATAGAGTCAGTTTCTGAGTAAGAGAAGCTCAAAGCAACTTATTTGCTTTAGAGAAAAAAAGATTTCTGTGACTCTCATTCAGCCAGATTTTTACCTCGGAGTGATTGTTGATGATCACAGCCATCCAAGCTGTCGCAGATGTTGTGTTAAGAAAGCTATTGACCGTCAGTGGGTAGTAAAATTTTTCTGCTCTCACTTTATTGCTGCCCCCATTAAACCATCCTCTCAGGTCCTATATCTGTGTAACTGGTTCTGTCCCCTATGGTCTGGAGTCATTAGCCCATTCCTCAATAGTGGACTATATAATGCTTTCTTAATTAACCCTGTGGATATTGCTGCCCCAAATAACATTTAAATGGGAGTTTGTAGCTGTAATATCTTGATATAGATTTCCACTGGACGTGCTTGAATGGAATATGTAATTTCAGGGAGAAATACTAAAAACCCACAAGACATTTTTGAGATAATTACAACATTGCTTGTCATTTCAAACAGAAGGCCTGGATTTACTGTCAAGACATCATTCCTCTTTTGAATGCCATCCTTATTCAGCTGCAAGTCGTTTGAGCTCCTGCTAATCCAAATAAACTTAATAGAGTAAGGCAGTATTTATCAAAATATGATCACATATATTACATACCCTAAAATATTGTTTTGCAAAAACCTCATCAGAATTAATACTAGCTACTTAACTCACAATTCTACTCAAACCAGTGTCTTTGATTGGTCAGTATTACCAGTGTAAATTGTGTGTTTTGTGTGTTCTACTTTCATTTCAATAAAAACATCAGTAATCTTAGTGCTTTGGATCAATTACTTTTTTTTTTTTTTGAGTTTTGACTTTTTTCTGTGTCCTGCAGCTATCCTTGCTTTCATCATTAAAACTGGTCTTCTTCAGGCTGAGACTTGCTGGGGATCCATCCTTGTGGTTCTTCTCTTCTAAATGAAAGTCTAAACCACAGAGCACAGAAAAAAGTGAATCACTTTTGTGCAGACAAGATTTAAATCATTATAGATGGCACAGAAGGTATCCTAAACAACCATTTTATTTCTTTGTCATTTTATTTGTATTTCTTTTTCACCTCCAAAGTAGTCTGGCCTCAAAGAATCATTCAAGGTTTTGCATTTTTTTTACTGGGAACTGCCAAGTGGAATGTTTACAGTCATGTGAACTAATCATGGAAACTATCACACTAAAACACAAAGTGCTACAAAAATACAAACTGTAAGTCTATATTTGCGGGGTAATTAGGCATAGTAGAAAAAGGTTGTGTTTGAACTACCAATGAATGTGGCTAATATCACCCATTACAGCAGAAATTTCAGAAATAATTGATCAGATATGTGTAGTTTGGGTCTCAGGCACACAGCTGGTAACTCTCTATATGACCCTATCTGTAGGGATAGTTAAATTCTATCTAAATACCTTTAATTCCTCTGGAGTAGTGGCTCCCTGACAACACTTTTCCATATGCTTTTTCCACTGGACCATGACCCCTCTACATCATGCACAAGTTGGTGCTAAAATTACCAGTAACTTAAACCTCCAGAATTAGTGTCAGTTCTGCAGAGCCTCCCAGCAGGCAAATCAGACAAATGCTCATTGGTGAAGTTGGCTTAATGGGGAATCATATTTGTTTATTTGAATAGGAAATGAGAGAAGATAGTTGAACTCCTTAAAGAATAAAATCTGAGTAGAATTTAGGGTTAATAAACTGAGATTTATCTTAAACATAAAACAGGGATTACTTTTTAAAGGTAATAATTTGGTAGTTAGCATGAAAAGTTAATCTGCTTCCTGTTTTGTAAAAGGATTATTATGTGTTGTTTCATTATGTTATCATTGTATATGTTGATCAAATGAGAGCTTAAGATGAAAAATAATTAATTATNNNCACCCTTTTCCCTGGACTGTGCAATCCATCTTATTTGTAAATAAATTTTTGATTGTAATTATGGAGATATTTCCACTTGCTAATTGTTCAATATGCCTCATTATTTTTATTTGAGAAAATCTGCTAATGAGAAATATGAACCAAATGTTTGTTGTTACTCTCTTTTGAATAAATGAGATACTGAACAAAATTTTTGGCTTGTACTTATTGGAATAGATCCCTTATGAAGGCATCTCTTACAGAACGGAGAGCTTTGCTTATTTGTCTTTGACAAGCCACACTTGTATCTTTCCAGGAATAAGGAAATTATTCCTTTCTTAAGTAAGGAAAACAAATAGGGCAGATAAACACAGCTATTTACTTAAAGGACCAGAGAGAAAATAGTATGCAATCTTTCATTTTTTAAAGAAAGTGCTCCTTAAAACTCACTAAGATCTTCAGCTAAATAGTAATTGAGTTTTTTGATTGCTCGTCTCAGTTAATGAACAATGTACCCCTTGTGCATCCTTTCTATCACCTTTAGCCTCCAGCTTTTCTCAAAAAAGCTGAAAGACTGAACACTACTCATTGTCTGTCTTAGCTATTACATGCTAAGACTCAAACTTATTATCATTTATATTTTTTCCCATTAAAATGGCAAGTAGTGAGTATCAAGGAGACAGTGTGCACCTCTTCTCTGTGTGTTCCGTCTACAACTTCTAATGAAGTTGTACAATGAATTTACACATTGAACACACACGCCAAGCAAGAGGTTAGTGTTCCCACTGGATGTGATGAAGCTCTGTAAAGCCCAAGTTTCTTTTTTCATTTGTCCAACATGTTAGCATTGATCCAAATACTTGTTGTACTACATTTCTTACTGTCCTTGAGAAAAGGATGGATGGATAACTTATAACCATAATTATGCCCACTCACTGGTCTAATGAAGAGAATTAGAGAATGTGTAAACAATAGCTGTGCAGGGGAGAGTATGCATAATTGGCAACTATTAATCTAATAGTGAGAGATGGAGACGGGTGAGAATGATTAACATAGGCCACACAGAACGATCATTTGTGATAAGGATGGCTGAGAAGACATTGACATTTCTTAGCCTTCCCCACTGGCAAGGAGATTACGAATAGAAATAAAATTAAACCCAGGATGGAGCAGCAGGTGTAGTATAGAAGGCTTTCAGCACTCACGTTTTTATTTCTCTGTAGAAAAATTGCACAATTTTTCCGCTCCATTTTATTAGTATAAAAAGTGCTGAATAGTGATTGCAGAAGAGCAAGTGTTTTCCACTGTCTCATATAGATATTCATTGTCCAAATTGGGAGTTTTCTGGGACATTCAAGTGTGTTATGACTTATGGGAGGCAGAGAATTAGGTTCTCATTTGTACCTTCTGTCCTCTGAGTTCTTTCCCTGTTGCAGGGAAGGAGGTGACTGCAGGATGATGGAGAGGGATTACTAAAAAGAAAAAGAAAGAATACAGTTCACAGAAAGGTAGAAAATAGTAGTTTACTGGAAATGAAAAATGAAAAGCCTGTAGGGTTGGTGAAAGAAAGGTAAGAGGAGGATAACAAAGAATGACTAGGACAGGGATGACCTGGCATTTATTATTATTACTCTGAGAATGAACACTTTTCTGCACAATATGCTGTTAATTTCAGAGAGTTAGAAGAGGCTTAGTTAAGAACTAAAATTACTGAACAGAAAGTTGGTTTTGTTCTACCTCAAACCAGGACAGGTGAGGAATTAAAAAAGTGTATTGGAGATTTTTCAGTTGTGAGGATGAAGTCCCCTGGGTGGAGAGGAAATGGATAGATGAGTAAGAAGTAGAAGGGCAGCCAAATCTGGCAAGAGACTAGGATGTGGAGACAGGGGATTTTAAAGACTGAAGCTAGACCAGAAGAACCCAGGCTGCAACCTTGAGAGAAACTACTTGATGTAGACATAGCTTCACCATGTGCACCCTCCTTAATCACCAGCACAGGTTCATCTTCTATGCAAAGGTAGGGAACCTCAGAAAAAAAAAACCAAAACAATAAGATAATCATCCAATTAAAAGTTGCCTCCTAAGGCTCACACAAATGACTTACTGTAAGTTTGCACTGGAAAATTGAAATCTAGTATTTTCTCAGTTCTGATTTTAATTTTCCCTTACTTAAACCTGGAAGATGTTTTTATGCATGTTTATACACAGCTGGTATTGAGAAGGTATGCAGACCACCCAAATTAGAGGAAGGGACTCCAAAAGAATAATCTCTAGCTGTCTAACCATCTTGTGTGAAGGTCTGTGGTTCCTCTCAATAGTTGCTGTGCAGAGTAGAAGGTCTTTGTGCTAAGAAGTCTGCTCCAAAGACAGGGTTGTTACCATTAAGCTCTAAATTTATTTTGTATTGCTACAGGCTTCCTAAGTACAGCTAGGAGAAAACTTGAAAAAGATAACAACACAGAAGGAAGCATTGGGAAACCATAATTTTAATCACTAAAATCTCACCCTCAATTTGCATTCCTCAAAAAAAATTTCTGTCTCAGAATTGCATCTGTGTCCATAAAAGAAATACCAGTGGAAGTTATGAGATGATCCTGTACTTTCCCAATCACATATAGTTCCTTCTTTTGCTTCCAGAAAATACAAAGAAAATCTTTCCATGGGATTCATATGGGTAGAACTAGAGGGAAGTACTGCACTTCAAAACATGTATTCCAAGGAAAGCATTTTATGAAAAGCAGCAGCCAGTAATTGCTCCCGCAAAACAAAACCAGGCCAAAACCCCACTCAAATACAAAACTAGAGAAATATATAAAAAAAAGGACCACCTGAATTTCCATGAAACCTAATACTTATCTTATTCAAGTTGATTCAGAGACAGTCCATCTGTTCTGTGGATGCGGCAAATGCATTTTGCTTTCCCATGTGCTCCAGAGACAGAAAGCTTCCAAAAACTGTCAGTGGAGTGAGTTTTCTCCTCCTTTCCTCTGCTGTGGTTGTGATTGCTTGAATCAGATTCAAGTCCTCAGCTTTTATTATAAAAATTGTCTTCCTTTTACTGAAGCATCATGACTTATTTAAAGGATATATGTTTACTTTACTAATGAATCACAGACTGCTTCTATCCACTGTAGACTGTAAGACTGTAGACTTAAGAACAAGACTGTAGGCATACTTTTCCCATAACATTCTACCAACAGGTTAATATTTAAATGCCCAAGGGCTCAAAAACATTAATTTCTTTTTTCTTTTTTTTTTTCCTCTTTTCTTCCAGTGATGAAAATCAAAGGAAAAAAAAGCTATGCTATCATTTCTTTCCCCCTTTGAAAGTCATCACTTGTAGGCTTCTTACAACCAAAATCCTTCCCTCTTATGTGTTATCCTGTGCTAGATTATTTCAAAGATCATTGAGAACTGCTGGAAACTAGTTTGAAACTGAAACATTAGGCAAGGGGTGATCTTTTAAATAACAATTTCTGAACAAGACATAATACTGAACTCTTGAAATAACATTTTAAAATTTAAAACGTTTCAGAAAATTCTAAGAAAATCCTATATGCATATAATTATAAATAAATGATCAGTATATGGTAAATATTTCACCTCTAGCTCCTGAAGAATCCCATCCTCCAGTTTCTACCACACAGATTAACACTTTAGTGATTTCCCTCCTATGTGGCATAAGGCAATATCCCCATCCTTGATAATGTCAATTTCAAATAAATCAGACTGGTTTGGAAAGACTGTAAGCTTCTAGCCACACACCTATTGTTTCAGCATACAGGATAGTGGAGAGCTCTGCAGCTGTTAACCCACGGTTAACCTTCAGGTCAGCAGGTACTGGTAAAGGACTGTCACAACCTTCTCTGGGACACTGGGGATCTGTTAGGCTCCTTACCACTCTGAAGCAGGCAGGAGAAGTTTTTCTTGCCTAAATAAAGAAATAAAAGGAAAAATGTGCCTACAGTACTCCCACCAACATCAATAGTAAAGCTGTCATCTTCTCCCCGTGTTTCTGGTCTTATGGAATAGAGTAGAATATTTGAGTTGGAAGGGGCCTACAACTGCCTAGCTGTAGCTGGATCTAGTCCAACTCCCTAACAAATTCAAGGCTGACCAAAAGTTAAACCATGTGATTAAGGACATTGTTCAAATGCCTTTTTAAACATGGATAGGTTTGAGGCATCTTATTTCAACTCAAAGGATTTTTTCTTTCCATATATCCTGTCTCTGAATCTACATCATGTTCTTCATATACAGTCACTTCCTTATGAAACTCATTAAATTTTACAAATACTTCCCTGTGCTTTCCTTGTAGTCTTACCACTGAATTTCTCTTCCCAAAGCTTATCCGCCTCTAACATATCCAGGAGAAATCCTTGTCAAACAACTTTGCAGTGCAAAATTTTTTTAAATAATAATTAAATGAATTTATAGAAGTCCATCCAGGGCTTCGAAGTACAACACAATGTCTGACTCAAGAAGCCATTATTCGTGACTGCATACTGGGATACTTACCTGCTCCTAAAGTCCTTCCTGGGGAGATATTCCATGCGCTTCTGGAGTGTCTAAGCCCAAATTTTAACTCAGAGATATGGCCACAGTGGTCTGTAAGCTCCACACATTTCTAACAAAGCTCAGGATAGAGAGGACTATTTTTTGTTTCTCTGAAGGCAATCCTGTATGATATCCTGTGATTGCTCTGCAGTATGATCCAAAAACTCTTTCAAAACTTGGTCGGATGCCATATTCTTAGCCTACAGCAATATGCTTACTAACACCTTTTACCTTGTGAACTTCCAGCTGATCCAGTTGCCACTATACCAAATCATCTACTCGCTTGGAAAAAGCAACTGTTTCAAACAGTACGGAAAAAAAGATTCAAGTCATGTAAATTAGATAGGTGGAAAATTTTCAAAACCAGATGAGATATTAGCCTCACCTTCTACAAAAAAGACAGAACTTCCATTTACCTAAATGGTGCAAAACCTTATAGCCTCTTTTAATCCCATCTGCTTTTTCAGTGACTGCAATAAGCTTTTAAGAATGAATTCTTTAAATTCCACCTTTGCTAGAAAATGGGGCAATTATTCACATATATGGATTTGTCAAGTCAGTAGTAATGCATGTGTTTATCAGTTGCCTGGTGAATTTTAATTCACTATATCTGTGAATTAAATGTTAAGTGAATGCCTTTCTAGGCAAACACTGCAGTTAAGAATACCTTTAACTGCTTTCCAATGGCTTGGGTTGCCAAGAGTTATCCAAAACCTAGCAAGGTTTTATCCAAGTACCTCCAATAGCTTGCCAAGTCAGTTGAGGCCAAAAGTTTCAATTTTCAAAGTAATGTATTTTCCAAACCTAGGTCTGTTCAAAATTAAACTAGAGTCATGGAAGCCTGTCGCAGCTTGGGCTGGATTGGCCAATGACAAGATGACAGATGCTCTCCCCCTTCCCTTCACTTGCTCCAAGGAGAGGAAGAAGAGAGATATGAGATTTATGCATTTAGAAATAACTGAATTATTTTCATGAAATATTAGCAATAAGATAAAAAGGAAATAATGAAATATAAACAAAACTGTATCAGGTTCCCAGGGAGATGTCACTGGCAGGCATGGGGAAAGTTCCAGACTGGACTCAACGACAGATGGGAACTGGATTCTGGATCTACTTTCAGGAGTGCACAGATCGAGATCAAAGTTAGATAAACTGACAGGGTCCTCCTCAGATGTCAGTCACAGAAGGAAGAGAGCCATTGAAGAAGCTGAGCCATTGAAGAAGAGCCAACCTGACCCCTTTGATCCCTCAGCTTTTATACTGAGCATGGCAGATGGGATGGAATACTCTGTTGATCAGTTTGGGTCACCTGACCTGTCCACTCCTCCCCACAGGTGTGACCCCTCCATGGGGTAAACAACCAAGTGAGCTGAGCCTGGTTGCCACAGCAGCAAGTATAAGCAAGAGCATATCCCGCTGAACAGAAAGTTGGCTGCGCTCCACCCCAAACCAGTATAAGCCCCTTTCATAATTCACTGCTAATGGGAGAAAGCCTAAGTAGAGCCTTTCTTCTCAGGTGCAACACATCTATTGAAGAAAAAGAAGAATCCAGAATCTCAGTTTCTTGATACCTAGAAAATTTTACTCTTAAAAAGCTATTTCCTAATAAGGATACACACAGCATAAGCAGCATCTTCCCTCAAATAGTATCAGAAACAACAGTAAAAAAAAAAATAAATACTATATTAAAGAAAAATCAAAACAGCTAGCATAAAATAGATATTTTACACCAGAAAGGATGTTGCAAATTAACTTGACGGCCTCTGTGGGTTTTCAAGTCACTGCTGATTCATGGAAACGAACAGTTTCAGTGGTAGGAGGAAATGCCCTGGCAGTCAGATGCCTACAGGATTTGAAACAAAGTTTGGATTTCTCATGAAGCACTGCTGGATAGAAGAGAAATAAGGGAATGAGTTTTGAGATGTGACTATATTATTTTCACATATAATGAGGTTAATATAAAATCATCATCTCACTCACTGGTCATTTAACAAGGACTTCTACGGGCACAAGGGCCATAACCTATAACCAGGCTTCATCCCTGCTGTCCCAGGGCACCGTTCAGGTGATAATGCAAGAGACATCTCTTGAAAGCAAAAGGTCTGCTAGCTTTTTTTACCCCTAGGGATCTGCAGTTTTAATCTGCACTGGAAGTGTGCTACATCCTACATCTCATTTTAACTTTGGTTTTTATTTCAGCAGGGCCTCCCAATGTTTTAAAGAAGAGGAAAAATCTTTACTGCAGCCAGTACGGCCCAGTGGGAATAATTCGCTTTTAGTGTCTCAGAGCAGGCAATCAGTCAGGCTCCCAGTATCCAGGAAACATGTCTCGCTTGAACATACGAAGGAGCTGGGGGTGAGGGCTTGACAGCTGTAAAGACAAGGAGCTGCAGTGGCCTGGGAAGAGTTTCCCTTCAGGCAGGGGTGAAGCAGAGAGCGCGAAAGCCAAGTGCTACCAGTTACTTTTCGGTGCTGCTGTGGGTTGCGGCACAAGGAGGGAGGTTCAGCCTTTCAGCCTCTCTCATCATTATGCATTTACATGGCAGATTCCTTACTGGTTTTTGAAGTATCGCACCTTGGGCTAAGTTTAGCTTCCTTTCAAAATAAAAAAAAAAAAAAACAAAACACAAAATCCACAACAGTGCCCTACTAAAACATGATGGTAAAGTTGCAACTTTAAAAAGTTGCGAAGTTTCATAGTTTCACAGTGTTGTGGTTTAACCCACGCTGGCAGCGAGAAAAAAGGAGGGCGGAGGGGGAAGAGGGGGAAGGAAAAAAAAACCTCGTGCGTTGAGATTAAAACAGTTTAATAGAACAGCAATGAAAGAGGGAAAAATACCCTAGTCGTAATAATGGTAAAAAAAATATACAAAATAAATCGATGCAATGCAAATTGCTCTCACCACCTGCTGATTGGTTGCCCAGCCTGTCCCGAGCAGCAGTTGCAGATTCCTGCCCCCCTCAGCCAACCCCCATTTATATACTGAGCATGACATCTGTGCCATGGAATATGCTTTTGGCCAG
>JAOXJK010000001.1:102769717-102788160 GCA_025774025.1 Xenus cinereus | reverse complement strand
ATGCCTTTGGCCAGATTGTCCTGTCTATGCTCCCTCTCAGCTTCTATGGGAGGCTGAAAAAGTCCTTGACTTCCTGTAATCATTATTTAGCAAAAGCTAAAACAATTTGTGTTATCAACATCATTCTCATACTGAATCCAAAAGACAGCAACTACTAGGGAGAAAATTAACTCTACCCCAGCTGAAACCAGAACATGCAGCCTCCCCAGTCCAATGAAGGAAGAGGGAAGAACCTTAATTAACTCAGATTGTACTGACAAATATTAAAAGAGTTGATAAAATACATTCATCATTGTCATAAAAACTAAATTTTAGGCTGTGTTAAGAGAAAGAAAATACCAGAAACACATTTTTACAGAGGAGGACCTGAAGCCATTCCAATTTTTCCCATGTTTTATTTCACTGACACAATTTTTTTTTTTTGAAGCTCAGAAGAAACCTTCTTTTCCACTTTAATGAGACCAGAAATGTAAACAGAATTATAAAATATATAATAAGTGTCTTTTTTATTTTTTTCCCCACAGGGAAAGAAAGGAATGCATTGAGGGATTTAGCAGTCTTTCTTCATCAATATTGTAAGAAAATGAAATTACTCGTAAAATTCCTATTATATTAAAAAAGGAAGTGTAGGAGAACAATGTGTGGTTGAAGCAGGGAATGGTATAATGCTGTTAAATTAAAATTTATGTCAAAGAATTAAATGCATACAATGTGTACATGGCATATGCCTTAGGCATCCTACATTTGAAGCCATATTAAAATAATAATTTTTATAATAATGAAACTCTTTAAGGTAATGAGACAGTCATCAGGATACCTTTTGCTATTTATTAGAACATGAATCATGCTGAACTCCTGTGGCAGTAAAATAAATCATTCCCCTTAAACAACTGTAAGTAGATCAGGGACAGAAAAAGATTTTCAAGGTGAAAATGCAAGTAAGAAAGGCAGTAACTTTTGAGCTTTCAATCCAGAATAAAACAAACACTAAGACAAACTCACCAAGTCAACTAAGTAAATGTGAGTTTCCTGGAATATAAAATATCATCCCAAGAAAACTATCAGGTCAGGTCAAGTAAAAATCGCTGTTGAGTATGTGACACATACCTTTTGGGTGCTAGTGCTCTGAAGGTATAAACCAGAACCTTGAAGGACTTGAACTTTTGGGAAGAGGTAGCTTGGCAACTAGTATGCCTCAGGCCATTCGGACCAAAAGGTTGTTTTTCTGTAGAGCCTAAAGCCACAGGGGTCTTAAGAATAGTCACACACCTCCCTTCCCCCCCAAAGAATCCTCCTCCATCTCCTGAGAAAAAAAGAGCACTAGATCTTTGACTTCAAATCCATAGGTCCAGTGTAGCAGAATGCAGATGAGGCATCACAATTACTGTTCACCACAGCAAACTTGGCTAACTGTGACAGTTAATTATTATATGACAGTTCTATTAATATCTCTCTGCAGAGCCTGGAGAAAGTATTTTCTAGTTAAAATTGTTTGCACAACCTCCAACAAGCTCGGGGCTCTAACAGAGACCCGGCTTTGTTAAGCTTAGGGGATTTTCCTGACTCCTTGCTGCAGAGGTTGGCTATGCGGCTTCCATCTCCACTCAACATTTAGGAAAAAAAAAAGAAAAGAAAAAAAAGTCAGCTCCTGAAATACGAACAAAATATGCCTGTAAAAGCAAAGCTATAAGCTATTTCTGTAACTCATGGCTTTCAGAGATCACTAGTTAGTTTTTTCAAATTTCATTATTTCTCAATTACAATTACATTCTCTTCAAGATGTCATGAACTGCATTTTTTGTGCAGATTACACAAGATAAAGTTATGCTTGAGCATGTTCTGGCTTTGCTTTCTTCCCACAACTGTCATGGAAGTGACAAACACTGTGAATTTAGTAATCACTTAAGTTTGTCTTTTTCATTGAAATGTCGCCATTTCCTGAAAAAGTCCTCACAGATTGGCACCATGTCGCACGATTTAAAGACGACAAGCAACTTCACTATGCTAATGTCTTATTTGCATATTTTAATATACAGTATTCCTCCTTGATTGGCATTCTTATTAACTTGACATTATAAAAGACTGACTGTTAAACAATATAAGCAGTATTTAAATGTAACTGCTATTAATTCCTCTGCTTTACAGGAAGGAACATTTTGTGGTTCCTTCTCTTTTCAAGGCTGCACTGGAGATGAATGATGAAAGTTAGGCTGTTTGTGCTGAGGGATATGCTTTTTGCCTTTTTTTTTTCTCTGTTCAGTGTCATTTGGGTCAGGTATTGACGTCATGTGAAAAATGATAGCACAAACAGAGAGACAGCACGTACACTTTCCAAACTATAGAGTCTACCATATTTTCAGCATTTGTATATAAATGTGTGGAGATAACAGAGCTTTTTCTAATTGCAATTGGGAAAAGGTCAACGCCCTGATGAGAAGGATGGCTTGGAGGTATTATTTGGAACATAGCCTTGCCTTCCTGATTAAAAACAGATCTCAAAGTGCAGAGAAATACAGGTTACTCTTTTAAATTTTAAAAGCCAGTCTTGAACCTTTATTTGTGTCTCCTGTTCTGAAACAGAAGCTTAATACAAGCTTGCATTCTTCTTTTTTAAAACTTTCAATTTCTTTGTTATCTCTAGTACCAATACATTATGCAGATTTCTATCCCAACACCCTTTTTTTTTTTTATAAAAAGCTAAGGACAAAAGAACTCATTTATTAGAATATTTGTAGTTTGGTTCCTCAAATAATCATTAAGTCATCATCAAATGCAATATATGCCCTCCAGGTTCCCTGCTGCTGTAGGCTCCTGTTAATAATATGATGTCATGAATCAGCCGAAGCCAGTAATACTGTACCAGTCGATAGCATCTGTAGATATGACCTGCTGTGACTCTATCAGAAGTCTGAAATCTGCTGGGTTCTTAAAAAGCTCGAGTTCCATTAAATCCTAGCGGGGTGGTGGTATTCCACATGCTTGACATGGCTATATCTGGCAAATAGCTAATATTTCTAGCCCAGCTCTAATTTGTCCCATTGAAAGTGAAAATGTTTTAGGAGTATTTTTTTTACACTCTGTCTCAAAGGGTTTATTTCACAGGAAAGAAAACTTCCAAGTTTTTTTTTGGCTTAAAGACAACTTTTGAATATTTCTCAGCTACCTGTCCAACACAGACATACCTTTTAGGGGTAATAGGTAGGGAGAGAAAAAGCTGAAAATCACATCTCTTGGAAAGCAGTCTTAAGCCCTTTTGATTTTCAGTTCTCTGAATGAATTTCTGGGTTCCTCTGGGCCCAATTAATGGCTCCTTTGCTATGAAGTTAAAGCAGTAATTTAGGCCACTTTAATATTCTTTTCAGATGATGACTGCTTCTTAAAATCTCAAAACTTCCAAGTACTTTTTTTTACAAAATGAAAAGTGAAGATTGTTTTGCAAAAGAACGTTTTCCCTCAGCCATGGTAACGGTCTGATGCATTTTCTTTAAATTCAATTGGAATTTACCATTGACCTTACTGTGAAAAACCCGGCATATTCTGCTGAAGAGTGGTGGTGATGCACACCACGTTTACCTTTTCAGGCTCTGAGTCTCCTCAGATTACTAGCAATTAGTTGATGGGAGATATACCTGATTTAAGAGAAAAGAAGGCCTGTGGAGGCTTGAGGAGTCACCTACCTGCTCCTGTTTCCCCAGCAATCAGCTCTGTTTCCTAACCTTCATCAGTCCTACCTACACAGTCTCTACATCAATTTTCATCATTTCTGCATTTTCCATAGCATCCCACTTTCTTCCTACTGAGTACCCTTTCAAAAAGACCACCAGATTTGTTGCTCCGTCTGCTTTGTGTTTGTACTGGAAAAATCAGTTTTGTTCTTTCAGACTGAGGACTACTTACCTTTCCTTCCTTGCAAGCTGCAGGAGCAATTTCGTCAGAGTAACCCTTGCCCTGCACTTTCCTTAGATGTGACATTGCAGGCCAGAGATGGAGAGGGAGCAGACCAGCTGCAAAAGTGCTTGTATTTTGTTCATGAAAGGGATGAAGTGAAGTAAAGCTGCCTGGTTCTTAATGTTTCCTTCTGGAAAAGTTGTTAGGTTGGTGATGTGACAGAAAGAGAGCAGTCCCTGCTTATTAGGTGGCTGCCCATAACCCAAGAGCTGGAAAAGCAGGACAGAGACAGACAGAAAGACATGCTTTTTTTTTTTTTTTCCCCCAACCCAATTCCAGCTAGGCAAATGCTTCTAGGAGACCGTTGTTTCCCACTGAAGCATGCTGGATGTTACCCAGCTGTGATATTGAGTAATACCAGTATAATATTTCCTTATACAGTGCTTTCATACTGAAGAAGTGTTGAATAAGGTCTGCAAAACAAATTGCATAATGTTGGCTAAACCTATAAAAGTCTTCCAAGCCCACAAAATGTTATGTGCAACTTGACAGTCTGCAAAGCAGCACCTTGACTTTAGAAGAAACAAAAGTCAAGCTCAAATCTTTCTGATCACTGAATCTTAGAGGCAGGTTATGCAACAGTCAGAGGAAGAGGAGAAATTGAATGCCCATGCATGGGCAACCTAACCTATAATCGAATAAATGAGCAGCATATTTTTTTTATCTGTTGACTGAAGTGAGAGATGGAAAGTGAGTGCCAAGTAGCAGCAATTATAGCATTGTGCACATGACATTGAAGTTCAGGGTCAGTTGTTTCCATTATAAACCTCATTTTTCAGGGTTTATAACTTGGCTGCCTTAAATCTTATCTAGCTGAAACTGGCATGCAACTTGTCAGGATACCTATAGGATATCTTTTGCCATTTCTTTCATTAAAAAAAATAAAAAAATGCTTACATACATACGCTTGCTATTTTAATGCAGTTAACATGTTTTTAGTCATTATAAACGCTTCAGGGGAACAGAAAGATTCTAAGACATAGGGCAATATAAAAACTTTCAATACAGTGTATCAGAGAATTATAGAATCATTATAGTTGGGAGTGATCTTCAAGATCATCTACTTCCAAACCCCTGCCATAGGCAGGGACACCTCCCACCAGTCCAGGTTGCTCAAAGCCCCAGCCAGCCAGGTCTTGAACACTTCCAGGGATTGGGCCTCAAAAATTTCTCTGGGAAACCTCTTCCAGTGCCTCACCACCCTTATAGTGAAACATTTCTTTCTAATATCTAATCTAAATCTACCGTCTTCCAGTTTGAAGCCATTACCCCTCATCCTATCACTACATGCCCTTGTATAAAGTCCCTCCCTGTCTTTCCTGTAGGCCCCCTATAGGTCCCTTTCCTGTAAATCCTACCCTGGACTCTAAGAAAACTGATTGTATTCTTTCAAAATTTGCAGCTCAAATCGACACTGTACTTGTTAAGGTGGTGACAAGCTGTGTCTTCAGCCATACAGACAGGTTAAAAACCATTTTTCACTACTGTTTTTTCTCTCCATTTATTTGTCTATGATGTAAAATCTAGTTAGCAAGCTGAGTCAAGAAGCACAATGATGTCTTTAGTGCTGAGATAGAACTCAGATCCCCGCATTGCTAAGCCACAGGGAAAATAAGACACGACTATATTCTTTTCTAAGAAAAGAATACAGGAATGTAGATGCAACACCTAGCAAGAGAAGAGCAGAGATGGGAAATAAAACAAACAGAAGAAACACAGTTTTGATGAAATGTGGCATATAAACTCAGACCATTTATTCCAGGCTTCCGTGAACGAGGAAGAACAGGGAAACTGCAATTACAGTCACAACTCCCGAGTACAGACACTGTTGAGAGTGAATACTTCTTCCTCTGCTCCTTCCTGATGGTTCCGCTGCAAACACCAGCTCACTTAAGTGCATTTGAGGTGCTCTTCTGAGACTTTGTGAAGCTGCCACAGCTCCTTTATACATGGCACCCCTTCCAGGTAAACAGGTATATTATGGACACCAAGGTGGGGTCACTCTTCTAACACCCACCTTTACACAGCCTCCACTCTTCTATGTGATGAACGAAGACTCCCTCAGAGTCCCTGTCAGAGACAGTCAGAAAGTGTTTACAACAACTGGGCTATCTAGCTGCTCTTTCATCTGTTGGAAGAAATTTGTGAATACAGTGGTAAGACACATACCATGACCTACAGGAAACAGGTTTTGAGTGTCACAGCTCTGCATTTCCTGGCACATTAAAAAACATCTGTTGAAATTCACAGTTTGAATACCAAATGCCTAAATCATCTGAATCTACAGCTCCCATGAGAATTAGATACGACCAAGTGGGGTGAAAAAGGGTCTTGTTTCTTTGTTGTTGCTACTCGTCTGATTTTGCATTTCCAGAAGGGAAGATTAGACTCTTGCTGGCTAATCTGCACAGAGAGTGTACCAGACATTGACTTGAGTCATCCTCAGACTTCCTCTCTACCTCAATGCAGACTTAACATACTTTCCAGCTCCAAAAAGAAGGAACAGGGAAGCTTCACCGTGGACTGTGTAACAGAAGCAAGTCTCTGAAAAATCACATGCAAGGGAAGACAAGCAATATCTTGTTCAGAGCAGGGATTTGACCCCAGATCTCTTGCCCTCAGATAACTATCATAAGAAACAGACTTCAGAGTATTTAGAATTAGGACATTTTCTGCTGGAGATGGGTCATAATACACAATATACATATGTGTTAATTGAACCCACGAGCAAATAGATTAGCATGACTCCTTAACCTTGTACCTGAGATCCTCACCTGGGAGTTTAACTATTTATGTTGAATTTTGTGTCAGCAGGAAAGGTTGAGAGCAGCTGACCTAGGATATGCTGTGACTAGAGGGTAAGAACATGTTTTTGATAAGGCTGAGAATGATACTTTTGGTCTCATATCCTCAAAATTAAAATCATTCTAGTGGAACAAACATTCTCATTGTCCTACAGTGGGTAGTAATGTGTTCTCACATTGGTTTTCCTCCTTTTTGTGACTGTAGACCTTTGTTTTACCCACTTCTTTAAAAATTGCCTGGGGTTGAAAGGTTTCATTTTTAGCCAAAGGAGATATGTTTTCAGTACAATGTGGGTTTTTTTGTGTTTGTTTTTTTTTTTTTCCTGGGTTTTTGTTTATTTGTTTGTGGTTTTTATTGTTGTTGGGTTTTTTTTGAGAAGAGGAAAAAAAAATAAAGAGGAAACTGTCCAGTTTCTGGTTTTGTTCAACCAAACATACTTTAACATATTTAGGAATATTTTCACACTTCCACTTGGAAGGTAAAATCCAGCTTCAGGCATCATGCAAGCATTTTTACTGTGTTGGATAGAATGATAACAGTAGTGATTTGGGTCAGGTTTCTGCTGAGCTTTAAGTGATTTTTTTGGGGTTTACCAGACCATCAGACATTTTGATTCTTTTACAAAGGAAGATTGCAATTTCTGTCAGGAGAAATATATTTTAGTTTTATGAAAGAAAAAAAAAAGTCCAAAACCCTGACAAGTTTTGAGGGAGAGAAATGATGGTAGTTGGAAATTCTTTTGTATGTGTGTAAAAACTTGCATATAAGTAACATATCCAAGGTAGGAGTACAATACAGAACAGACCTGTAATCTTAGTTTATAAAGCTAGACACATGTTGTATAAGAGAGCCCACTCAAGCTCCCTGGGGGAATCTAGACACACAATTAGAGGTAAGCACAAAAAACATCCCCAAGGTAAAACATAATAATAAAAAAGTATTTTTTATAATAAAGAACTATATTAAAAAAAAAATAAAGTTGAGCATTGTATAATAAAAGCACAGAACCCAAGGCAAAAAAGATGCAGTCAATCTTCCAAATGATCTTTATGAGGGTTAAGGGAGAGTTGGTGATTTCACGAGAAACCTTGCAGAGCGAGGTACATATAGTCTCATTATACAGCACTGTCTGTGCAATAATGTCAGGGGTAGGGAGAAGGTAGATACAAAGACTGTCATTTGGCTTGTCATACATAACTAATAAAGCAGAACTGGAAACTAGTTGTCACTGCTTGTTCATGTGGGGCCAATTTCTGGCAACCGCAGACTATGGGCACCTGCCAATAACCCCGGGCAGAGAGAGCAGTGAGAGCAGGCATCTTCTCCCAGCACTCCAAGCTGGAGTGGCTGTGATGTTAACCCACTGTGACATGCCAAAGAGGAACATCCCAAGATGATGCTGAGACCTGCCAAGTTTCTTTCCCCATCTCCCTCGTATGTGTGTGTATCTCTCACAAACAGCAGCCTTAATCCACTTTTCAGGTTTGCACTGAAGGCATTTGCTGCCTCCTCTGTACAAAATGTGAATGAATCATGGTAAACATAAATCCAAGGGAAATTTCAGAATTAGAAAGTATAATAGAGAACCACATTCTCTTAATGTTAATTTTAATAATTAGAGTAACCATAATATTGCTAGACTGGTCTGAGCAGAATTTAACCAGTAACTTTTTCTTACAGTAGTCAGTCAAAAGAAACAGCTGCAAAAATGGCTTCACAATTCAAAGATTTTGTTTTATAGCTCTATATGACACTGCTGTCCTTACAAGCAAAATACCCTTTGAGACTGATGGGTATGCCTGCTCTAGGAGTGCAGAAATAAACCCAGTGAATTTCATATTTAGTAAGCCTCATGTCTGACACATTTTGTAATTTCAGGGGAAATCGATCCATCAGATAACTCTCTAAATTACATAGCCAACAAACTATAATTTCAGGCCTCCAGGATTTTTAATCATAATAAAAAGTATACCAAGTGGCCATGTATATTATTAATTTACAGATATAACTAGATGGAAGATACAATGTTCAGTAGTAATCTGTTTATGGAGACAGTCAGACAATCATATCAGACATAGGAACTCATTTTCCAGAGTAAGATTTAGTGATTAGCCATGGTGCCCTCATTTAATCTTTAAGTCTATAAAATTCAGTGGTCTGAAATCTATCTACCGCATTGAACACACCATTCAGATACCTGTGGCAGTATTTCGGGATCCAATCCCTCCAGCCATGAGTAACAGAAGTATTGTGCAATTGAGTAACCTCATATAGAACTGGTCCCTAAAGTAGGCCGAGAAAAACTATTAATATAACTATTGATATAATTTAGTTCATCACTTTCCCCTCTAAAGACAATTTCTGAAACTAATTCAGGCTGATTCTTGCCTAACTGGTTATCTATTCCACCCCATAGAGATATTTTTCAGAAATGTTGTTACATCCCATACCCATAAAAAATACAGTATGTGTAGCATATATATACTGTAATTAAAAAGAGACACTCGTGTTGATAAAAAGACAGTTGTTCCCACATAAGTGTAAAGACTGTCTTCTCTACCAATTAAGCATCAGCAGAATATGGGCTTTAATAGTCCTCTTGGGGAACTTGTCTTTTGTATCTATGATAAATACATGATTATAAGGACAAATTATATGAGCAGCAATAATTTCATAGTAATGTGATCATTAAAAGCCTTCACAACTGCAATACATCAATATTAATTGGGGACAGATGATCATTTTACTGACATGTTCAAGTCATTAGCCATATTTCAGTACTTCATGAATACCTGAATAGTCTTAATGATGTGATTTTTTTGAGATTCTTTCTTCAGTGGTCCTAAAATGATTGTTTATCTAAAAATTATGAAAAAAGGAGAAGAAGATAGAATGAATTACAAGTAGTGTCAGTGGCTGCGAGCTAAGGGTAGATAGAATTTAGCAAAATTCTGGTTTCTTTTCAGATATGAGAACAATTTATCGCAACTATTGTGGCGAAACAGCAGAATAAACCCTTCCTGCTGGGCCTGGGTCATGTTAAGTCCACAGTAATGGTTGCCGACATGGAGGACAGCGTCGCTCACAACTGTTGAGGGTACATAGCCTAGTACAGCAACCTGCTGAATCGTATTCCTTAATAATATTCAATGCCTTGACTGTCTGCTTCAAAGACCATTTCTCATGTGAGCAATGAGCACTGATTCTCTGCACAGGTCTGTCCTTTATTTCCATTCCCTGCGACCATGGATTGGTAAATAATTTTGTTACCTACCATGGATAGGCTGTTGAAAAAGCCACACTAACTTGCAGATAACAATTTTGCAAGAAGAATGGTAAACCCTATAAAATAATCTCTTGAAATCTGAAGTGAAATGACAGAATATAAATGCAGATTACATTTTGTGTCTGAAAGGGTATTATAAACCCACAGCTCCTGCTCATGGAGATGTTAATGCCAGGTATTAGTCACTAAAGTGTTTGATCCGTTCCATGATATCACACCTGCTGATTTGTTTTCCACTGTAGACTCATGTCATGATTTGATACAAACCAAAGACTGTCCTGGCTCTATACAGTTATTTATAACTATAGAAGAAAGATATAATATGAATAAACATATAAATTATGTTTTGGATAAGGGTAACTGGACACATTAATCACATTTATACACTCATTAAAAAGGGTTGAAGAGTTAATTTTCACTGCAGTTGTTTAATAAGACACCAGGTGTCGTCATTAGGGCTGCTATCAAGAACATTTATCTTGCCTAAGCAGAAGTTAGTAGCTATAAAAAAGTAACTTTTGCAATCTAGACTGCACTGTGCTGATACTGTCTCTTAGTGCTCTGTTTCCAGTAGCCATGACTGTCAAGGTGAATTATCCTGACGTGAAAATAACCAACAGACCTAACAAAAACATACCTACAGGCTCATGCGCATAAATATATACATATTAACTTTAATATTAGAAAAAAACCTATATTCATGTGCTGCCACAGAAATGAAATTGAACATTCAGCTGTAGAACAGGTATAATGTGGCTGTTTGTTTTAACTCTGAGTTGCAAAACAGCGTATCTTCAGAATGAAACATTTATATACATAAAACAAGTATTATTTTAACATTAATATTTTACAGTTAAATTTTAATTAACATTCTTTGCAGTCTAGAATTCACACAGAAAAGCTAAAAATCTTTTTCCTACTGTGCTATATTAATTCTTCATGGAAGACATCACAGGGTGACGCTGCAGGATGATGCTTAAATCTGTGGAGCCAGCTATTGGGCTGGGCAAGAGGAGAGATGCTCATCTTGGGTCAGGAATACCTTGGTTCAGTTTCTTCCCCTACTTGAGTTTTGAATCCACTGCTCTCATCTAAATCTTCTAATGATCAAACTACTAGACATTGCCAAATCCCATCCTCTATCTTCCCTTTTGATGCTGTTTTATGTTTTAAAAAAATTTTTATAGAAAAAAAAATATTCCTGTGTTTAGTGATTGGGACATTTCCTTATGATTTAAAGAGGTCAAATGAAGTAGAAAAGCTCTGGGAGAGCCACAGAGAGATACACCAGCAACTGTGTAAAGCCATTCATGTGGGAAAAAGGAATTCTTGGTCCGTGGTTTATTTAATCTGCCTCTTTTAACTGATTCTCTCACAGCTTTAGTAGGACTTTGAAGACATGAATTATCTGGTTTGAAAATTATGCTCTTTTTGTATGTGGGAAACATAAGTGTTTTTTTGTTATCTTTTGTATACAGTCTACTAACTGGATAATCACTTGTGCTCAAAATGTGTAAATGGTATATCAGAGGTCTAAACAGATGCTTTTCAGAGTAATGGAAGGAATGGATTCTTAAAAAAGAATATGTGATTTCTCCACTATTAGGAACATTAGTGTATTGGGTATTTACTACAGAAAAATATCTCTACTTTTTTATTCCATTAACTAAGAAGATGCCAAGAGCTACAGAAGTATGAATGCAGCCTGGTATTATTCATACAGAGTGCAATTATATTAAACCATTCAAGTAATTGCGCTTATCCTCTGAAGAAAGAACAAAAATGCCAGATAGAAAACATTGGCTTCAAGAGCTTAATACATCTATAACATAATTTGGTGTAAAACTAGAACTTCAAAATAAGTTCTCATGGTACATTCAGCAAGACGGCAAAAATTCTTAATTACTAACTTTTTCGCTTGTTATCAAGTGGTATTAGCCAGTTTTGAGTCTTTCATGTGGAATAAACCACAACATTCACCTTTGCCACCTGATCTTTTCTTTGTGAAAGAAGAGGACATGAATTGTGTGCTTGAATTTTTTTTATCTATGGGAAATACAAGCGAGAACCTGGAGGAAATAATCTTGCAAGTAATGAAAACCTTGCCTGATTTAATCTTCGGACTGAAAAATGTAGCTGGCATCAAATTTCTCTTTTTCTTTATTCTCCAATTTCCGTGACATAAATGTAGTTCATTTCTCAGGAAATCAATAATAGACTAACTTTCCTGGGCTAAACTGGGTATCTCTAGGACATCCTATCCTCTCCTTCCCTCTCTTATGTTCCAGTTTGGTGGCAGGAGATGCACACATCATCACAGACTGCTTGATACCGGGAGCTCACAAGTTGTGGTCTGTTAATGGATACTAAGCCAAGCGTGTTAGCTGCTAAACCAAGTAACCTGGTAGGCAGGAGATTGCTATTGTTATTTTGACAAAAATAAAATTGAGGGAAAGAAAGCATGATAAAACTAAACATAATAAAATAGTTATGATGAGATGGCATTGCCTCCGGAACTAGTAATGACTTGCCATTGATCAAACTTCTCAGCTTCTATTCCTCCTATTAGACTCTCATTGAAGTGAAACTTGGACATAGTGAGGCTTTTTAGATTTCCCATCATACTGTGATCCAAGACTTTAAAAAAACCACAATGAACTACTAAAAATTTTATGGTTTATTAATTTTTTATTGCAAGAAGTAAACAAAGACAGTTTTGCCGTATTTTGGATATGTTTTTCTAATTAAGACTACTATCCAGTGCCATAAATGTAGTGTCTATAACTTACCTACTTTTTCCAGCTTCTAAATCTGTATGAGTGCAAACAAATGACAAATAAAACATGTTTAGGGGTCCAAAAGCATGTTGCGTCTGTAGGAGTTCTTATAAGGATCACATGTAATGCATTTTGCTAGGATTATTTGAAAACCGCATGCGTTCTCCTCTCAATCTGAAAGTACAAAACACTGTCAAAAAAGAGCACTTTCACCACAGATGTCTCTATGAGATACAGCCATAGATAACTAGCCCTGGTAAGAGGAACAGCCGCCTCCTGTGTCAAGCAGAATGTAATTGTATTCAATACTATTGACATCTGTTTCTCCCAGGATAGCACCATGGCTGGCTGGTATTGCACACACACTACTCGTTAATAATGATAAGTTCACATGGAGTGCGGTGTCAAAGATTTGATCTTGAGTATCTAGACTAGGAGCTGAAAGTGATGAGAATCAGTGAATGTTGGAGGGGTTGGATGTTTGCTTCACTCTGCAATTCATGTGCTACGTCGAGTGAGTCCAGCTGCAGAGCCATCCCGCTCGGCTACGCAGAAATCTCTGGATGAAGCTACTGTTAATTCGAGGCAGCCAAATCTGCTCCAAATCAGTTTTTATCCTCTTCTTTCCTTTCTGGTCCTGGCTACATTGGGGTCTTTCGGTTTTCTAGTCTGAAAGAGTGGCAGAAAACATAATTACAACAGCATGTTCAGAACACTGCTAGAGAAGTCCTCAACTAAATTCCTGAGAAAGCAGCATTCACCCATTTTACTGCTTAGTGTCTGTTAAGTCTGTTCTGATGGCATGAACTCTCCATTTCAATTTCTTCATGAGTAAAATGAGAATAATGCACAATTTCACCGAAAGAGTGAAGGCTGTGAGAATACTCTCCTTACAGCTTCTCTACTTCATTCTGCAGCAATGATTATTTTAATTTTTTTCCGTGAGTGACAGTCTTACAGTGAGATATGATCTCATTAGTTGACACTATTTTTTTCATGATTAAACCAAAGCCTAATGAAGATAAGATTCAAAACTAACACCTCATGATTTATTTATCATCTATGTATGTATGTATCTATCTATCTATTTCTCTATCTATCTATCTATCTATCTATTTTGACTAATTTGAAAGGTGATAAACAGACCATCCTATTTTTTGGTTCGCATGCAGAAAAGTCCTTGTTATGCCCACAATTTAAGGTATGTTTAACTTCACCACAGCTGTAAACCACATGCAATGGCACAGAAATTGGCAAGCACACAGAGAGGATGCCTGCAGTCTTTCTAAATGATAACTTATCAGTTAATAAAACAAGTCACTATCTCAACTTTTTGGGGGATGTGTTGAATATTTATCAAAATTTCAAGTATATTTGAGAAGTTTAATTACACATTCACATTAACTTCTTTACAAACATTGATATAAATGCAGTTCTGCAGTATGGCCATGCTTTCATTCTTAGTATTATCTTCTGCCGTCTCACTGTTCCAAATACTTTGATTTTTCTTTTTACATAGAATCATAGAATGGTTAGAGTTGGAAGGGACCTTAAAGATCATCTAGTTCCAACCACTCTATAGGGCATGCCTCACTGTCCTGAAACATTGATTATGTACACCTACACTTCAAAACTCAGAAGTAACAAGTCTGCTTAAGTCTGCTACTTGTCTTTATGTAACCAGTTCAGTAGGCATTTTTCACCTGATTTTCAAGAAATGTATTAATATATACTTATATATGCACTTATACATACACATGTATAAATATACCTTTATACATACCCATATCTGAATAAGACAGCTGGCCTATTTGAAAAAAAATGCCATTCGCAGGACATATATTTTGTCCCATCAACTAAATAGAAGGTATTCAGTTGTTGGATTTTTAGAAATTTTATTTTCCATACTACACTATTTCTGAGTGATTATGCCAGTGGAGACTAGGTTCTTTCAATACTGGTATCTTCTGTCTTTAAGGTGGTGGGTAGTTGGAAACTTCTGCACATCACTAGTCATTTCTACAAAGAGGAACGTGCTCCTGGTCAACTATTGTCCTAGGACTTTTCTTTCATTTTCACCTACAGAACACTTGACCTCTACTGTGGAACAGTAAAGTATTTTTATTAACATTTTAGTTAGTCTGGTCAGTAATTCTGCTCCCTCACTTTGATGCTTTTTCTTGAGTTCTCCAGAGACGCTTTGATCATGGGCAAAATTGCTTTTTCATGACCTTATTTAATATGCAGAATAAGCTTCACTACCAGGTGCCATGGTTTTCCTTCATTGAGATTTCCCTGAGGAAATTCTGGCCTTTGTGTAAATCTCCTTCTGACTCCTTTGTTCTTCAAAATGTAGGCAGTGCTGAAACTCCTAATTCTGCATTTGGAAATGCTCTTTCTGAGATTTTTTCTTTAATTTCATTTCCTTTTTTTTTTTTCCGGTGAGACCAAGGCCAACTCCTTTCCTGTATTGGCACATATTTGAAATGAGGTGACACTCCCTGGCTGTCTTCCACAGCTGCATTCTGAAACCTGGGGCTTCCCAAAACAATTTTCTTTCACTCAGATTTTTCCCTCTCACTTTTTATTCCGGGTCTTTTAATTGCATGAATCTAAATGAAAAGTTGGTTTTGTACTGTATTGCATGCTAGCTCTTTCTCTCTTGGACCTATTGCACGTTATACTATAGTTAGATACATATTATTCTTTATTCTGTGTGGTTCATAATTTCTGAAGTAAATTTCAGTATCTTCTTCAAAGTTGTAACTAGTCTTTTGTCTTTCATGTACTCTACTGAAGCTGTCTGTCATAACACGGAGCACAGCACTAGCCACATGGAGCACTACACAGTTGTGTGAAGCTACTTGTACTGGTGTTATCATCTCGGGCATCTGCATGTGTGTGCCCATTGCTCTAGGCAGGTATGCCCCATGGCTCAGGTTTATTTAACTAATAATTGGTAATGTTTTATTTTATCTCATAAGGCAGAAATTATATGTCTCAAAATATTTATCTTCATATTTGAGGCACTAACAAAAGCATTTTCTTTTCACACACGGTGCTTAACCTGTGCTACTGAAAATACTATAGTTGGCAATGTAATCCACAGGTGAGGTATGGATTTTGTACTTGTCTCCCAACACCACCCTAGCTCCCAAAGACCCTTATATAAGATGAGAAGTAAAGTTTTGAAAACTCCTACAGGCATGAACACAATAAAGTTTACAGGATGCAGCCAGATCCTCAGAAAAATATGAGCCCGCTGATGACTGTCCAGGTCAGACTTTGGGCCATGAAAGAGGGCCTGTCAGCCCTATGAAAAACAGCAAAGCATACAGCACGAAGAGCTTGTGTCTCAGTGAGCCTCAGCATTTTGAGGCGATACTGAATTTTTCTGAGGGTAGAAAGCAAGCAGCTAGTACCACAGCAGAGCTTTGGTGCAGAGTAATATTTAGGCTACATCCCATAAGGTTTGGGTGGTGACCGTGAAGCTAGCTGGGGCGCGGGCTGCGGGTCTCTAGAGTTAACGTCTTGCAAGGCTGCAGTTTGAACTAAAACAGCTCGGTAGGCTCTTGTTGCAATCTCCGTACTCTTGGCAGCGCGGTCCCAGGGGAGCCATGTAATACCAGTGAGTTACATGTTTGCACCTTTTGAAGGTTACTCCCACGGACTCGCTGTCAAAAGCAGAATGCTAACGCTTTTCATTATACTTCCTTCAGGTTCAGCACATGTCAGGGAAAGAACTGCCTTGTACTTGTGAATACATCTGCCTGCAGGTGCAAGAGACTTCCAACAGGAACAGCAAGTGAAAGAAAAGATGTGTTTCAACCTAGTGCAGTTTCCCTAGAAGGGCATAACACTGAAGTGGGAAAATAAGGGCGGGTTGATTCTCCATCACAGCCGTGAGGAGGAGAACAGCATACAAAAAAAAACCCACCAACAAACAAAAACAAACAAACAAACAAAAAAAGATGTTAACTGAGCTGGTTCTTAACAAATATTGTACAATTTATAGTTCACAATCATTCAAATAGAAAGATCTTCCTATGTAATAGCTCTGTGGTTTGTTTTTTTTTGTTTTCTTTCTTTCCTTCTGATGCTACATCTTCCAGACTATCCCTTCTAGCTGTTTGTTTCTTCCTTTTCAAATTAGTCAAAATTCCAATAAGGTTCAGAAAACCAAACAAATAAAAACAATCACATAGCAGGTCCTGAACTAACCTTTAGGGATTTAAAAAGAGAGAATTTCTTTAAAGCAGACTTTTTTCTTTCCTTTTGCCTTTTTTTTTTTCCTCCGAAAAAACTGCTTCCATTACTATCTTATTCTTAAAAGCAATCCCTGAGGCCATGGAAAACCAATCCCACGCCAGGAAGAGGCAGGTCAACATAAATACTGGTTTTTTTTCATAAAAAGATTCATGGAAGGCTCTGGGTCTTAAGTAGTTCCACACTCTTGTTTTCTCACTACACATTTGCCCCCTAATCTTAACATACATGAATGTGTAGCCTGTGTCCTGTGCTGTCCACAGTCAACAGATCCACCGTAAATCTTCAATGGTAAGCAACATCTACAGATGTGGAAGAAAAGGATGGTGAGAGATTCAGGATCACTAAGCAGCGAAGATTTTAGTAAAGGTAAAAGAATATATTTGTGTGTGTATATATTATCTTTTTCTAATTTGTCATTCTTTTGCATTTTTAGACAAAGAACAAATTCAAACCTGGGAAAAAAAAGTTTAAAAAATTTCATTTTACTTTTCCTTGTTCCAACTAGTGAAAGAAACTGATTCTAAATCAGTCTGAAAAAATAATCAGGTAAAATGTGAAAGGAGGTTATCATCTCTGCAAACCAAAATTAAGCTGTCACAATCAAAGTTAAAACTGATGTGCTGTCTCTGTAAGATGACTGATGAATTTTTCAGCCTATAGTGGCAAATCAAGCTAGCAGAACAATAGTATGCATTCGGTGTCGACTGAATGAACAGAATATACTTTTTTCCTTTTTTTTTTTTTTTCCTGAAAGATGCTGGATAAAAACATTGCTGTTTTCCACATCTCCAGAAGCTCTTTCTGAACTGTGCAATATTTCCATAGCTTGGCTATCAGCCAGAGTTGTTTAACACCAGAGTGTTTCACTGGTCTGCTTCACATCGCACGTCCACAAATTGCAATGCGTGTATGTCCTGACCTTTGTAACCATGGAGGAGGATTTGAAGATGGCCAGAGGCTCCTTGCAACCTAAATTATTCTGTGATGCTATAGAATTCTGGAGACTTTCCATGATAGACTCAATTCTTCTTCTCAGATTCATCCATTCACACTGGAGTTAGTGTAGCTAACGTAATTTCCCTTTGCACCCATGAAATCCTAGTGGGCGAAGAGGGTAAGCTATGAAAAGCAAGGTGTTACAAACAACATGGCTATTTGGAGTTCAGTAATATTCTAATAATAAACCAACAAATATATTTTAGCTTTATTTTCTCCAAGTTTATTTAATCTGTCTTTATCTGGACCTCTAACCCATTGTAATAACGCAGCGCTGCTATTGCTAACGAAGAAAGTGTAAGGTATATCACAAAGTTTTCATTTTCTGCAAAATCTCTTGTGAAATTTTTATAAAATAAATC
>JAOXJK010000001.1:102758401-102769617 GCA_025774025.1 Xenus cinereus | reverse complement strand
AAATCAGTGGAAAGTCCACTTCAGAAATGATCAAATGCTTGGGACATAGTATCATTATTCATGGAAAAAACCAACAACAAAATGTTGCAATAATCCTGTAGAAATATCAGATAATATTGTACTGATGTGCAAATTTTCTTGTAGTTGGCTACCTTTGGCTTTTCCATGTAATATAGGCATATAAATATATTTCAGTTCATCTAAATACTGTTTCTATTTCTTCCAGTTTTAATTTAGGCAGCTTTACTGATGCTTTCCTTTATTAACTCTCATAAACATGGTAGTGGTGCTGTCATATATATGATATTTATAAAGCCACTGACAGGAAAGACTGTGTACCAGAAATGCCTTTATATATTTCTTGTCCATTCACAGAAGATAATAACAATGGACAAAAGCCATTAATTAATAAACTCAAAGCAGGCCCCTTACAAATCTGTGTCAGCACATTTTCTTGGAAACAAGAATATTTTTTCACAGTTGCACATAGTAATTTTAATGCAGGATTTTCTGATCTTGTTCAATGGACATCTTTTCAAGAACCAATATTGAGTGTAGCAGTGTACGAGGCTATCAGAAAGCAGTTGATAATGAGCTCTGACACAGTGAAGATGGAATTTTTGCTTTAAGGTATGCTATTAAGGTGTGTGAAATTACAAGTGCTGGGATCATGTGTGACACTCATATGATGAAGGAGAAATACTTTTATCTTTGAATCACGTGCTGGCCTTTGTAAAACAGATCTTTAAAAGATAGTGAAGTTTTAAAAATTAAAATTGTGTTTACAAAAGTTAGAGAGCTAGGAAAATACAGTTTGTCCTTTAACACCAATGATGTTAGTAGTTTGGGGAGCGTTCTAGTGTACCATGCAGTTGTACAGGATGTGTGATGCACTGAGTTCATTATTACTGACACTGTATGCATTTTTCACATTTTTATCTACATCACATGGAAGAAGTGAGATATATGTAGCACATATAAGATAGGTGAGATAAAAACATTACTGACTTGAAAAGAAACCCCATAACCTCTGTTATAGTCCTCTGAAGTTACATACAGATTTAACTGAGTCTATAAAAGCAAGGAAAAAAGGGGGTAACCCTGAAAGAAATTATTCAAATACCTGCCTCTTTCAAGAGTAACAGTCCAAAAAGAGAGGTTAACAATCTGTCAGTACCTATAGGATTATGCATGTGTACATAGTGATTAAGAAAACTGACAAGTTACAACTGTGCTGCACTGAGAAGAGAAAAACATAATTAAAACTAAATATAAAACCATATATCAAATCAATTTTAAAAAGAGGCATCAGTTCCAAGAGAAGTTGAAGAGACTACACTAATACGGAGAATGATTTTATGAAAGCAGGGTTTTATGAATGCATGATTTTAAGGAAGAAGGAACTGCGTGACAGAGGATTTGCAAGCACAAAGTCTGTGTTTGCTTCATGAAAGGAATGAAAGCATGGAGTTGCAGTTGAAGACTAGAAGTTGGGGAGAGGAGAGGGAATGCAGAAAGAAAGCTCTCAGGAAAAATTTCAGGGCATTCTGAATACAAGAATGAACCCAACTAAATTCTTGGAGGTGATATATGGGAATTTGAATTGGAAGTGCTAAAACGCTGAAACAAAAGTAATGGATAGTTTAAAGCTGAGGTCCTCAGCCTAAAAGCTCCTTTTAAGGCAATCAGAATTCTGAAGAGAGAAGGTGTGACTTCATTGCATACTGTGTAGCCCACTCTCCATGGTAAACTGGAGCCTGTAAGCCTTTAACAGTCTAAAGAGACTTAATCCATCTTCCCTCACTCCAAGAGCCTGAACAACATGGTACCCATATGCTCTTCACTCCAGTGATGGGATCATGACTTCTGACCTCAGCTTTTAGGCCTTCCTAGAAGAGCACTATGGAGGGTCTTGATTGCACTACTTTTGCAGCGTGACTCAATAAATGAGCACAGTAAAAAGTGGAGAAAGAAGCAACAAGGGAAAAAATAATAAAAACCGTACAGGGGCACCACAGCTAAAGGATACAGCTGCAGGAAATATGTTTATGTCTTAATTCTGATGTGTTACAGTGTCTCTCCTGAGTGTATTTCTGCCCCACAAGCTAACTGAAATTCAGATTTTTGGTGCAAGATGTGCTGAATGTGATAGTGAATTCCCATGGCTCTTGCCAGAAAGATAATAGAATTATTGGCACTGTGTCTGAAGAGAAATAAAAGGATTAGAGGGAGCTCAAAATGTCCTGGGATTGATTCTGATATTGATTCATTGTGAAGGAATTCACATGAGTGATGAGAATTGTTTGGAAATATTTGGCTCTTGATACATCTGCTATAAAATTATGCTTTAAATTAAGCAGATGTTAAAAGAAGTAAAGTGTAAGGGAACAAGTAGAAAAGAAGAGCACACTGCTAAATTTAACACACATGCATGAATTCACTATGAATGGGAAAACAGAACACTGTGGAGGCAGGAGATGATTGCTACCTATGCATTGGGACTAGAGTGATCGAACATACTCCTCTTCAGTGTTGGGATGCATTTCTCTTGGAATTACTTGGTAAAAATACAGCATAGGAGCATGCTAGTTTAATTTCTGTTTAGTTTCTTTTTCAAAGAACTAGTGGTGATAGATTTTAAGCAGTAATGCCGTATAACATCATACCACAGGTATCAAGTGAACATTCTCTAGATAAGAGTAATGAGTGTGATGATGGAAAGACCACGTGAGAGGTTTCCAGTGAATTTCAATTACCTCTACCAAGGGCTTTGTGAATAACAGATAACTGGTTCTGCTGGGCCCAGACTGCAGATCCATGGGCATCCATCCATCCATCCATCCATCCTACCCACCAAACAGAATGTGCTCCCATGTCACTGGGAAACTGTTAATTGGCAGAATTGACTTAAACAGACGTTGTGAAAGGAAGCACAAGGAGATGTGTGAGATTGGATCGAGGTCATTCCTTTGAGATACTTAAGACATTCAACTTTTAGTCCTGTTCATGGAAAAGCACCTTGAATTAGGACACATTAGTCAAGGTTCAGTCTCATAGAAGTATTGACAAAGAGTTTCAAGGCAGGAGCTGGTTTCCTAAGAGCAGATGAAGAAGGCACACATCTGTCCATACCTGTTTGTATTGACATGGCATTGTTTGTAGTTTCTGGGGGGGAGGGACATTTGGCAAAATTACCACTCCCATAATATATTTAATCTTTCTCTTTCTTTCTTTTCTTTCTTTCTTTCTTTATTTATTTATTTTTCTTTCTTTTCTTCCATATTGTACAGAGGGAAGATAAGGTTGGTTCTGGAGCAGAACTGCTATCAGCAGAGAACGGTGGTGTGGAAAATAGAGATTTCTTTTAATCTACCTGCATATTGGCAGTCTATCTGGGACCTGGTGCAGTTACTCGGAACTCACTTGCCCAGTGCTCCCGTGGGATATGAGGGACACCCACAGCAGAAGACAAGCAACATCGTGTGTAAAACAGACCTACAAAGACAACACAGAACTGGACCATGAAGGCATCCGTGACTATCACTGTTTATTTCAGCAGCATACTTTTGGGAAAATTTGCTGCAGATTTTCATGTAGTGCTAAGAAAAAAACAGAACCAGAAAGATTCTATCTTATTAATTTGGCTTTGTTGGTTTTGCAAGGAGTTGTTTGGTTGGGTTTTTTTTGTGACTGCTAGTTTTAAAAACATCTTGTACATGTTAAACAGAAGATGACTATTTTATTTGTTTAAAAATTTCAATACTGTGGTTTTTTTTCATCCTGTTCTTTCACAGAAAGAACATAGAAAGAAAACCAAATATGAAGAGAAAGAAGTGAGGAGAAAAAAGTAATTGATCTGTTTCTTCTTATTTATTGACTCTTTTTTAAATCTTCTGTCAGAATGACTAGCTCACAGGAGTTAGGAACTTAATTTAAGGGAAAGCCTTTGTGAGGCAATTTTACCTTTCTCTCAAGTTAGTCTTCATCTTACTTTTATATTGCAAGAATCCTGTTAGCCTACTATCACGAAGTGCAGTTAAGCTAGGGCACTGTAAAAATCATACAATTAACAATCAAATATATTCTGTATCCATAGCAGATAAATGTTTCCCCTTAATATTTTCTTTTTCTAGACTTGAGGCTTCAATTTCCAGCCTGTGTACTGTGCTACTACATCCTTTCTCTACTCACAGCTGTTGACTCCAGCATCTGATGACAGCTTCAGAGAAAGGGCACATCATCAGGCTTTGCTTATAGGAAATGTATTTTAAAAAACCCCTGTGGTCTATACTAGAAATAATATCATTCAATACACAAGAAAATTTGCACTGTCTATCCAACTGAAATGCCATGAAATTTCATCAGTTTCCTTTCAGAGTGTTTATGTGTTACAGCAATGACCGATATTTCACAGCTAAACCTGCCTGTAGAGCAAGTAGCTTATTTTGATATTATAAACTGAGCTTCGTTTGGTGGACAGTGAGCAAGCACACACAAACATAATAGCATCTTAGAGATGCTTGTAACCCCAAATTTCCTGGCTTAAAGACGATGATAAAAGAAGTATTATTTATTTGGATTTGATTCTGAGAGAGTATTTCAGAACCACTGAACCTGTTAAGAGACTGAAACAAGAGGTATATTAGAACCATTAATTAGCACCATTCCTGACAAATACAGCCATGAGTTTGTTAGGCCCATTACTGGAGAGAGGGAAATATGTGTGTGTGAGAATCCATCTTTAAATTGCCAAAACGTGACCTTATTTTGCTCCCACTGCTCTCCAGATCTGTCATGACTCATGCTCTGATTTGAGGAGGGGGAGCGGTTTGCTCAGCTGTCCCTGGTTACACAGCCTCTTGCTGTGGCCTGCATCTCTCATGCTTTTGATGAGTCTGGGCTGCTTTATAGAGGCTCATGGGGAGGTAACAGCACAGCAGCACTGTATAGTGTTGTAGCCTGCGATGTCCAGTGCCACGTAGCGCCTTCTGGGAGAGGCAGCCAGCCAGCATATGCATCAGCATTCAGACAGGTCAGGCAGGCAGGTTTCACATAACATCCTGCGTGCCTCATTTCTCCCGAAATGATCCCAATTTTCTGTAAAAGAAAATGCCTTTCTGCTGCGTGGAGAGGTCCCTAAGCTGGCTACAATGTTCAAAATTTGCAAAGCTATTCCTCTCAAATACACCAGATGTCGAAGTGGCATGAACATTGCTAGCCACACAAGATGGGCTGGATAACTGGGGTTTTATGACAGGATGGTAAGTGATAAATTAGTTAACAGTGTTACAGTGTAAATGGTAATGGGAATAATTGGGCTTCACAAGTGACATCCTATTTAAATGAACGGGTAAAGTTCATGTTTTTCTTACTACAATTGTTGAAATAGATGTGACGTCTAAAGAACAGGGCACATCATTTTATCTGAATAAAGAAATAATTACTTTAAATCAGCTAATGAAAATATAGGTTTGTGGGTTTTTTTATTACAAAGGTTTGGGTTTTGCTTTCTATGTATGGGAAAATCTTAACTAAATATAGATCTAGGCTTCATGGCTAATAATGACATAACTTTCCAAAGACTTCAGTCAGAGAGATTTTACAAGCTAATAAGCTAGTATCCTTGATTTCTGTATTTTCTATCTATGTTTATAATCTCCAGTCTGTCTTTTCTTTATGAACAGAAGCCTTAGACTGCTAGGCAGTCCCTTCTACATGTCCATATTTATGTGGATACTCCTTGCTTTATGGTACTTTTTCATTCCCAAGCAGCAGTGTCATTGAGGACTCCTACTGAAAGCAAATTTTGTGGCTGTTATGCATGGTTTACCATTGGCAATAATGAGAAAATAGAACCTGCTTTAATTAAACAACAATAAATTAGCAGTGATGATTTACTGAGGATAATTATTCTTTATTAAAAAATGTAGCTTGATATGTGTTGTTCTTTCCATGCATCATCAACTTCTTCCTAAATAGTCTGCCTTACACTTCCATGGTTAGTATTTGTGCAGTGTTTGCTGTAAGGCTGAAAACAACCAGTGATTAAAACCAGTGTCCGCCACGTGTTTGAAGGAGCTAATGGCCCCCTTTGGAGTTGCTAATTGGCAAGTTCTGCAACTCCAGGCTTTTGAGGTATGGTTGCCATGGAAAAATTGCTTTGAAGTTGGCAGTTGTGAATATTTGACCACAATTTTTCCTAGTTTGGAGACTGGATGAAAAGCACTGTCATCTCTCCCACAGGGCAAAAGATATCTGGAGAAACTGTGCAAAATGATTACCCATCAGAGTGGGCAGAACAGTGGCAGATGATGACAAACAAGGTTTTCCCAATGGATTTCATTTCCCTGTCTGTTTATTGTTTGTTTGGAGCTTTTCATGTTTCTGTTTTGTTTGGGTTTGGGTGGGTTTTTTTGGTCAGTCTTTGATCTGATAAGAATATCAGTGGATGAATACAGGTTAATAACTTCCATTTAACCTAAGCATTTGTAAAGGAAATGCACTGTCCGTCACTGAGAGAAAGGCTGATCTTCCTGCAGTACACTATATAAATATACATAAAACAACCTTCAGAAAGTGCTTTTGAGAATTCCCATCATCTGTATTGGAAAAGATGCAGACCAGCTTGTTCCAGTACCACTAAAATGACTGAAAGGTATTTTCGTAAATTGCTTATGTCATACCATAACATTAAGGAAAACAACATGTGGCTTACCCCTTCACGCAATCTTGTGTCACAATTTTTGATGTTCTCCAATGATGCATTAGGTTGCCTACTGTCTGCCTGTCAGATTTTAAAGTAATCTTTTTTGTAAATCAGTTTGCCAGTTTGCACAAAATTTAAACTGACAGTCATTGACCTTAACCAATATATGCACTGAATGCAATAAAAACAGAGACAGATGTTACATATGAAAACATAGCTTTTTCTCGTTTTTCTGACTACTTATTATTTTTTCTCTATTACTCCCATAAAACTATAAAAGATGTGGTGATACCACTGGACACTGGTGAATTATCCTGAAACAGCTTTGCTGATATACCTCAGCTATATACTTCAGTTTTCTCTAAACAAAGACTACCCATCATGTTAAATTGTGCGCTGATACGGATACTGGGTATCAATCTGCGCAAAATAAACCTATTTCATGTTTTGATTTAAACTTAATTTGGAGAAGCTCTTTCCAGAGGGATGAATATTATCTGGAGAGACATTTATGCATACATCATAAAAAGATCTTTTCATAGCACACTGACAGAGCAGTTATGATTCTTGAATGTGAGAAGATGAATTTTAAAGAAATCTTTTCCTTAACATAGTCCTTAAAATACTAACAGTGAAAGAGGGACCAAAAAATAAACATGCTTGGATGACATAAATACAACGTGATGATACACTGGAAAAGTAAGATTTTTTTTTTTTCAGTTATGTGGTCTGACCTGAGGCAAGTCAGACTTCCCCAACACCTCTTGGAAAATGAGTTTTTGAGGCTAGGAGGACTATGCTGAAAATGCGAAGTTAGAAGTAATAAAACTGTAAGTGTTCATAAAGAGTTAATTTTTTATGTAAAATCTGAGCGATGTCTATTCTTGTCTTGTTTGACATACACAACTTTTACTTCTCAGATGAAAGGTTAAGTCTTTTTGATACCAAAGGAAAGTATCCTCATGACCACAGCTGGGCATATACTGGCATATATTCCAGCATATACTGGAATTTTGATATCTAGAGAACTTAGTTTGATAGATTTCACTGTCTTCATTGGTCATAGTGAACTCTGCTTTAAGATATCGCAAACCACTTTATCAATTTTTTAATGTATAATTAGTCCCCAAAAGTGCTGCTTTATATGCTAAACAAAATTGGTTTTTTCTTTTCTTTAAAGTCACAGGTATAACCCTTGTCGCTATTGAATAACAGTGACTAAAACCAGGCCTTCTCTGGTCTCCAGTTCTGTCCTACTAGCTGAGTGGTTATATTTATTTTACAGGTTCAGAAATGTTAGCATGTTTATGTTCTGTCACAGAGCAAATTTATCTGGAGTACTTAAAATTAAAATAACTCTATAAAGAAGAACAAGTTGCCTTTTTTCTTTTTTTTTAAGATGCTGTCGCAAAATGATCCGAAATTGAATCTGAGATGGTCAGGAATGTCACAGACCAGTGTAGCATATTGGAGCAAAGAAAAAGAATAGCCTGGGCACTTTTAATTCGGACGGTAGCACAGAATAGATGAAAACTAACACTGAGGTGACATAGTTAATGTATTACATAGGAAAGAATGAGACGACATATGAAGAAACTAGACCCTGATCTTAAAGCTACTGAAGTCAAAGCAAATTTGCCTTCTCTGTAGGGCAGCAAAGACGACTGGAAAGGGTAAGATCACACTCCTTGTAGTTACAAGTCCAGAAGTCTCTTGGGCATGCTTCGCATTGCACTCTTTGGCATAGGAAATGACAAAACCCACTGGTTTTGCAGAGTAGGTGTGAAATGCCACTCATTTCTGTGTTTAAGAAAGGGTAAAAGATTGCCAGTGTTGATGGAAAAAGTAGAATGAGCCAGAGAAAAAATATGTTGCTCCACAGGAAGCAGATTCAGAGGGAAAACTCACCCTATATTTTAGTCTGACAGTAAATATGCTAGATTTATAAATAAACTGAAGGTGTCATTCCACTTTACAGCTTCTTCATTTGTGAAGTCTGCTCAATATGTCTTTTTTCTACCATACAGAGGGCCATTTCCTCAAATTTCTCTTATGCCAATGTAAATATTTGTATTACAGGACTCTTTGGGTTTTTTAATATTTTCCTTTTTTTTTTTTTTTTTTTATTCATGTTACTGACTAGGCTTAGAGCACAGAGTATCTCCTGCAGCAGCATGACTGATAAACTGATAAAGTGCAATGACACTGTGGGCACGAACAGACAGGGCACAGCAGGACTCTCCATGTACTGTTGTTGTGTGTATCACCTGCTGCAAGTAAAAGACCAATACGATTTAGAAAACATGACTTTCCTCTCCTTGTCTCCCCTGAGGATACGCATGGACTCTAGCAGGTGATTTCGCTAATACAGGGCCTCACACAAGTGTTTTAATTTATAACTCAATAGAAGCAGACTGGCCTCTTCTCTACTATGTGAGGACAGAGCACTCCCCTTGCAGGAGCCTTGCACTTATATCCAGTGAATTTTAACCTCCCCCCATTCATATTGGCAAAACATGATCTGAGCACCAGTTTTGTGGAAGGACAATGTCTATCTCACTGAGCAGAAAAAAGAAATGTATAAAGAAAAGCAAGATTCATTAAGTGATCATATATCTTCAAGATGATGTACAGGGCAAACTGTGAAAGAAGATGTAGGCTCAGTTTACAGGCTCATCTCCGAGGACTATTCAATCATTATGAATGATTAGAAACATTCAGAAATGTTACATGACCAAAACCTGCCCCTTTCCAGGAAATTTCATCATCACTAAACTACAGAATCATGCATAGCTTGCACTCTCATTCTGGAATAAAAAAACTGTAATATTTTAATTTTAAGGAAAAAGACTTCAACATGTAAAATGCGAAATTCCCCACCCTCCCTTAACAGGTGCATGAGCACTGCTAATGTAGCCAGTACTCTGGTAAGTAAGTCATTTTCTGTGGTGATGAACATTTGAGGCTACTAAGCAAATCAGGGGATTGAAACTGGGACCCATATACTCTACATTGCTGTTCTAACCACTTGGACACTACATTAAAAAAAAAAAAAAGGAAAAAAAAGACCATTCTATTTCCTGTTTAAAAAACAAACAAACAATCATGCTTACAATTCACACAGAAATGAAAAGGATGTACATTATAAACAAGAAGAGACTCTGAACTGTGAATAGCAGGTAAACCTACTCGCTATCCTGATGTAGGATCCTTTGTTTTTAATTCCTGTCATGAGGAACATGGTCCAAATTAAATTCTTGTAGATCCCTTTCCAAGACAAAGTAACTGTCCACAAGCCTAGGACCCATAAGATAACACTCAGGGACTAGATGTTTGAAAATTAGGTGTTTCTGCATTCAACGTTTTTGTTTGCTAAATACCTTCTTTGTTTAGCTCAATTATGTAATTTTTTCTTCAGTTTTTCACTGTCCTTTTTATCTCAATATTTTCTTTCCTGCAATAAATCACAAGTTAATCTTGCAGGGCTTTTCTTTTTTTAAATGTCAAGTATATTTGAAGAAAAATATAGTTTATTATCATCAAGACCATTTATATTTTAAAGAGTTATCTAAAATATTAGTATTTCTATGGGCTCATTTTATTTCAATGAACATAGTGGATCTGTATATAATAGATATACTTGGCTCAGTGCCTGCAATGCATTCTGCACAGCTCTTCTTTCTCTTTCTAAATATACTGACAACACAGTTCCACTAAATTCATTAAGGAAAGATAGACAACGTTATTCAAGTGCAATGCCACATTGAGTGCTTTCAGGATGCAATGTTTACTTTCTTTTTCCAACAGTAATTCAAGGCAAGCTAATAACGGGCTGACGAGAATTTAGTGTGCAGGAGAGGGGAGGCCAGCAAGACATCATAAGCACTATTGATTTTTCTTAAGTGCTAAAGCTTTTAAAGGGATTCCTACATAGACGCATGCTATATGGAACAGGACTCTGTGCTCTGTCAATTTAGCTGGACAGTGAAAGGAAGACACGGACTGGAAAAGCCAAACAAATGGAGAGACCTCTGGGGTTAATAAAAGTGAATCTAGGTTCCTTCCAAATTGCTTTCTAGGCAATTGGAAAGGCATCACAACCATTCAGCTTCACTTCAGTGGAGCACCTTACGTGGGAGATGTTATCAGTCCCAGTCTTAAAGGGTTGCAGAGAGAGGACGGAATAACTTGCAGGTTAAGTTATGCTTCAAAACTCTTCAGATATGGGGGATACGACAGTTCACCAGTCATGTTCATAACCTCAGATCAACATCAACCATATGCATGACAAAAGTCTCTCTCGTAGTGCCAAATTCACAAATGATGTCACAATGCTAAATGATCTGTTTCAACCTTCCATTACATTTGCTGTTCACTTCCTGACAGATTACTGCGTGTGGTGCTTGGCTTACCATAAAGAGTATGCTTTCCCAAGGCCAGTTGCTGAGCAAGAGATCCATCAAGGCTCCTGAAATGCATTTGCAAAGAGGTTAAAGTGAACTGGCCCCAA
>JAOXJK010000001.1:102739103-102749146 GCA_025774025.1 Xenus cinereus | reverse complement strand
ATTGTTGGGAATTTAGATTTCGACATTCGACAATATCTTTAGCAAAACAAGTAAATGACGCTCCTAGAATAAGAAAAATGTCCTTTGCAACTGTTCATCATATTCCACAAATTTCAGTCCATAGTACAACATGTTGAAATGTATTTGATTATATGGTTCTTGAAAGACTCTAGCAATATGACACTCAGAGAGAAAAGACTGATAAATAGTTGGGAGGGAAGGGAATAGACAAGCAAAAATAAATAGATGATGAAGTTAACTGATAAACTGAGACGACAAAGGCAGAAGAAAAAGCAGTTTCATGGAGGATCATAAAATTAGAGGCAGCAAAAAGGTTGGCGAGGAAGAAAAAATTAAAATCTGACTGCAACTGTTTTCACATTTTGACAGTTTTCTCTATGGACCTGTGTGCAAAACCAGAGGTACTCTGGACAATAAGATACAGAAGCGCCTAATGGAAATATTTCAGATGAAGTTTCTTTTTGGATGACTGACTCTACTCCAACATTATCCATGTGGATAAATTTAATATGTTATTTATTTATTTATCCATTCCCAAGAGCAGTGCTTTGTCATGGACAAGTAGAAATTCAGCAATTTCTACAAGAAATTGGAAACTGCATTAGACTTCACAGACCATTGAGTTGAAGAGGCTAAGCAGAGTAAAGATTCACTTTGTAAAGGGCAAAACACTTAGGAGGTATGGTTTTCCTTCTTTTTCTGATTTATACCTCATCTCCCAGCATCCAAGGGGGTTTTTAGGCATTCAGGTGCTATTTTCCCTCTACATTGGATAACTGTTTTTTAAATTCCAAAAGTACCAAAATCAGTTTTCTAAACAGAAGCTATGTCTTGAATAAAGGATTTAATTTGAATTGTTGTTGTTAAATTTCTTGACAGAGCTCATGAGAGGATATTCTGCTGCAGAACAACAGGAAGCTAACATATTTTTATTAATTAAATCTCCCCTGGTAGCTGTAGGATATTGCTTCACCTATCCAGAACAGATTTAACTTCTTTGACTCTGGTATTTGCCTTAGGGCTTTCTTTCAAGTATTACAGAACTTCAAAGCCTAGGAGCTTGGGTCTACTCTAGTGGTGAAGTATATCAGATATTGGATGCAAAGTCAAGCTACCCAATCTGAGAGAAAAGACTGACCCTATAATTTTTCATTCAGCCTAGGGCTATCTGAAAGTGAAAAAAAAAGGCTCTGAGACTAGATGGAGCTGCAACAAAAGCTATTTAAAAAACTGGCAAAATATTACGTTTGATATTCTGAAGTCCGACTTCTTAACATAAAGCTTGTAAAAGATGCAGTAAGAAAAAAGTTACACAGTTGGAAAATGTATTCCTCTCTATATTAGAAATATTGTGGGCATTGGAAGTGACTGGTTTTTATGCATTCTATGCAGTACTGTAGCAAACCATATGCTATCAGGTGTAACATATTTTACAGTCAAATCATTTTCGTTCAGCCTCATACAGGGTTATGACCAGCAGTACACATATATATGGCTATAAAAATGTCCCGTAAATAAATTGTAGTTTTAATTTCTATTCATGGTAAGAGTAGCATATATTTTACCTAATATATAAAATAACAGGCCTTGGAGACACAATAAAGGACATTAGAAAAAGATAAGCTGTTCAAAAACCTAGTGTTTTTTACGGTTAATCATAAACCATGAATAAGTGCATTCATGTATATTTTACATTGCTTATTGCTGCCTCACTAGTGTTATCAGTTAAAGTTTCATATCAGTAAAAACATAAACATAATTAAGAAAGAATCAGCATGAATTTATTGCCACTAATAAAAAAATAAAAAAGCAAAACAGAAAATGCAATTTTCCATGTTGTCTCACAGGGCTTATAATTAATTTCAGATAGAAATTGAAATTAAATTACACATTATAGTCAGTAGATGCTTTTTGGGGAAGCCATCAATAGGTCATTTTTCTGAAGGGTATATTTACAATTGCAGGTTGATGAAATACATGCATTATAATGCAAATGCAAGGAAGAGTGTCTGGAAAAACGTGCAAGAGCCATGTTCCCCTCACCGTAAGAGTACTTCGACTTTTCTGTATATTCTTAATCTTTCAGGCATCTCCTTCCTGAAAACATATTTCCAGGTGTGCTAAAGCTCTTGGGAAGATTATAATTACCTTCAATGGTTTTCAAGACCCTGAGATATCAGAGAATTCTTCTATTAGCAGGTGCGAAAGACTGCTCCCATCTTATTTACTCTCATTTTACAGAATAGTTAATAACATGGGGCATAATCATACATAATTTTTCCTGATTTTACACTTGAATCTAATTCCACAGACTTGAGTGGATCTGATCATGATCTACACTGCTGTGAAGGAAGTTATCAGAACACAAGTTTCCAAAAATTTTTACAAGGTTTTTGCTTATGTCTCTACTGCTCATTTTCTTCTAGTTATTCTTACAATTTTTTTTTTCATTTTAAAGTATCTAGTTAAGTATTTATGAGAACATTAAATATGTACTTCTACCTTATTGNNNNCTACCTTATTGTTTTTAGAAGATGTAAATATGCTTAAAATAAGTTTTCTTTCTAATTAGCAGTGCTGTCTAAATATAATTCCTCAAGAAGTCCTTAAATTTGATTAGCCAAAAGGTTTAAAAAATGTGTTCAGAACTAAGCTTTTCTGAGTTGTAATGTAGTGTCCAAGTGATCAAAACACTCTCAATTTCAATGGGTCTCTATGCTTTCTGTGCTGGATTTATTGCTGGGGGAACGGTGTAGAGGGTACTCAGCCTGAAGGTTCTCACATGGCCACACCTCCACTGCCTTTAGGGAAGGGGACTGTGTGTGCACTCCCCATAGGCATAATTTGGTCTGTTTGAGAAATGGCTACATGTGTGCGTGCGCATACTTTTATGTTTTGCAGGAGTAGATGTCTTGAGTCCCGTATAATCCCAGAAAAGTTGATTTTTTTAGTTCAAAGCATTCTTGGGCCACATTGATCCAGCTCAGCAAATCAAGGCTTGTCTGCTTGCTTGAACAGGAAGAAGAATGCTTTCTAGAAAGAAAGTGGGTTTTTGATTACTGCTTTAATCCCTCAGTTCAGAAGAAGTTGGGCCAAATTCACAGCTTTTCAAGTTTCTGAGGTTCTGAAGAGTTACAGAACTGCTGGTTATCACAGTGCAAGCACCTTTCTTCAGCAGGGAAACCTGAATGGCCTATTCTGCCCCTGTAATTTCCTCCTAGTATTTCGCACCATCCATCTTCTTCTGTTCTGCATCTCTTCTAGGCTTTTACTTGTTGTTCTGATTTTCTCCTCATAGGAATAACATCTTTGCTTTTTCTTCTTAGAACTATTTTTATTACTGAACTAGCCTCCCAGTTTGGAAGTTTTGCTCATGTTTAGATTTTGTAAGCAGACACTTTTCTAAACTGTTGTCCAAGTTCTGACAGCATGAATCTCTTAAAATGGAACAGTTTAACAAGCATACACTTGTACTTGTTCATACATTGTAATTCCAGCAGAAAAATTCTAAATTATCATTTTCTTAGTTTGTGTTATTCTCTGCAATTTCAATAAATCTAACTCAATTTACACCTTATGAGTATTTGACAGCACCTATTTTTCTAACTTTTTTTTTACATGCCCCTCACTACTATAGGTGCTAAAAAGAAGAACATTGGAAATTTGTATTTTTAAGATTTCTGAAAATGGTCAAGTACTTATTATGTATAGTGCATATATTTCCACATATAGTGTGTATATTTCCACATACACATCTTTTAGGACCTTTATAACGACAAATGCCACTTTCTGACTAATGTCAGAAATACAGCTAATAGCACTGAGACTATTACCAATTCATACATGTAATACTACCATGTAGACAGGACCACAGAACAGCTTTTGCCCTCCTTCTAACTAACATTTGCATAAAGGAAGACTAACTCCCTCCCTCAGGTCTCCCTTTTCTTTCTATCAACTCCAAAACTTACATTTTAAGTAATTACTATTTCATTTTAAGCCATGTTATGTTTTCCTGAACACTGATCAGTCTTTTTGCTGTTCTCTTACCATTGTCTGACAGGTCCAAATTCTAATTCAAATGTAGTCCCACAGCTGGGCAGACTATTTGTGATGCATGCAGTGGAAATGTTACGCCATGTTTTACTGACAAACTCACATTTTAGATCCCAGTAGCATGTCAGTCTTTCTGAAAACAACATGACATTGTCACACTGAGTTTTCAATACATTTCCTGCCTGCAGGTCTTTTCTGTACAACCAGTACTTTTGAGGCGGTGCCCATTCACAATGTAAGGATTCATTATATGTCTATGCAAGGGGGAACTTTAAAATTGAACCACGGGTGTTTTATTTATTTTTTTTGACTGATTTCTCCAGTCTGTCAGAATTCTGTTACATTTGAACTCATCTCCAAGTGGGCTGCCACCTTGGCAAAATGGGTGGCATCTGCAAAGTGAATATGCCTCTTCTCTTCTATCAGTCAGCTCATTAAAAAAAAAAATTGAATAGCACAAGGCTCAGAACAGACTTCTTAAGAATTATTGTTATATTATTCAAGTTTGATAATGCACAATATTAAGTGTCCCTTGAGTATGCTGTTCCAGTGTTTTTTCAGTACTTTCCGTTTGGTTGTATTTTCTTATCTTGCTAATGAAAACAATCTGCAACAGCATCAAAAGCCTTACTGAAGTCAAGATACATAGCACACACTCCTCTTTTATAAGGTATCACAGAGAGAAACTAGATAGATTTAACATAATTTGCTCTCAATAAATCTGTACTGGCACATAATCATGTCCTAGGTACCATCTATGCGATTAGTTTTCTTGAGTATCTGTTCCAATGTTTTACTGGAAATTGAAGATGAGCAAAATCTAATTCTGATGATCTTACTTTCTTCCTCTAAAATGAAACAGTCTACAGCTGCAATTTTCCAGTCTTCCAGAACTCCTAAGAGCTCTTACATATTCCTGCTTTAGATAATTTTACCATTTATCTTAAGTATCTCACATTAAATTGTACCATTTGTTAATATCTAAGGTATCTGAGTACACTCTACCTATCCTTTTTCCACATCTCATTCTTTCCCCCCTCTCTTTTTGATGTTGATAGTGTGAACTACTCAATCAAGTTGACCTCTGAAGAAGTCTGATTTATGTTTGATTGATAGTCTAATTCGTTATTCATACTTGCTAGTTATAACTAATACTTTTATCCTTGATTAGAACTTTGATCCATGAATTGTACCAACTAAATAAATAGGATAAATGTGCATATGGCACTATTTAATGTCAATATTTGCTACTTAAAATACCAGAATGTTACCCTAATTTTAACTTACTGAACAGGGAAAAATCCTAACTTCTGGAAAAATGCAATGATGTACTTACTTTGGTATGGATTCCTTTTGAAACTAGATTTTAGATATATTATTTGGGTACTCAGCAGTCTGAAAAACAATTCTGATCATCTTTTTCCAAGAGATATAGGAAGATACTATCCACTTATTTACATTTAACAGAGTGTTTATACATTTTATTAAACCACTAGAAAGAAGAATCTCACCGGTCCTTTTACCTGCTTAAGATATTCTGCATCTGCTTTGCCTGGTACTGCCAACAAAGATTCAGTGGAGAATTTTCCATCATTTTTATTCAAGCAGCAAATGAAATTTATAAATAATAAAAATGTATTTAAACCTGAACTTTTTCACCAGTTCTGCAATTCCACCAGAAAATATTTTATTAATCAATTTTCTCCTTATCTTTGAGCCTCCAGTCAGCTTTCTCTTATCGCCTCATTTCTTCTATGTTAATGTACTGTACCCTTGACAATACCATTTTTGAAAAATACTGGTAACTTTTAGTGAACTCGCGCAGTCCTTCAAAAAAACCCACACTCTAGGTTGGGTAAAAATAATTTCTGGTCTAATAAAGGCTGTTTGATACCTTTTACTGATTTTTCACTGTAATTCATAGTAAGTCTTTTGAAAATTTAAGTACGGTAAATTGCTTTTTCTTTCTTTCTACAACCATCAAATTTTGTCTGCAAGCTATTCTAGGGAAGTAGTGACGCATGATAAGTCATGATTTCTTCTGAAACTATACTGACTATTCATTCAGCTCACTGAATGGAAAGATACACCTAGACTGCACATGCTACAAAGCTGCTATAGAGTAGCTGCTCAGAGGCCCTCTGAGAAGGAACAATCATGTCAATATAATTTTTCATTTTGGGGTTGGATTTCTGCAAACTTTCCTAGATTCTGGTAAAACTTCTTCAAGCCATTCTTCAGAAAACAGAATGGAAAAAGGAAAAAACCAGATTATAAAATATTTTCACATGGATTGGAAAGTAACCTTCAATTTAGCAAAGACCTGGGCAACCTCAGCACTGATCCACCACAGAGCAAACTGTGAAAATTCTGCTGCTCCCTTTCTCTGGTGCAGCTCGAATTTAAACTTTGATAAAACTCTGCTGAGGGTAGCGACATTAAAGCAGACATTTGTTCCAGTACTTCCAGTCTCCTTGAGAGAGTGAAACATTTCTCAAATGGCTAATCTATTTGAATTAAATTAGGTGAACCGAACATTCATTTCAAAATCTTTTGTTCCTCCTCTTGTCAGCCTTGCAATATAGGGAGTATAACTCTTGTCTTCTGGGAGCCGTTGCTATCAATGTAATTTAGATCAGCCTAGGTGACTATTGTTAAAATGCATAAATGAAGCTCGGCTAGCCTCAGGATTAAGGAATCAGAGTGTTCCTTTTATCAGTTTGCCTCTTTTTCCTCCCCTATTATCTTGTAAAATCTAATTTTAAAGCACCAAATGCAATAGCTTTTATCATTTCTTTTTTATGACTATTCCACAACCTCCACAGCCTCTCACTCTAAATTTTATGTATTTTCATAAATTCTCCTTTCCTCTGCTGTTTATGCTTCCATATTGTGCACAAAAGTCTCTCTTCTTCCATTTTGTGGTAAGTCCCTTCAAGCACTGAATTTAAAGGTTTCTTCATAACTCTAGCCCCATTTTTTCACTCAGAAAGCCATATGCAATTTGTAGTTATGACAAGCAGCTTGCTGTGTGCATCATAATTTCCTGTAACTTATTTATATTGGATTTCAGAGTATTATAACAGCATCAGTTACAGGAGGTTCACAGACTGCTCACAGAATCAGGTGAGCCGTGGGCAGAAGGTCTCTCCTACTGATTCTGCCACCAGCATGGTAATCTCCGGCAGAGCAAACTGCTATGTATTCACTCTAAACTGCTGGAACAAGATGCCCTGGAATTAATTTGTCGAAGTCCATTTACAGATGATAAGCACAAGATTAATACTTCAGGCTTCTGTGTATAACAAGTGGGAGGACAGTGTCTGCAGTGCTTTGGAGAACTGGTTAATGATGACAAACAAAAAAATTAAATGTCACTAAAGCACTATGCAAAGAACTTTTCAATTAAAGTATAAATGGCTCTGAATCAGGAAACTATTTGGAATTAAGCAAAGTCTTTAATTTATCTGAGCAATTATTTTAAGCTGTCATAATTAAAACCTTTTGGGTTTGAGAAATTACTTTGCTCAGATGGTCATATTTAAAAGTGCTCATACAGCACAAGTTTAAAAGAGGAGAATTTGCTTGAAAAGATTTAGAGCTAGATCTTTAGCTCTGACAGACTGGAACAGTTCCATTATTGCCTGTGGAGTTAGCTGGATTTATACCTGGTGAGGTTAGAACCAACAGTGTCTAACCCATCATTTTCCAACACAAAATTGTGAATTGTAGTCCCTGTCTTTTCCCACATTCTCTTTTTCATATCTGTACTTTATGATTTCAAAATGTTATTTATTTTAATTGAGTTATGCATTGCTTCTTACTAAATCAATGAATTCTTGTTACATGCTTTTTAAAAATCTTTTCAGAAAAACTGTCATATGCAATTGCTTATCAAATCCATATAAGTGCTAAAAAGCCAAATCAACATGGTGACTTTTTTCAGTAGAACTATTGTAAATCATTTCTACACCTACAAAACTAGCATTCGACAAAACTAATATTTGAAATATAATTTCTATCCATCTATATTTTAATTACAAGTGTTTTAGAGAGAGTATTTGCATGTGTGTTTGCATAAATATATAAGTACACTTCTGTGTAACAGACAGGGAAAGGAATTTCATTGGCTCGTTGATTTTAGCTCCATAGGACTTTACTAAATGGGTAGTTCCAATTAACTTGTTTATCTATTGCTTGCAAACAGTACTTATGGTTGCTAACAAAAAATAATGGATGAATTAAAATACACTTTGATAATTAATCTTTGTAATCTCGTCTTTTATGCCATACCATAGATCCTGTCTGTTATATGGAGAACATTAATGATGTCCTTCAGCTCAAAGTTCAAAATCATTCAGTAGAAACCCTTCATATTCATCTCATGTACCTATGTACAGAGGAGTCTAAAGAATGTGTGAATACAAGCTTCAGGAAAAACTTTATGGTGAAGAGAGAACTCTTACAAAATTTTGCCTCTTGGCCCACAAGACATTAAAATGTTTTAAACATTAAAAACACTAGGCTACTTTCAAAGATGATAAAGTGTTTTGCTAGAAAAACAAAGCATTTTAAGGACAGCCTAGAATTACTACGTGCTGTGCTGCCATATGTAACATCATCATGGTCTTACCTACAGAAACATTAAATGATTATCAAAATAACTCCTCCTCCACAAGCTGCTAGGTCTACACCTCTACCAGTTCAGCTGGAACAGAGAAAATCAGGGTGAAGACATCCCCAAATTCTATTTGAAACACTAATTTTGCCTTTCTCTTTCCCATACTTTATGAACTGCAAACATTAGAGACCAGTAATTGTAAAAACTAAAAAAATAAAACTACTCTTGTCTGCTATTATATGTGAAAAATATCATAAAGCATTTTCTTTTAATGCAACACCATTTTATGCTACTGAATCAAGTTTAGGCTCGTCTCTGAAAATCAATATCATCATATTGCTCATAATTTTTAGCTGCTCAGATTCCTGTCATTGTTGACAGAGAACTTTGTAATGATAAAAAGCTGTTCCAGGTATGGCAGCATTTCAGGGTCAGAGTAGGCTCTTAAATGACTACTTTATTTATACTTTATAAAAAAACAAACCCAGATTTTGTATAAATATTTAAACTTATGAAATAAATAGCTTTTTGCTTATAATATATTTTAGTCTATGCATCGCATTAGGTATAGTTTGAAGTAAACATAATTTAATTTGTATTTTAAATGTCTAAAGTATTCTGTGGTGGGAAATTTCAATATTGGAAATAACCTTAAGTAGTTTCCTCCAAAACTGAAAACAATGAACATCTTACTGATAAGAACTTTACTTTTATAAACAAAACAAGACAAATAAAGACCAGCCATTTTGCAAGTACTGAAAAGATAATATCATACCACTCACTTTACAAAGATTTTTAATCCAAAACAGTGTGTGCATAATAAAGAAGGGAAAAGAAAAGTAAGTTAGATGCAAAGAAATAAACACACCTGATATTTAATTAAAAAAAAAAAATGTATAGTGAAAATCAGTGCCTAGCATATAAATGCATACCTCCAGTATACCTCAGGTTTTTTTCTTTCTTTACTACAACTATTAGCAGAATTTTATTACCTTAAGTAAAGTGATCAAATGCTTTTAATGATGTAGCTGTGTCTGAGAATACTGAAATATATGGATAAAAAGATTCTCCTCTAATCCCTGAAAACCTGACATGAACTACCTTTAGGAATGAAAGTCATGTCTGTTTATAACAGCCAGCAGGAGATAGAAAATTGATTAAATACATTTCAGGGCTTCAGTGATTCTTAATCCCTCTCAGTTGAGTTTTAAATGTGTCTGTCTATAGAAAGCAGTCTTTTAAGTGGCTATTTTTTTTGTTTTCTTTTATTTTTTTCTCTTTCAGCAGACCAATTATCTGAGAGATAATGACATAATTTACAATCTGTGTGTTTTATGTTTTTTTC
>JAOXJK010000001.1:102725492-102739003 GCA_025774025.1 Xenus cinereus | reverse complement strand
TTTGCCCCATTGTTCCCATCAAAAATCTGTTTCATTGAATTCTATTGTTCAAACAGCAATTTAATACTTACTCCAGTGCTTGATAATCAAACATATTTATTGTCATATTCAAGTCCAGAGAAATGTTAGACATTCAACCGTCTTGTCTCCAGTTCATCAGTAATAAGTTAGGGTCTTACAGCTGTTAATGGTACTTATTTCTTTAAAGTCTTCAGGTATGCTTTGCTATAAAAACCTCCTTATCACTGGCAAGTCTTGGAGTTTCTTATTTTTTGAATATACATGTCAAATTGGATTTCTGACCTTGGGAGAATTCCTCTCTAGCAGAGATGATCCATTACGTGCTATGAAAAAGAAAGATGTGACCCTGGTCCTCTCCTTACTTACAGGGAAGATTTCTAAGAAGCACTTCCCAGGACTGTCTTAGCATGTAAGTGCCAGGTGGGCCAGCTGGCTGGAGATAGGAAAGCTGCATCCACTTGGCTGCCAGCAAGATCTCAGGAGAAAAGTGCAGGCCAATTTTGCCACATGAGAATTCAGGCAAGGTTTATGGGTTATTCCTGGATATCACACCAGCACAGGGAGAATGTACAGCATTGCTAGCAAGTCAGTGAGTTACGCCAGATTTTAAATGACTGGGGAGGTGATTGGATTGAGAATCTGAAAAAAAAACCAGCTCAAAGTGGAGCTATTCCACATTGACCAATTTTTGTGGTTTCAGTTTCCCCAGAGTGACAGTTTATACAAAATTCCATGTAAATAAGATACAAAATAACAAAAATAATCTTGTTTCTTTACTGATTTTCTTCACTACTGCTCAGCCAATAAATGGGTAACATGCCATACATGGACTTTACCCATCCCTTCCCACATACAGTATGGGCTACTGCAGAACCCGATGTACAAGAACATGTCCTTTAGGTTTAATATTACAGTTTCTGAGCCTACTCTCAGGTACATTGTGATATTTAATCAAATATCAACCTTTGAGTGATTAGGGAAAAAATATGTGGTATGTAAATTGAAGAAACTGAAAGAAGACCTCCTAAAACTTCAAGTATTCTATGGAAATTTCTGTAATGTAGCAGTATGTGATTAACTTCAACTATCCAGTTAAATTTGATGCCAAAGACACTTTTTATTAAATTCTAACTGTTTAAAATCCTTCAAAGAATATCAGACTCCAGAAAATTCTCAAAAGATAAGGAGGAGAAGAATAATTAGAACTGTAACTGATCTGCTAATTTCTGGAAGATCCTACTCCTTAAGGTGCTTACAATTCCATTTGCTATATTCCTGACTGTAGAATCATCCAAAACCATAAATTTAGCCAAAGATTTTTGGGGAAAAAAAGCCCCAACCTTTATACTGCAAGTGTCAAAAATGAATTAACTGAGCTGACTTTTTAAAACTGTAATGACTTCATAGACTTTTCAAATTAAGTTTTAGCTTTAATGGGCAATTTGAAGGAAGTTCAAAGTGAGAAAATTCGTATTATAAACAGTTCATACAGGTGGTATAAGAGATGCATACGGATATACCAAGCCACCTCATGGTTGAGCCTGGATTGCAGTCAAAGTTCCTTTCTTATCCTTGCATCCTGACTTCTTTCACTTTTACGTAAATTTTCCATGTTCCCAAGATGTAGACTGGAAATATTGTACAGTCAAAGAGCCCACAGAGCTGAGATGTTTGGGCCCATCAGCACTAAGTATTAGACTTACATGGGGCTCATTCAGCATCACATGCCACTTTTACAGAAATAGTTCTTTTTACAGGAAAAGATTTGAAAACACTGGACGTATTTCTTCAAAGTATTTAGATGGGAATGCAACAGAACATTAACAGAATTTATTACAATTCTGTAGCCTTGAAGGATGTTAAGTGAAGAAAGGAAACTAAACATTTGGATCTATCCATAGCCTTGAAAAATTTATGCTAATGAGAATAGATCCCTATTTTCTAGGGAATTTTCTAAGGAATTTCTAAGGTCGGGTTATCTGCGAAAAAAACTGAATCCTTTTACCTTCAGCTGAAGAATTTATTCAGAAGATTTAGTCTCGTCATGCATCTTATCTGGAAATAATGAGATGTAATGCCTCATAAATTATAAAACAAACATGGGTTTTGAAGTGACATGACTTTTGAAATGCTTGTAAGCTGTCAAAACCCCCTCATTCTATTCATTTACAAGCAAAAAAATAAGTAACTTTTTATCTCATACTTCAGGAATCGTTTATGAGTAGAGCATTTTGAGCCTGTGTAGGGGCACAGAATTTTGTAGGTTGAGGTGAAGACTTAGGGTCCTGTAGTTCTTAGCTATTAACATCATCCACTTTAGCCCTTCAGTCCAAAATTTCCAGATGTTCACAAACCGCATCAGACTGCTCAAAGGCCTTATGTCCTGAACAGATGGTAGAGTTTAAAAGTCTAGTGTGTGCACAGAAGTGTGCCGGAGTGCTCCATCCTGCCATGCATCCTCCCTCGTGCTGCGGGGAGCTAGCTCTGTAAGCTAGCTGGAGCCGCCTGAGCCCCTTCACTTTCACAGACTATTAGTTGAGTCAATCTATGATCAGGATTCACTGTGTACGCGCTGGCTCTTTGCCCTGTACAGGTGCAGCAGTTCTGGAATGTCTCCACAAGTCATTACGTGCAGGATTTCCCAGGTAAGAGCGTGGAAGCTGTCAGCACACAGCCTCCCATCTCACATCACGTGGCACTGGGGTTTTGTGCCACTGTTCGGGGCAGGGGTTGTCTGTGCCTTGGTGTTTCCACTTTCATCTCTCGTTTTCTGTCTCTGAAAATACAGTGCTGAGGACTTCATCCATATAGAGACAAGTGGATATTTTATTGCCACTGACTCTTGACAAGAGCTGTGCTACTGCAAGAACGTACTGAGCTTAGAAAAACTGAAAGAAAATCCAAAAGCAACCTGATAAATTAATATGGAAGTGAGGGTCATGGAGTTTATTTAAATTTTATGGACAGTTAAGAATAAATTGTTCTGAGCGGAGGTCTGAATAGAAAACTGAACTTTCAGCCAGGGTAACAAAAAGAGCCAAGTCAGCTTAAAGAGGCCACGATGCAACCAAAGCCTAAGTCCAAGGACCACTCTGAGTAGTTTTAAAACTGGAGCCAGTGATAATGGCTTAAGAGCCTATGGATACCTGGAAAGATAAATATTGGCTTAGGTCAGTTGTGTTTTGACTGTTCCTGCTAAAATGCTTTCAAGTGAAATACTGGTGTTCATGTCTTGGATAAGTGGATGCACTGCACACTGCTCAGAGTTCGCAGTTAATTTTCCCTACCCTGGAAAGCTTTACGTTTTGACCAGGTTTCAGCTGATAAAAAAAGGTAATTTTTGTGGTTATCTTGGAGCAGACAGCCATGATGATGGGTGAATTTTCCAGGTGTGGCACACACAGATAGCAAGGTTGTGTGGAATAGACACAATGTGCCTGCTTCTTTGTACAGGAGTGCTTATGAAACACAATTAACATGTATGCTACTTAAAACAAAGAAGCCTAATATGCCAACTCTGGAAGGTGAAGAAAGACCAAGACAAAAAGAACTGGCAACAGGAGATTAGATTGTCTAAGGTTGAGCTGCTCTGAACTGTGGTCTCCAGATCTACAGAAACAATATTTGGATGACTCTTTTGTCTAAATAAATTAAGAAATTATTTTTTCAGAGACCCTTTACCGGGATCTATAAGAGAAAGCTGAAGAAAAGGCCAAAGCATGTGGTATTACATGTATATTTATTATTCAGACAGAAAAACTTGGCTACTCGTTTCTCATTGCAAAACTGCTAAATTTGTTTCCATAGACTTCTCAGTATAGAAATTCTAATGTTATCTTGATGTTTGTTTTAAGTAAGACCATTTCCTTTAGAAAGAAACCCTATATGAAAATGTGTTTCTTTTTCAGGTTAATTTCAAGCTACAGTTAAACAGATTACTGAGAACAATATAGCGCATGTTACTAAAATTTTTTGATTAATTATATCTGTAACAATTATAAGCTTACAGCCAGTTATCTAGCTTAACACATTTCTCTTTTCTGTGCCATCAAGAAATATACTATGAAAAATACCACTTCTAGGCTGTGTGGATCTCTGTAAAAGAGTGTGATTTAATATGGTGGAAATTAAGTCTACGTGATATTATCATTTACAAGTTCAGAAATAATAGTGCACCTATGAATAATAAAGATAGTCACTCAAGCCCTATAGAGATGCAAATATTCCTAACTCTGAGGAAGTAAACGGGGTTGAAAAGGTTTCTGACAGTGAGGTATGCAGTCTCCTTGAATGGTACAATCATGCCACAGTTTTCTTGCTACTGTTTGTTCTGCATGTAAACCATACTGGCTTTTCTGCACTCATTAGATGCTCAGCTGGTGTAGGTTCATTACCTTACTAGCATATTTGCATGTTACATGCCCTCACTTTTCTGGCTGTTTTTACTGCACTGAAACTGCTCCTGATTTATACTATATGAGAGAAGGCAAAACAAGCACATCACATGCAACTTACTGTTTTAGTACATCATTCATAATCTCACAACAGTGTTTTTTGTGTATTTTGTATTACCCTCTTTCAGAATGTTCTTTTACCATACCATAAGAAAGAAATAAACATGCAATTGTAAAAAATATTTGTAGTAGTATTTTTAACTGGATAGAAAATTGCTTGCTCACCTGCTAGCAAGACTGCGGTAAGTCTCCAGTCAGACTTTCAAGTAGTCTAACAGGAAGAGGAAAGATGTAAATACATGCCTTTTCCCCTTTAATTTCAGAAGTAGTTCAAGCAATACCTGAATCAAGATTTGCTTTAGCGAGTTTCTGTTTGCTTTCTATTCTCTATCTGAAAATTACTATTTAGCTGTACACATCCCACTGGGCTCTTTTGTCAATGAGGTATGTCTCTACAAAGGAAGAAATACATGCAAGCCAATGGAAGGAAATACTCAGATGACAAAACGATTTTGAAAGCACAGATTCAATACCTGTAAACACAAATAGAAAATATTTCCCTTAAAACCTCCTGGAATTGGAGGCCAACCACCTCCTGGATCTGGAGTCTTGCAGTACTGTCACATCGCAGAAAACAAACAAATTAATAACCCAGCCCCCAGCCCTCGAAACAAAATAAAACTCAACACAAAATTGTGTGAATATGTTGTATACATGGGACATCATATGATTTTAATGTAGTATTTGGAGGAAGGAGATTAAGTCAAACATAACATTTTAAGCATTAGGAGGAATTCTGCAAGTATAACAAAACGACACACAGTTTGTGTAGAAGAATCATTAGTATGACCAGTTTCAATTATGCCAGCATGATTAATAAACCCTTCCTCTCAAATAATACCTCCCTCCCTCAAGAGAAGATGTGGAACTTTTTTGTCTTTAAGAGTTTTCTTAACTCTTTTTTTTTTCCTTTTAGCCATTTGAATTTGGTATCCAGTGCTTTCATATATGTTTATGTATGTACGAATGTGTGTATATATAAATATGAATATAAATATAGCTTTTACATATATTTTTATATAAAATTATATTTAATTTTGCCATCTATTGTGTTCCCACTAATCAGCCATGCTAATATAATAATACATGAATAGAAGATGAACTCCATACTGACATAAACTGTAATGTTCTTCTGTTCTCTTTCATGGAAGTACTTGATTCTAGTAAGACACTGAAATGCTAGAGAGGGAAAATAATGTATCAATATTGTTATTAAAGTATCTTTTACCATAATAGTCTATTTTATGCAAACCTTGTAACATAGAAAAATGCAGCATATGAAAGCTATTTAAAGTTTTAACATTTCTCAGGAGGAGTTGAGAGCCAGTGAAACTTTGCAGTCATATTCTAAATTGTGGTTATAGCTTCTGCTTCTTAACCCACAAAGCCCAACTGAGGGATGCAACACATAACTGAATAAGCACAGAAGAAAATGGTTCATGAAGGAAATTAGCAATGTTGTAGAATTCAGTTTATTACTGTAAATGGCACACACTGTAATCTCAGATTACCAATACTGTCATTGTGATATCTGTTATTTCCAACACTGGGTCTGCAGAGGGAATGAATTCCTTTCTTGAAACAAGGGTTGCTTGAGGCCTGTGGATTATCTGCTAAACTGCGGGTGCCACCAGGTGCACTCAGCACAGTGACTCTACTTGTAGATCCCCATGCCCCTGGACTCTGGCATACCACCAAAGGCTGTTCTCTCCTTACACTGTCCCTGGGGTCCCTCCAGGGTCCCCCAGACAAAAAACTCTGACACTAACTCAAAAATGCCAAACTGCCAGGGGCCCAATGAAAGAAAAAGCTTGTATGCCTAGAAGTAGAATCTTTTTTTCCATTGCATATTTTGCAGTTAGGAATATCCCACAATCAAGATTGTCCTTTGCCACTCACCAAAAGAACAGTCCCCTAATACTGCCTTAATTAGAAAAAGCCATTGTATCACTATATATGCATCAAGTAACATACTGTTCTGATCACTCAATTTCCATTAAATGGCTGTAATATAGCATAATAGTTCACAACCACAGACTGGTACTCTGTGTGGCAGCTTGCACTGCAGCTACTCAATTTCTCCTTGGCTCCAGACAATGCTATCATCAGTCACTTGCTCCCACAATCAAAAAAGCTGATTTCCCTTTCACTAGTGCAGGCTGGGAAAGATAAATTTTTCCTCTCTGGAGATTCAAATTCTGAAGTACATGTGGTAGTGTGCAAGTGCCAGGAGAAAGACTGACATTTGTTTATTCCACTTTTATATTACTATTACATATCACTAGTTATTTTTATTATTTTTCTATTGTATATTAATCCTACATGATTATTATGTACTACATCTATTTTTATTGCATACTTTAGATTCCAGTATATGTTTAGAGACACAGGTAAGTACTGCTAAGATGAAATAGGAAACAATACTTCAATTACTAAACCAGATACTATTACCTTTAAAAGATCTTTATTCCATTATAAAAATAATTTCACAGGTACATTTCAAGGCCTCAGTGTGCAAGAAGGTTTCAGGCTCCACCTGCTGCACCGGAGATTCATTTCTGAATGGTCTTGAGACTTGGTACTGTGTAGCGTATCTGTACTAAAAATGACAAACATCATAAAAGAACCATCCACCTAGGGCTATAAAATACAAAATAACACTGGCCCTGGATGTTTCTAAACCACGGTTTACTGAAGACCAGAAAGAGTATTCATGGAAGGTATCATAAGATCCTTGTCCTCTTATAGTCTTAGTTGTCTTCATTCCTATTGCTGGAGACAAGGAAGTCTTTGGCATACCTGTCTCAGCTAACCCAGTATGGCCACCCTTAGCTTCTTCTGGCCTTATCATGATGATCAGTGATGGCGACTGTCAAGCCAGGTGGTGTTACAAACTGGGGATGAGAGGCTGTGTCCCAAAGAATCAAACAAGCAAGCCATGAATGAACAGCTAATTTTGTTTCCTGTCATTGTCAACAGATGCTGGGTTTCCTTCCACTCCTGCTTTGCATTTCATAGTTTTGTTGAAAGAAGCAAGGAGTAGGCATCATAGCTGGCTCTTAAAGATTAAAGCAAAAAAACCATGTCTCCTTGCTTTGCCACGAAGGCTGTCTTCTGTAGTAACACCAGCATAATGAATTCCTTTCCTTTACCTGATGCTTCTCATTCCTGTCTCCAGCCATCTCAAACTGCCAGCCATTTAGCTATGCCAAGAACACTATGTGGCCGAGCTACTAAATCTGATCAGAATAAAAGGCTGAGGTTGGAATCCGTACACTGATCAAGTCTGATCTGTGATTTTGCAAACAACTAGGTCTAACCTGTGATTTTGCAAACAACTACGTTAACCACTGTGGGGTAAAAGAAAACAACTGGAGGCTGTAATTTCAGGAGTCGGTATTACTGCTAAGGCCAGCAGGTCATGAAAGAATCACTTAAGAAAGACCACTGTAAACATCGATACATTTTCTCTGACAAAAAATTCAAAGAGCTTTGATAGAATTTTCTTCCTTTAAAAAAAACAAAACAAAACAAAATAAAACAAAGAAACAAACAAAAAAACCCCAAACCTGCGTTACTGGTTATATTATCAAAGTCTGCCGTGAATTCTATTTTTTCCACGTGCTTCTGGTGAGCCAGGTCAGTACTTCAAACATCAAACCTGGTTAGATTCCTTAGCAGGGCCTAATGAAAGGATTATGTTCAGGACACTGAGCTATTCATTCCATCATGATTAGGAAAACATTATGTATTTATGTATATTCCCAAACCAGGGGCTGTTAGCATGAGTTGAAGTGCAACTGGTTAATGAGATAGCCCAGTGCTATGCTGAACTGAGACTTTGTCAAGATGAACAATCAAAGTATAAACAAAAAACAGAAAAAAGGCAATGGGATGAAAACTATGAATGATAACAATTATATTGGGAATGACCCATTAAGGAACTCGGTGTTATGTGCATCACAGAACAGAATATTTCTTATGAGAGTTAATTAGAGATTGGTTTCTAATTCTTTAAATCTCTCAAAATGTAAATATTTCATAAGGTCTTCTCCTACTGAAATGCCACAAACCATAGTTCACTATTATGTAAACGAAGAATATACAAATCTCCAAAAAGAAGGCAGTTTACTGGCTTTCATCCTGTGATTCAATGGGGCAAAAACCCCAAAGAACTCCTTTGTGTAGTTGGGAAAAGAGGGTAAGCAAAGAAACAACTAGGAAACTATCTCTGGATACTAAATAAATCCTCATAACACGGGTTACATTTATCACTTGGTGAAAAAACTAACAGACTTAAGCATTCTCCCAAATGCAAGATGCACCTAATTTCTGCAAAGCTCTAACAGCTAACATGTTTCAGATGAACATGCTTATAAAATACATACACAATGAACAAAATCCAGATCCCTATTCACAAGCTACTGCTAGTTTACAACAGTTATTTGACTACAAGTTTCACTGAGCTCTTTGAGATTTTACCCCCGCACAAGCAAGGGATGGAGTCCCATCATATAAATGTCCGTGTGTTTCATCATATTTGCCATGGTCTTCCTCTCATTGTGTCCCCCTGCTCCCACCCCCAGGACTGCCACTGCCCACCTAACAGCCTTCTGAGGCTGAAGAGCAAAATCGTAGCTTTCCTGCCGGGCACAAGACCTCACTCCAGTCCAGCCTTCTAACTGCTCCACAGATCACTCTGTGGCACATGGCAGAAGGATACAACTTTTAAAAAGGACAAACCTATACACTCCCAGAGAAAAGATCAGAGTTTTCCCTTGTATGGAGGACTTGATAATGCTTTTAGTACTACTTAGCACGTCTTTGCACTACAGAATCACTCATCTGTATGCACAGACCATTTATTAAGTTTGATTCTTTTACTGATAAGCTACGTCTGCACTTGATAATGGTCTAAAAATCTGTGTTATTTGAAAAAACCATGTATTAGATTCTGGTGGTGACATAAGGCACTGTGGAATAATGTAAAAGATGTCTTACCTATAAAGTGCAGGTAACGACGTTTGCATCACAGACAGAACCAGTACGGACATTATTGTATGCACAGGACATTGACTCAGATTCAGCAAATTACTTTAGTACGGGCAGAACTTAAACCATATAATAAACCCTCTATAAAACTAATTGTACCTTCAAAATTAGCCATGTTCTTAAACTGCTATTTGAGTCAATCCCTAGAGAATTTAAAATTAAAAAAAAGAGCTTCTTTTTGTTATGTTTTTCTTATTTAAGTATTCCACTTAAAGAACAGGATACAATCCTTTTAGAATGGTTTTTTTTAAAAAAAAAAAAATCTATCATTTATGTCATTGCTTCATGATTGTACTGTACAGATGCCAACATATGTAGAAAATCAAGCTTAAAATCTAAACTTTTGGTGTTTGCAGAACTACTTCTACCTGTATTTACCAGGATTTCTGTGCCCTTGCTAATGTTATCAAGCAAGCTAATGGACAAGTATGTGGAATCAAGTTTTCTCTGAGCTGCAGCAGTGTGTATCTGCTGAATAATTTGCTTAGGCCAGCTTTACTGGCAAGTCCTTCTCATTCTGATCTTCATCCCTGAGGAATATGAAACTGCTTCCACCTCAAAAAACCTATATAAGTTACTCCTGGGTTTGCAATTCTTTTCTGTTTTTGTTACAGGAATCCCAAACTTATTATCAGCTTTTCAAAAGCCAGATGTTCCTGGCAAAGAAGCATGTTCTCTCAGCCTGCAGAGAGTGGGCTGCAGCTGATCGCAGCCATGCTGGGATGTTATAATTTTGTTTTGGCTTGCCTTCCTAGCCAAAAGAACCCTAGGGTCACTAATTGTCCTGATAAACATCTCTTCTGAATCCTTTATTGTGAAAGCAAATAATAAATAAAAAATGACCTACCATCCGAAAGCATAAAACATGTAACAGTGCTACTGCTCATTAAAAAAATCACTTTGGCTCATATCAAATGATTAACCATTAAGTACAATTATATGACTGTGTATAGATAAACAACAAAGGGATATATGGAAAAGATAGGGGAAAAAAAGCTTTGTTGTTCACTGTAAATAAGTATTTGTAATCTAAAAATGCAAAACAACCATTTCCCAAGTAATCCAGTAACTATAAACTTGTTTACCACACCTCTTTCCTGAAGACTTGTATCTACATAATATTTTTAATAGATATAGATACATTTACACTCTAAAACAGGAATAGCAAATAATAATTACCTGTTTTCAAAAAGCAATATATCTTTTTTAAAAAGTAGCGCATCTACTATCTAATCAGGGATATGTTTATGTTATGAACATCTATTTCATTTATATTTCTAATCCATGGGTCTGCTTTTACATTCATTTTATATTACTGCAGCTAGAGGTTTAGTCAGGCTAAATATAAGTAGATAGAATTTATGCACATCCAATATGGGCGATATCAGATTTTTCACCCCCGTGAATATCAAGCAGGTAAATGTACCCACTTTTTTGTTTACCACTGTATCGGTGGATATGATTCTACCAATTTAAATATTAATAAAAACATAAAATGTATATAGTTAATAATGATGTCACTCTTTTAACAGTCTAATAGATCTATGAAACTACTACTGTTTCTAGACCACATGTTAGGTGCCTAAGAGACATGTATATGTCTTACAATGAGAAGTCCTGAAGAGAAGCTTGAGACAGTCATCGCGTATCGAGTTAGTCATGTTGTGACCTTGGCACTTCAAAAATCTTAGGGTAGAGCTACTGTCTTGCAAATGCCAATGCAATAAAGGTAATACTGACCTTCTTCATAAAACACTGCAGCAGAAGTGTGTCAGCATCGTGAACATACCCCAGCGGTGCTCTCCGGTGGTGATTAATACTAAGTCAGGACCCATAACTCTGATGAGCCTTTAATACAGTAAACCAACAGAAGCAGTTAAGGGCACTGTCTGAGAGGAATGGAGAGGAATTTAATCAAGTTGCTAATATACTTTGACCAGGACTCTCAGGTACTCTTAACTGAAAACATAGTCTTAAACGGACTGCGGTATTTCAGCTCATGGCTCTTAAGGGGACAGTTACTCTTACTGCCCTACTGAAAACAAAGAGCAGTGCCTTGGTAAGCATCCATCACTTTTGAAAGGAAAAACAACATTTCACATTCACTTGAGTATTCAGTGTGGGTTACATGCAATCTATGGTTGCGATCTGACGGAGGACGGAGGACAGAAAAGCTGTATTCATGAAGACTAATTTAGTTTAGCAAGGTTAATTTCCCTTCCTACAGTCAGTAGTCCATGGAGGATTCTGCACAGGGAATATTCAAGATTCAGCCTCCTCCCTATTGTAAAAAAAAGATTTTGCAACCAAGCCAAGAAGACTAATAGGGATTGTGCAATAACGCATTGCCTCTAATACTGACACCAATGCAATCCTGAAATGTGACAGCACTGCAAATCCAGAGCCCTGGCACTCATCTGGACTGCCAACAGTTTAGGGACTAAAGTAATAACTGTACTCATTTATACTTATTAACTAATTGTGCTTGGATCCTAATGCCCAAGATGAAATATTCACATATACTCCATGCTGGCCACTGCAAAACAGCATAGTGGTAAAGAAAAGAATTCAGATCAGTCAGGAACATTGAGCTACAATAAAACAGATTTATGTTGTAAATACAGTTCTTCACTAATCTATTCACTATTTCCGTAAGAAAATATACTCAGGCACACGCAAAAATAACGAGCAGTTATTCACTGGTACTGACGATATACAAACAACTGGCAGAGTTAGAGATACTTTCTAGAGCAGTCTATAACTTTTCTTAGAAGACGTTATCGATCCCCCTCAGATTGTAAATCAGAAGGGGATTTTAAAACAGTTCTATTTCTATTCTCGGGGACATCTTGCTAATTAAAGTGGTACATCTTAATCAAATTCTTTCATCCTCTTCTCCATTGAACATGCTGTTGGTCTATATAGAGTACAAATGACTCACTTCTTACTAAATACAGCACTGTCTCAAAAATAACTTTCCATATTAAACTAAAAAAATGTACTGAATTTAGCAAGTCTCAAAGTCATTGGCAAAATTTTCAGCTAGGATCTATAGTAACTGATCTCTATGCAAACAGTCTCTGTGTGACTTCTACAATATTCCAATAGCGTTCTGGAAAGAGTTGTTCTCAATGGATTTTAGAAAATGAGAGGATTAAGTCTGTATGAGTTTTTGCACAGAAAATCTAATCTATTTAGTAAGTCAATCCACATGTCTCTACTTTCAGTGAACCAGGAAAAGAGTCCTTGTATCGCTGAAATTTTGCATGTCGACCATGTGCCAGGGTCAAATATCTCTGAGCAGCCTCTTTTAGATATTCTGTGCATGGGAGGTGTAATGCTTAATATCAGATATACTTATGAGAAGACATTTGATGTTATGCCGTAAAAATCACCACACCAATGCAATCCACACTACCAGTCTCTATAATCGTGACGCTGGGAAGCTATACGTGAGTTGAAGCCAGCTCAAGCCCAACACTCTCTTTCAAATTCTTTTGTTAGTTGTCCAGTTTTCATACTCTGCATTGGGCTGAGCCACACGTGCACTGCCTCCATGCTGGCCTAGCTGACTCGGAGCGACATCCATACTCTTTTAATGAACTCAAGGAGGAACATTTCCAGCCACCAGTTGATCCACTCAGCTGACAGAGCTGTTTATCTCAAGCAAAGGCCAGCCCTGGTCCCAGCTTTGCACCAGCTGTGGTCGCCCACACCCTGTATCCATCCCTGAGCTCCAGGGACACTTCACCCTCGTCTAGCTCCTCTGAGCCTTCTTCTATGGCAGGGGTCAATCAGTCAGTCACACCATAATGTGAGATATGCCAAAATTAGTTGCTAAGCTAAATAGCAACGAGGAGAGGAGAGGAGAGGAGAGGAGAGGAGAGGAGAGGAGAGGAGAGGAGAGGAGAGGAGAGTATAGAA
>JAOXJK010000001.1:102714141-102725392 GCA_025774025.1 Xenus cinereus | reverse complement strand
AGAGGAGAGGAGAGGAGAGGAGAGGAGAGGAGAGGAGAGGAGAGGAGGAAAAAGAAAGAATAAGCTTTTGCAAAACACAACTTATTTTTTCACCCCCGCTTCTTCCTATTGGCGTGGAAGATTTTTCTCAGCATTTTAAGCACTTCTTTACCAATGTTTAGTAAGTGAAGGTAACAGCACTTGTTCAAGGGACTTAATTATTGTCAGAAAGCAGGGAGAGCAGCCTGCCTTACCATGGGGACAAGCAGAAGCTGAGTTGACCCCAGCGATGGTAGTGTTTTACCGAGGGGGCACAGCACTGCAGGGTAGGGCCAGTGCTGATAAGGTGCTCATCAGATGGCCCTGCCAGGACCAGGGGATGAACCAGCTCACCTGGGGAGGGCAATCAGGGCCAAATAAGGGACTAGGTCCAGGGCTGGAGACTGGCACTTGAACTGATGCTCCTGGCAGGACCAACAGCCCTGGGCTCAGCTGAAACAAGGTCCTGCGTGCACAGGCAGGGCTGGGGAGACCCCAGGGGAAGCTGCGCAGTAAGGCCTGGTGCAGAGACCCCAACAGGTATAATCACAGAACCACCGAATGGTTTGGGTGGGAAGGGACCTTTAAAGACCATCTGGTCCAGCACCTGTGCCATGGGCAGGGACAACTTCCACTAGACCAGCTCAAAGTCCCATCCAACCTGGCCTTGAACACTTGTGGATTGGGCATCCACAATTTCTCTGGGCAACCTGTGCCACCCTCATCATAAAAAAATTCTTCCGCACATCCAATCCTAAACCTACCCTCTTTCCATTTAAAATTGTTGCCCCTTGTCCTGTCATTGCAGGCTTTGGCAAGAAGTCTCTCTCCATCTTTCTTATAAGCCCCCTTTATATATAAGGACCCCAATAAGGTCTCCCTGGAGCCTTCTCTTCTCCAGGCTGAACAATCCCAACTTTCTTAGCCCACCCTCACAGGAGAGGCGCTCCATCTTTCTGACCATTTTCATGACCCTCTTCTGAACCCATTCGATGGTCCATGTCTGTCTTTTGCTGGGGACCCCAGAACTGGATGCAGTACTCCAGCTGGGGTTTGATGAGAACAGAATACAGATTTGAACTGGACTGATTTAAAGGCTTCTGGAGAGCCTTAAAAAAAACAACCCTTCAAAGGTTTCAATAGGAAAAGTAGAGACACTTTTGTTCATTTGAGATCCACAACTGAGAAGCTCTCAGTTAAAGAATGATCAGCAGTAAGATTTGCTTTTATTTTGGCTGATGTGTCTCTACTTTGCAAAGGATCAGTCATCCTGACTGAGAACTAAAGAGCAGATTTATACTCATCAGTCTTATCTTCCTAGAGATAACTGATTGTGGGCTAAATCCACAGGTGGAAGAACTCACCATCTTTGCTAAAGCATATCAAAGAAGAAAAGTCCAGAACCAGCCAGAATCTGGGAATGACTTCCTAACTCAAAAGTGGAAGTTCTCTCATCCACGGAAGAAAAGACCTGGGTTTGGTCTCCTCTGCTAAAAGAAGCTCCTAGATTTTATATTCAACACTTCTGAATTAAACATAGCAGCTGGTCTAGGAATTTAGGTATCAGAGTCCAAATCTTAAGCACCGTTTTAACCCTGAAAGTCCTTTCTTGTACTAACTCATAGTATTCTTCTTTGGGCAGGAGTCACAATCCGAGGAACAGTTGCTGCAGCTGCAGCAGCACTTTTCTCTAAGATGCAATTGTGGCTTTGTATCCAACTTTCACTATGCAACTAATGGTGAAGAAACAACACCTGTAGTATTTTCCTAATGAAATATTTCGCAGTATTCAATGGGAACTTTCTGGTCTTTCCTGAGAAAGACAGATTTTCAGTTCACACATTTACAGCTGGAGGGAGATGAAACTCAGCATGACAAGAAGAAACAGTCTGTGACTGTGATTTACGGCCTATTGAAGCATTGGAAGATAATGGTTTTGTTGACCATTTAAGCATGCCCAAATTCTGCAAGAACTATATAAGTATAGAGCTTCTCTAACACAGCTAGTCTCACCTCATGTGAAACAAGTGTTCACTGAAGTAAATCTATACAGAGATATAAATACTTGAGTGATTACACTCTGATAGACATTCTAAGTTTTGATGAATGTTTTCTATAGATGTACCAGTGAGATAGATAACTATGTTGGCTCTAGTATGTGCTGACTTTTAAGTTTCAAATGGTTTTTAATGACTTTTTTTATGTCAACCAATATGACACATAAAATCAAAGCATCTGTGAGTGATTTCCTCTCATTTTGCAGTAGGAAAAGGGGAGAAAGCATAGATCAGGTTGGTAGGACCAGTAGATTGTATTCTGCAAAAAAATGAAAGTACACATAAATAATTGTGGAAATGAATTTCGTATTAAGTTCAGTGACTCCATAAACCATTGAAATGGCATGCAGCCTCAGCAAGAATCATTTCTGCTGAGTAGACTGCTAGGAAAATAGTAGAAATTCTAGAAACATGTCTTTTAAAATGTACCAAGAGCAAAATGAAATCTGGTTCCTGCTGCCTGTGTAAAACCCTGCGGTCTGTGCAGAAACAAAAGAGCTTCTGTGTTCAAGTACCTTGAAAGAATAAGGTCATGGAAACATTTAGTTATGAACGCTTATCTTCCCACTGTCCACATATTTATTAATTTATAGTATTTCAGTATTGATTTTGCTTCTTTAGAGGTAACAAACTATCAGAGTTTGTTTAAAGTGTGTAATTTCTGCAGGAAAGGTTAGACTGCAGCCAAAACGAATGGTATACACATCATCTCTTAATCACGGCTACCCAGGGGTGTACAAATCGTTTGCAGATGGGATCCTTATTCTCAACACTGGAACCTGAGAATAACATTATACCTAATGGTATATGTCATATCTCTACTTGGGATTTAAGTTTCCTGTATTACTTGGCCACTTACAAATTTTAGTCCTGCATGTGAATCAATTACCATTAGGAACAAAGACTCACAACAGTAATAATTGTTAATGAACGCTGCCTTCAATTAAACAGTCTGGTCCAATTCAAAAGTTTATACATTTTAAATCAACTTCCAGTTCTGCAGTATATCAAAGTGATTAATGTGTATCTTGAATTATTTACTTGTATTAAAGTTTTTTCAAAAATCACTCAGAGGTCAGTTAAAAAAAAATAAGGAAAAAAAGCCTCATAAATACAATAAGGCATGAAGTATTTCAAGCAGGACAGACAATTGAGCCATTAAAGACAATATTTTACTACTTTTTTTTTTATTTTATAAAAGTATATGTATTCCTAAGTTCCAGAGCCTTTTAAAGAATAGTGTTTTTCTCTAGGAATTTCATATGTGGTCTAGACTATGATTACTTGCAGTGATCACACATGATTCTCATAGCGTGCTTCTACGTGTATCTGATGCCACTAAATCCCCCACAATAAATTAATTTTCTTCCACCACAGAAATGCATCAGCGTGCCCCACAGAAGCCCTGTTTGTCCGAGGCAAACAGGTAAACCTCTGGAAGGACTCTGATCTGATAAGCAAGAAAGTCTAAAGACTCAGCAATCAAGGGTTTTGAAGTGGAGAAAACCTAAGGCCGTCTATTGGGTATTATATCCTAAGGTTTGCAAAGACATAAGCTTAAATGCTGTGGGATTCTCAAGTTGCCAGAGATACATCTGTAATCACTGGCATCATCTGGAATGATTTAATGTGCTGCTTGGCCGGTGACTGTGGATCCTGCTGTGGCAGCAGCTGCTCTCTCTTGTTGAACAGATTCTGCAGCCTTGTCTAGGGAAATGCTGATGACAACAGCTCGGTCCCTGGTCACCTGCCTGACCCTGTATCTTTGCATTTCCCCTGCCTGATCAATACCAGCACACATTTACCTCTCCACATTCCTGAAGATCTCTTTCCCGTTTGCTACCTGTGGCCCATGATGTCCTGGGCTAATGCCTGTTTAAGTCATTGATAAGACTGACTGGAGGCAACTAAACGGGACTGTTCAATCATCTTTCATTATCAAAACTGATGTTACTCAGTAGTGCCAACATGGATTGGGTTGCCAGTGTGGTCAGGTAGAGAGAGGAACACCAAGTTCACCACCAGTTTGTCCTTACAGTTCTTTCTTGGTACAGTCTACACATGCTCTGCAAAATTAAATTGGTAGCCCTGAGACTAGAAGAATTAAGAAAGAAGATGGGTTAAAACGGAAGAAGAAAAAAAAAAAAAAAAAAGAAAGCTGTAAAGAATATGGCCCATCATGAGGGTATAGACTCACAAGGGTCAGGATGCTAGCAATTCTCTTAGCATGCTCTAGAGCTGCAACCTGCCTTTCCTCCAGGATTTTTTACCTGGACATTCAAAAGGATATCAAAGTCTGCAAGCAAAAAATCCACTAATTTGAGGAAAGCTATAGTCTCCTTAATAATACAACATTCTATGTGTCGTGTTTAGTAAGCAGAATAAGAATCTCATTATCAGTTTTATCAGTCCCTTCAGACATGACTTGTGTGAGAAAACTACTGACAATCAAACAGAACATTTCAATTTTTTCAGCTGGCTGTGGTTAAGGATTAACTCAAAAATCACTAAAGACTTTATTCTGACAAGTAATAAGTAGTCCTAATGGGCCACACTGAAATAACAAGAGGATGGAGCAGTTCAGACCAAGATCTATTTCCAGATGTGGACCCTCAGTCCAGTCTATGACTTGTAGAGTTTTGTGAGATTGTTGTGGATTCCAGTTCTGGGAGTTGCAAGTGGACTTTGTCAACCCTTACCTTCCCGGGGGCCCTTAGGAAGGTTTCTGGAGGGAAAACCTCACCTACAATACAAAGCTAAATATTGGAGGAGCTGTTCAGCATTACCTAAGGTGAGGTACCCCATAGCACATCCAGAATGAGGCTTTTAATGTGATGACTTGGCCAAGGAAAATTTATGGCTTGGGAACTTCAGGTGTGTACATGGAAGGTAATACCCAGGAGAAGCAGAATGGACTTACCTTGTAAATACACGCATGCTGTGCAAGCCTTCCTATACACATCAGGGTGAATCCATGCTACACTCAGATCCTGCTAAATGCCAAATTTCTTCTAGTTTTCTGTCAATGAATTATCCTACAGTAGTCAAAGGGAGAAGCAAGATGGACCAGTGTGAAAGTTCAGAGGTCCCTGTATGACCATTTTATCCCAGTATATTCCTATTGTATCCTATTTCTCGCTTATGAGAAGTACCAAATATACCTCTGAGAAGTTTTTAATTTACATATATATATACACACCACCCACCTGTTTAGTACTTTTAAAAAAAGGTAAACAATCTTTGAATCCAGTATTTGGCCCGTAAAATTTAATTTCATATGCAAACTTGCCAACTGGAACTTGAGCAGCTGAGAAAAGACTAAATGTATAATTTAACAAAACTTTTCTTGTTTGGGGTTTGTTTTTTTTTTTTATTTCTTAGCAAATTGAGCTAACTTCTCAGATATTGCCTCACTTTCTGAGTTCTTTGGTTTGGGTCTCTAAATTCAGAGTAGATTCAGTGGTTTAACTTTCATGATAAAAGGCCAAAACTAGAAGGTATAAATAGCTGTATTTAGCAGACCAGGGGCAAAAAACAAAAACAAAAACAAAAGCAGAAGAATCAGTTCAAGAACAATTTTTCCCTGGAAAAAAGAAGTCCCTCAGTCTTTCTGCCTGCAGGGAAAGACTAGGTGCTAGGCAGCAAGGCCAGAGCTTCTCGAAGAAGGAGGGCACAGAGCAGATGAGCAGAGCTGAGAGGTTGCAGGTGGCAGGGGGAGGCAGCATGGTAGAAGACAAAACATGGCTGGAGGTACTTGAGCAGGGTCTCCCTCTGGACCTGCAAGCTGAGGGTGCTTCAGCAGGGGAGAGAGAAGCTGGGGGCTCCTCTGGAGCTCTTGGGGACTGCAGTGGTTCAAAGCCACCACCCCTGCCAGATAGCCAGACAACACTTCAGATTCCCCAGGGTTTCAAAATAGGCTCCATAAGACAAAATAAACCTATGCAAACTAAGCTAAGTCAAGCTCAGCCGGACTAGGTTTTTAGCAGTCGGACAAGGAGTCAAGCAATGGCTCAATTTTAAAGCCACTACCTGCAAAAGCTACCTCACATGCAGATGATCAGCAACCACTGCCTGCAGCTAAAAAAAGCTATTTGCTGCCTCGGCCACAGCAAACTGTCAGCAACAACAGGCAGCAGTAACAGACATTAGACCACTGCCATTTGATATCACCAATTCTGGCTATTTCACCTGACAGTCATTAGTTATGATATTTCATTATGGTTATTTAGCTATTACAGCTACAGATGGTTCAATGACCGCAACACTTACTTGATAACCAGATCAAAAAACACTTCTTTGCTTATAGCCTTTCCTCTGTGCACACACCTTTAAGGAGTGCTCACCACAGTTAAACACATCTAAGACAATTAAGGCTCCCCCTTGTCAGGAGAACAGCCCACATCTGAGCAGGGCACCCTGTCTGTACCTTAAGACAGACCTTCCATTGACTACTGAGATTACCTAAGGATATTTTCTCTCTCACAATCAACTCTTGTTACTGTTTCTTAAAACTGAGATTAGGGCTTCCCTGTTTCCCTGCTTCTCAAGGGCATTATAAGAACAAATACTTCAATAATTTTAACATACTGACACATTAATATGCAGAGTACATAAGCGTAGCTGTCAAAAATGAATATACATCCACCAGACACACATATTTATACGTATCCATACTAATATACATATGTATGGTTATGTATACAGAACCATGTACATGAAACTAGATTTAAAATAACTACTTTCTCTGGCTACTGGAATTTGTAGCAATTAATTAGCTATAAAGCTCTCCCATGTTTCAAAAAGCATGAGAAATTATGAGCTAGGCGTCTAAGCCAAAAGAGATAGAGAGAAGAGAAACGCCATTGGCAGGAACTGCATATTAATTTACTTGATACCATGAATGAAACCTCTGCTCTAAAAATAGAAAATGATTTTTCATACAAGCTATTTAAATTAAAACATGGCTTGGTCAAGTATCAGCAACTAAATGAAAAATTAAGTGTGCGAGATTTGAGGTCAAGGCATTTTCAAGTGATGAGATCTATCTACCTTATCACTTTTCTGGGGAGAGAAAGTCACTCAGCACCTCAAGCTCTCTCAGGCATTACAGAACTTTTCCTTTTGGTTAAACTCTTGCACATGGCTGCTGTCACGTGCTATCTCCCTTGCGTTCCAAACCTAAATACAAAATAATTAAAGGAGGATCCAAGCAAATTTCTGTAGTTTCTGTAGAATACTAAGCTTGGTTATATCCTCATTGACCATGTGCATGAGCCACAGGGAACACAAGTACCAGAGTTACTAACAGTGTAAGCAATACAGTGTGTGGTGAGAGAGCTGTAGTTTGGATTTTTAATTTCCTAAACCTGACACTCATGCATACAAGTACAATTTTTTTTCATAAAGCAGCATTTGAATGTCTCCAAAGTCTAAATACAGATATATACAGTTCATAATGTATTTACATTTGAAAAATGGCTCTCAAGTTAACACTATTGATATTTAGCTTCCACATATACGCCTACTCATTTTGTAACTTGGCTGCTTTTCTGACAGTCATGTATTTACTCACATTAATATTTCACAGTTCCCTTTTTTTTTTCCCTGTGTGAAGGCATTGCGAATTGAATACAAACATTACCTTCTCTTTTAAAGAAACCAAGGGCATTGTTCTTCTGACACTTTGATCACAGTATTTCTCAGACTGGAGACACATACCTTTCCTTATGTTTAAAGATAGGTGGACAACTTTTATTTAAATGTTATAACTATATTAGGTTAGCATCAGGATAATCGTTATGTCTTGTTTCAAAGAGTCAATATAAAGATAGGAGAGCATGACATAAAACCTTTTTCAGGAAGAGTTTTTCTCAGTGATACTATACTATACACCATCTTAATGTGTACAGCTCAGTGTATAGATCTATCCAGTAAGTACTTAATACTTTAGGTAGCTTACTGCAATTACATCTATTCATTGTTGGAATAATTGTTAATTAATTTGTAATTATCACCTACTCAAATCTATTATTATGTAACTCTGGTTACAGTATGAATAAAAAATTAAGCTGAATATATGTGAAAATTTACACAGAAAGAAGGATCAAAATTAGCCTCTAATTAAGGTGGACTTCTGAAGGAAAGAATATCAACAGTTATCTTTTAGTTTACTCTGAAATCTTAATGTGTGCTCTAAGGCTGCATTTGTGGTCAGTTAATATACTTCACTATGTATCCCAGTACCTGAACCCCTGATTATTCAGACTGGTGACGTATGGTGAGCTGTGGCTGTTTCCTTTTCAAAAAAAATGGTGTGCTTCTGCATTGGCCAGGTTAGATGTGGCCTAAACAGTGTCAGAAACCAGCTGACACTGCTCAATCAGAAATGTTTTATCCTGGTAGAAAAAAAAAAAGTCTTAAAAAATTATTTTCAACTTCTTTTGGCTACATTTCCTATTTTTAAAGTTGACTGATCTAGCTATTCAAGGGATAGAATTTGCAATCTGGATTTGTACAGTGCCTGCTTAACACAGTGAAAATATTTTTCTGGATTCTTCTGTTGACAAAAAAAACCATGATAACAATTAACAGTAATAACATAGTTAAGTGCTTTCTTGAATTGCAGTGCAAGCCACACGTGTCTGCTTTATTCGGTAGGGACAAAGTTTAGGAAGAACTTCTGGGAAAAGTTCAGAACAAAGTTTAGAAGTAAAAAGGAACTGAACTCCTCATCACGTCTGCCTGAAGAGTGACAGCAATGCAGGAAACTTCTGCAGGGATCTTTCAGTAAGGAAGAGCCTGCCCCTTCCCCTTCTCCTCCCCTCCACATCTTCTCTCTAGGTACTTGCTGGATAACAATCATACTAACACAGAAATTTAAAACTTCACTTTCACTTTGATACAGGTGACTGTAGAAAGTTACACTATCCAGCAGAGCTGCGATGTGCTGTGCACAGAGCATCTTCAGTGAAGAAGCAAAAAATTTTGTGTTTACTGCTGAGATAACTTAATACATATACGAAAACATACATACATGACTGAATGTTGCTTTTAGGGCCATGGTTGCTCCAGGAAGTGATACTGCATGAAAACAGTACAATGAGAATAGAGAAAATGAAGAAACGGGAAAAAGCATGAAACTGTGTCTGCCTACCCTCCCCACACACCATGAAAACCTGATTTTAAGCAAACGGTATGGTGACATTTAGAGAAATGTGTTTTTTGCACCATCTATACTTCATCATTAACTAGAAACCCTAGCTATCACCTCTGACTTGTATGGAGAAGGCTTTATGATGACTGGCTTTATTTTTTGTGTTCAAATAGGTCATTTCAGGTATGGATGCCTTTTCTCTCTCATCTATGCAAAGCAGAGAAGATTTTGCTATGGTTAGTAATTTATTCAATGTACAACATTTGTAATGGAAGTGAGGGACTTCTCTATTGCCGACTACTAGATGCCACTAAACTGTACTAGTCATACATAATGTTCTTGAAGCCATAAGGTTACCATCAGCTTTACCTTTTTTTTTTTTTTTTCATAAAATTGAGGCTTCTCTGCAACACAGTTTAAAGCTAGTATTTGGCAGTTTCCCCCTTACTCCAAAATTTCCATTTTTTCTTTCTGAGGCAGCATCAGGCTATCCAAGTACAAGTGCATCTCACTTTTGCTCCTCTGACCAGCTGGGCTTCTAATTAGAGGTCAGCAACTGCATTTTACCTATTTGTCCTATTCAAGTACATCAGAAAAAACAGACAAGATCGGACTTTAATACCATCCTTTCCAGTATTCTGGCTTTGTCAGTGACCAAAGTGTAACAACCTGAACCAGAAGAAATATGTGTGGAATGCATAAAATTCTTAGACCTTCTTCCACTTTCCAGCCACCAAAGAACTTCATCATTGTGATTGATTAGTATTCAGACTGTCTTCAAACATAACTTCAAATTCTATGCCTAAATAGCATCATAAGCCCTTTAAAGACCACCTGAAAAGATTTAGGTAAATAAGGAGGAATTTGCAAATTTGCAAAAAACCAACCCGTAATAAGTGAAACCAGCCTCCTAGTTTCCAACAGAAAATTTGAAATGGGGACGTTTATTTCACATTTTCCCCCTCTGTGGACTTCTAACTTAATTGCAGCAAGGAACCACCCTCCATTCCCAACCCTCTAACCCCGTCATAGTATTATGTTCCCAACCAGACCTTCACTTCAAATGACAAATATCTTGTTTACTCACATCAGGATGCAAGGTACCTCAGCAATCATTTCTCCTTGCTCGAGGATAATCTTTGTATCTGGGAAAGTGCCCTGAACATTCATTTATGGATGTTCCAATTTGAGGGGACTGTCTATGTTCTGTTGAATCTGTCACACACTGAATGATGAACTCAATAGCTGCAGAAAAAGACAGAAAAATGACTGTTAGTCTACAGCCTAGCAGTTATCTTCTTTTCCTTGGATAGGACAATGTTTTTCAATGAACATTTTTTTTTCTCTTTCATAGTAAATATTTAGGATTTCTTTAGTGCCTTTATACAGACAAAAATTGAAAGGCAGAGAGATTAAAAGCACTGCTATAGATCCAAGGCTTCGATGTAGATGGTTGAACTAGCTTTGTCCACTCTCTGAGCTGGCTGAAGTTGAGGCCGCTTCAATCCAAACACACTAATGTGTGTTGTTGCCCTAGCGGTAAGTTTCCTATCAGCATTTCAGAAGGTGAGGGTATCTCTCATGTTCTTCATCTGTCCCTCTTAAACCTTGTCTGCTTTTTGTTCTTAGTATTTGAAACCACTTTTAATTGCTAGTGCTCTATATACAATATGTATGCAGCAGAGATGGTCACCCTAAAAGTTTCAAATGGCTGCTCTGATAGATGAGGATTATCCGTTAAAGTTTGCTCCGTGTGCATCACAGAGCAAGTTGCACAGTAAGCACCGTAAAGAATCATGGAATTGTCAGAGTTGGAAGGTACTTCTAGAGATCATCTAGTCCAACTCCCCTGACAAAGCAGGATTGCCCAGAGCACGTTACTCAGGACTCCATCAAGGCAGGTCTTGAAAATCTCCAGAGAAGGGGACTCCATGATCTCCCTGAGTAGCCTGTTCCAGTGCTCTGTCACCCTCACCGTAAAGAAGTTTTTCCTCGTATTTGAATGGAACTTCCTATGTTCCAG
>JAOXJK010000001.1:102692000-102706033 GCA_025774025.1 Xenus cinereus | reverse complement strand
GAGTGCTGAGGGAGTTGGCAGAAGTCATTGCAGGACCACTCTCCATCATCTTTGAGAAGTTGTGGAGAACAGGTGAGGTACCCGAGGACTGGAGAAAAGCCAATGTCATCCCAGTGTTCAAAAAGGGCTCCTTCTTCCTGAGACAACATGGAATGGGGTTTGAGGTCAGTTCATAATGCTTTTTCTGTGCTGCTCCTTCCTCCTTACAGTTGTTCGTTGCTCCAGCATGTGGTCCTTCCCACAGGAGACAGCTCTCCATGAACTTCTGCATTGTGGGTCCTTCACAAAATCCTCCACTGTGGATTTTTTTCCATGGGGGCACATTTCTTCAGGAATACACTGGTCCAGCGTGGGTCCCCCACAGGCCATGGGTGCTGCCAGAAAACTTGCTACTGTGTGGGCTTCTCTTCATGGGATGCATCATCTGCCAGGAGCCTGCTCCTGCATGGGGTCCTCCACAGGCTGCAGCTTCCTTCAATGCATGTCCACCTGCTCCAGCACAGGGTCCTCCATGGGCTGCGGTGTGGATTTCTGCACCATCATGGTCAATTCTACAGGCTGCAGGAAAATGCCTTGCTCCACTATGGTCTTTCCAGCGGCTGCAAGGGGGCCCCTGCTTGGGGACCTGGAGAACCTCCTTCTCCTTTTCCCAGCTTGGTGTTCTCAGGGCTGTTTCTCACACTTTTCTCCGGGTTGCCAGGCAGCATTTTGCCCTTTCTGACACGGGCTTTCCCCAAGGCATCGCCATCATGGCTGCGGGGCTCAGCAGCCTGGCCTGGGTACCCCCCACCCCTTACATTGCAGTTGAACAATGCCCTGCTTACCAGCTCATCTGATTGAAGGTTGTGGGAATATTCGTTTGGAAATGGAAATAGGTTTGGGTCTACCTTTCCAAATACATTTATACTGGGCATAATATAAAGATGGAGTCCTCCCTTTAGAGTAACAGGGAAGAGCACTTTGCTGCAAGAGAAATAGGACTTAAGCCAATGTGACTCTGTCTTAAGATGAATAAAAGCAATGAAATGTGGCCTTATATTACTTGAACAGTTCTCTTGGATAGATGCATAAAAATATTCTAGGGACAAATCTAGAATACTCTTCACATTTTTCATCTTCCCTCACCACCCTGAAAAAACCTGCTGTATACCTTTGGTGACTCTCAAGTATTTATTGCATCTGATGGTAGTTCTCTGAAATGCATACGATCATCTCTTTGGGACACATGCCAGACTAGCAATATCCCAAAACTTTAACACATAAGCCTCATAAAGTGTTGTTGGCACTGGTGGCTAAGCTACTTAATTTAATGAGAGGGGCTTGCCATTGCTGAAACTGCTGAATGTAGTATTTTCAACAGAGCCAAGGAAAAATTTAATTCATTAGACCTCTGAAACTGTGTTCAGCCATTGTTACTGTGCTGCCACATTTTGAATATAAATGCAAAAGACCCACAGAAATAGTGTTTCACTCTTTTAATTTGCACATATTGCTGAAAACCATTTTCATTTTTCTTCCTGGTGTGTTGTATTGTCTTTCAGGCTGCCACACCATAGGCTATGATTACATACCTGATGCCTATAAACCAATAGCAAAACACACAGTTGTTGTAGTATGTAACTACTGTCCTCTGCAATGACAAATGACAGCACGCTTTTGTAGTAGGATGACTTGTCTCTGCTAATATGGAAAACTACAAAAGAAAACAAAAATATAGTGCCATCATTAGCAATCATAATCTGAAATGGGAAGAAAATTAGATTAGAGCCTTTAGGGAAAATTATCAATCCCCTGGCACATGCTTTAACTTCATTTGTTTCATAAGAGAAAACAGATGTAAAAGAAAATTATGACTAAGACAATGAGGAATTAAAATCTGAAAATTTCTGCTGTTGATTATTAGCCTATTACTCTTTTGGTTTAAGATACGGCATTTCCTCACAAAGCTGTATAGAATTTCTCAGATAATGTGAAAAAACAATATGTAGCTAAGACTGAATTTCAGTAAAAACTGAAATTTCTTATACAGAATCCTATACCCAGCCCAGTCGTAACTGCCTTGATTATGATCATACCACAAGCAGCTTTACAGTAGTGTAACTCTACCAGAATAGAGGATGAATTATGTGAACTGTACTTGCAGCTTTTTCAGTTTATCTCACATTCCATTTGGTTATTACTGCATCTGCATTTTATCTTCAGAAAACTGAAGGCCAAAAGTTCAACATCTTGTGTAAGGGAATGCCAGAAGTGTGTACCTAGACTGCAGTCCAGTCCAACCTGGAGGCCAGCCTCCTCCCTCTTTAACGTTGGAAGAACTCCCATTCCTGCCCCTCCAATCTCTCTGATTTTGGTTCTTTGCCTCCCTTACACAAATGTTCCTTATCCTGCCAGGCACTGACAGCTCTCTGGAAAGTGGTTATCTCAGGAGTGAGGTACCTCCCAGAAGGTGCCACAAAACTTCAGATCACTATACAGCACGAAAACGTTTTAGATATTAGAAGTTAATTCATTATTAACCATGGGGAGGAATTTAATGTTTCCCTTTTATAGTCTTCATAGATGAAGACTTTAAAAAAGACTTTTCAAAATTTTGTCAGTACAAGTATTACAGGGTTTGTATCTACAAGCTAGATTCTCACTTCTGGCTGAGACTATGTGCAGGCTATGGTAAATGTCCCTGCACAGAGGTCCATATACAGAGTATACTGTACTCTATTTCTACCTAAACATTTTAGAACAAGAATACAGAAAAATCAAAATAAGTAATTCATTTCCATGTTTCTGAGATCTTGTTAATGATGCTCAACTTCATTACCTTAGGCTTGGAGATCTTTTTCAGACCAGAAAGTTTAACTTAACACAGGGTATGGGTTACACTATGGCAGCTAGAAGTGGGAGCCTGTAATGTCTTTACGTGCTACAGTGAACAGCCTTTTTAATGGCTCATGAGACTCAGTAACAGTCTTATGAATTTACCAGTGCATTATTTGCAAAAGGACTTAAAGCTGATCCTCCAAAGGAGATGCAGTGATCTATAAGAGTTCCTGCCATGTAAGTGGCTTCACTTATTGCTTAGCCACTTAGAAGCAGGATCCTACCTGGAAAGACCATTCTTTTCCCATTGTCACTGAAATCAGAGGCCTCCTACAGATGCCACAAAGAGTTGTGAATTCTCTTATGACACCACTAGAGAATAACTCTACAGAAACCATTGCATGGCAAGTTATATGCTCTTTCTCCCATTTTTAACGTTTGCATTATATTGTTTGTTATGTTGCCTTGAAAACTTTAAAACTTCCTGGTAGTTTTACATTTCAAAGCACTTGGGCCAAAAACATGGGTGTGTATACATACATGCATATCCAGTAATTTTAACCTCAGAACAATACTCAGGAAGACTTTCAAATTTGGTTAGATGATAAACCCATGACACTGCAGTAATACTGAAATGCTAACCTTCTCAATACCATACCAAAATGTTTTGTAGGTGTTAAGAATCTTCCTTGAAATGAACTTCTGCAATTCATACTCTCTCTCAATTCGTGATTGAAAGTATCATTCAGTTTCACTGTAATTTTTGAGATAAACTAAAATGTTCTGCAGCAATTATGAGGGGCCAGAGTTGAATAAACCTGCAGAATTTTAATGAGTTTGCAGTGGTAATTATTTTTAATTGCCTTCCATCTCGTTAGAGTACCAGGTGGCAGCTATGTAACCTCACCATGGATGCCGATTGTCTATATGGCCACATATTGCTCTGCAGACACTAATGAACAGGCATTCGATGTCCAAAGCCTCTGTAGTGGTCTACTAACAGCAACTTGCTAATTCCTTTGAACAAGAGGAGTCTGACTTTGACCTCACTCACACTAAAATCAACTGCAATGATATCACTGCGTTATGCTGCTTCCAGCATACCTTTTTAAACAAGAAAAAAGAACATATGCATGTGTGAATATATTATGTTCTATTTTCTGGTATTAACTAGATGATAATTTATATATAAAAATAATTTAAATATAAAATATTATTTAATATTCTAGTATTAAAGGCTTTTACTTACCACTTTAGAAACAAAATTTCACACAGCAATGTAGCAAAAAAGAACTGCTCCTCTACGCTTTCTTCCCTTCTGCAGTAATTTTGTCTTAAAATAATATTATTCATAAAAAGAGTTAATTCCTAATATGTTTAGAAATGGATGTGATTCAAATGGACAGAAAAAAGCACTAACAACAGAGGTTTGCTCCATGTGTCTGCTGACTCCTAGAGAAATTCATATGCTGTTCTGTACTAAGAAAAAGGAAAAAAAAAAAACCAACAACAACCAAAACAAGCAACCTAGCTTTGGTTTAAGAAAGAAACATAACATTGTGAATTTAATTCCATAGTTCTCCAAAAAGGTACAGGTCTGTAGGAGAAGTACTTTTTAATATATGCAGATTAGAGACTTGCAATAAAAACAAACACTGCAGAAAAAAACCCCCCTAATCTATAAAAACCCCCTTCTTTTTACTACTGGAATAATATGGTTGTTACACCCTGTTATTAGGACTGCTTAAGAGTTCTGGCTTCCAGATGCCTGAAATCAAAATGATCCCTATGTAAATTATATGGCATCAATGACAAAATTCTAGCTGTATGCTAAGCACAGCCTTGCAATATGTAACAGCCTGTGATGAACTACCGGCAAAATTTAGACATTTCCTCCATTATTTTACAATAGGATGGAGCTCTAGGATGGAAATCATGTAATGCAGTATCATTAGATTGTCTTCTTTCTGTCCAGATAGATGTTGACTTCTGTATAATTTATTTGTTTTTTTTCTTTTTTTTAAGAAATAACTTCTACGGAACAATTGATCCATTTATTTCATGTGTCCATTTTTTCTTACCTGCATCTTGTACCTTTTTCACAGGTATTTATGTCAGACACCTCAACTGCAGAGTTAGAAAAGATACACATTTTACCTGTTTTATATTAATAATAAACATATATTTGATGTCAGTTATCTGCTCACAACTGAGCCTTAAAGCCACTGTTTCTTTTCATGAAAATACTTTCTTCCCTTGGCACAAGGCAGTGGATAGCTCAAGGCAACATTGTCTCAGAAAACATCTCTCACCTTAGATATCATTTAGAAAAAATGGATTATATCATGACCTGGAGGATTTTCTCAGGCTCTAAACTGATTATCTAAAACTGGATTCTTTAGCCAAAAATGCCTCCTGCTTCTGAGTTCCTACACCATGACATGATAAAATAACTAATAGTCTTTAAAAACCCTGTAAACTAAGTTTCTGAAAATCAAGGTATTGCAAGCTGGGTCCCTTATCAGTATTTTAAAAACTTGTCTTAGAAAACTTTTTTTTTCGCCCTTGATATTGAGGTTGTGCACTTCATTTTGAAACTTAAGAAACCTTTTCATTTCTGTATATGCTGTTTTTTTCACATCAGTACTATTAGAAAACTAATCATCATAAAATTTCTTGTTACTCAATAATGATATATGAGAAAAGTTTCATATATTCCTTTTTATCTAAAACGCTAAATTAAGTACTGCAGATTAGATTGTCTTTCACAGCAACAATTTTCTACTCAGTTCAGCAGAGTTGGAGTAATTAAGAGAAGAAGAATAGGTGTGCGAACCATCCAGTCAAAGATGGATTAAAGCAAGAAACAGTCAAAATGGATGTTACCTGAAAAATACAAAGAAATTAAACATAATGTCATCTGCCCCTGATGTAACAAGAGAGTGGGTAACATTTAGTAGGTGTCTTCATGGTCTAGGAAGACAGCCTACATAGTCTGGTCTATTTTTGTGACCTATGTGATCATATAAACATAATTTATCAAAATGATCTATTAACAATCACAGATCAGATGTAACCCCAAACTCAAAAAATGTTGCAACGCTGTTAAGGTCGGTCAAAAAGGGAATTTAGCTAAAAATGATCAGACTTTAAATAATATTAATTTTTATCTGCATAAGAAGACTTACAGCCCACACTGGAATTGTCAGTCTATGAAAGAATTGTGGAAAATGTAGTAAAGCTTGTATGTAAAAGGCTGTAGGTGAGTTTACATTAATCATGGAAGGTTTCATAGTTCAAGCAGTACTTTCTCCTTTGCAAACGTGGACTTTTTCTGCTATTACAATTGTGTCAGGACTTTAGGTATCAGCACAGCTTGAACTCATCAGTAGCTAAGCTTGTTATGGATAATCTTATTTATTCTACCACGTCTCTGCAAGATAATCACATTATGGTTTTCTCAAGGGCTTATCACCTTGAATCCACCCAGGACCTGTAACATGCACAGAGAGGGAGAAAGAGATGTACAGATGAATGAAAAACTTAGCCAAAGTTCTTGTCTCTTTACGCTTAGAATGATTGCATCAAGACTCAAAATTATTACCGCATATATTAAATCTTTCAAGAGAATAGAATTAATTGGCATAAAATTTAAATATAAATGTTATGAATGACACTTTTGATAAGGAATCAGCATTTACATTTTCTATTGGAAAGTATAAAATAGAGATTATAGTATATTAAAAATACTCTTATCTGTAATGAGTTAATGATAATCCCAAAGACTACAGATATGATTTCTGTAGGAAGACCAAGATAAAATTTGCCTTTCAATAAGGCACAGTAAAAAAGGAATACTTTCCTCCAACCTTTTAATAAGTGTATGAAAAAATGCAATTCCTTTGTTGAATTACTGCAAACTAGACATTGAAAGGAACTTAACAAAGTAGTAGATATTTTGGACAATGCCCAGGTATCTGAAGAAGCAGAATTATCTATTATTTCATCACTGGGACTTCTAGTCTAGATTGGATTAAATGCTATTAAGTACTGCACATAAAACAATCTTCCACTGGCAAAGAAATGTATTAATGTATTCCTATTTATAGAATCTAGTATTATGCACAAAAGTATATGGATAATTGTTATGAATTTATCAGATTTTTTTCAAATGCATACCATATAAAGGCGTCAGACCCCACCCCTTAGTATTTTCAGGCAATACTTACTTCACAAATCTAGTCCAAATTAATTTTCATCCAGAGGATCCATAGTATCCATTAAGGCTTCCCTTTGAAGATGGACTTTGACCCTTTCAGTTACTTGATCCAATATGGTGACTGAATCAGTAAAATCAAGCAACGATTCTATCTCTTCATAGTGCTTACAGACTAATTTTCCTCCCACATGTTCACTTTTTTGTATATTGCCAGTCAGTGGAAGTTCTGTTAAACGGGGGACCAAGTTCAATCTTCAGAAACACTTACGCTTTAGTAGAAATTTGGGATCCCTGTAGGCAGAATACAATCCTAAATGCTAGAAGCTTTTCTTTGGCTGTAGTCTTGCGTGACTCAGACGGGTATTAGTTTGTATTAATAAGTATCAAATACTTCTTCATTCCCATGTATATAGCGGCTCCTTAGATAAGCATAAATGTTAGTGCACCCTGTGCAGTATGGAATGTGATTAAATATGAAGTGCTATTTTGAATTTCAAGTGGATCCTTCTGCATGAAGTGCAACATGCTGTGCAAAGTGAAAAGATTTGAGTGTTTGATTTGGTCTTAATTTCTTTCCTCCACAGAGAAGGGTTTTCAGTGTTGGGAAAAGAAGGTCTCACATGTCTTAAATCAGAAACAAAACGAAGTTACAGAATTTTTCAAAAGCTATTTTGTGCTTTAGATATAATTCTTTTATTTATTTATTTTCATAGTAGTCTGTTGCGACATAACAATGCTGTGATGTATGGCAGAAGAAAAAATGTATAATGATGAAATAAGATTGTTAGGATTTACTTTTTCAGTAAACATTTGCCCGACATAAAAATTCACCAAAAAATCATTTATAAAGGAAGATATGGAATACTTATTCAATTGAGCCAACGTGAATGGGACCAGCAAAACTGTATGTTAGAGTTAAGGAGTAAATGTAATGAGATACCAGTGTAGCCTTAATTCACCACCTTTGTGAACATGCATTATTAAGCTTTAATTTTATATTTACATTTGCTCGTTGTATTTTCCACAGGACCCACCCTTCATTTACAATTTAAATTGTAAATGAAAGCTGAAAGCTCCTAGCTGAAAGGAGGTCGGGGCGAGTTGGTCACTTCTCCCACGTAACAAGTGACAGGACAAGAGGAAATGGCTTCAAGTTGCACCAGGGGAGGCTTAGATTGGATATTAGGAAAAAATTCTTCACAGAAAGGGTTGTCAAGCATTGGAACAGGCTGCCCAGGGAAGTGGTTGAATCACCAACCCTGGAGGTATTTAAAAGATATGTAGATGTGGCGCTAAGGGACCTGGTTTAGTGGTGGACTTGGCAGTGCTAGGTTAACGGTTGGCCTTGCTGATCTTAAAGGTCTTTTCCAACCTAACCGATTCTATGATTCTATTCAGTAGCTCTGCCAGAGGTAACTTACTCAGAACTTGGTCTTGCTCAGCATGCTTAGTCCCAGAGGACTGGCAACAGATCTGAGACAGCTGCCTTGAGCATGGCATAGAGTAGTATTTCTTAACACTGAAAGTTCCTAATGAAGTCTTTATGATCTCTGTGCATCTCACTTTACTTAAATTATTGAGTTTTTTTAATTTATTTTGTGGACCTCTGCCCCTTCGTAGCCCAGGTAGAGAAGAGCTGACCCATTATCAAGCCTTTGCATTTACAATCGGGTACCAAGCAGCTTATTGGAGAAGAATGCCACTGACCCCTCTGCTTCTCCCCTGCATACAGAAATCTGTGATCCCACATCCAGGTTACTGAGCTTTTAAAATGAAGCTGGTGACTTTCATATAGTATACCTGGTGAGAAGAAGAAAAGTTAGTATCTTAGAGAAGACAGATCTTGGCTTTTCATCACAAAAGAGAGATTTCGTTTCTGGACTTCACTGCTGAGAAATTAAAATAGTGCTAAAATGAGCTGACCTTCTCCAACTTCTCTCCTTGTGACAGTGTCTCACCAATTGTCCTTTATGAACTAGAAAGTCTCAAGTGACTTCAGGGATTTATAAAGAATCTTCTGTGTTCTCTGCAGTGTAATTACCTTTTTTTCTGTTGAAAGCTCTTTTTCCAGACCTCAACTTTATGCTTAGAAGTATGAATCACAGACCTAATTACACTAAATAAAGGCTATGTTACTCATCTATGTTGTTCACTTGGTAACAGTCATATATCCTATAGTAGTCTCCACCATGCATCAAACCTCACTGTGACTCTTGCTGGTCTGATATCACTTGGTGCTATAAGGCTGAACAACCATTAGTATGGATCAGACCTAAATTAACGCAATGGTTTCCTTTACTTGGCTCCATGTCTGCTTACTGTGATTCAAACAGACCACTGAAAACCAAGGAGTATTTCAGGCCCTTGGTTCTTCATCGGTATTTAAGAATGTTGCTTCCTCTAGTCAGTTTCTTTTAACTACTGCTGCTCTGCAGAAAATTTAGAAGTTACTAATATATTACAGTAAGATTGGCTTTGTAACATAGTCTGGATTGCTTATTTTGAACCCAAACATTTTCTCAGCTTTTTCCATAATGTAATCTAAACACAAATATCAAATACTACCACTCACTATACGTTGCTTACATGCTGATACGCGATTCTGAACAGAATACAGAAGGATCAATATAAATAAAAATAAAATGGTCTACTGTCACAACACAATCTTAAAAGAAATTTATAAAATAAGAAGGGTAACTTTTACACAGATTTTAATCTATAGCTTTTTAGTATTTCAGATTTTTTACTTGAATATACTTTTGTATTACAAAGGTCAGAACTTCTGACAGTGTGAATAACATTAATTCCCATACTGTGGGCATATGATTTATTGGAACTAGGAGTCTATGCTTAAGAATTCAGGTGATTCTTTAGTGAAAGTCAATAGGCTTAGTTTTTCTGGTTTTCAGAAATAGATGTAGATTATTTTTTCTAATTTGGGTATGCATGTGGCTGAAGCACCTTCTCTGCAAATATACATACACATCAGAGTTTACAGGAAATCTCAGGGAAGAACAGTTGGAGAAATGTCACTGTGTTAAACTCTAATTTCTGGCACCTGCTACTGAAAGTATCTATGGAGTAGCTGTCTGGCAATCACAGGAAACGACAGTAGTTGCTGTGCGAGAATACACTAAAGTAAAATCAGGTAGAAGCTTGAAATATTTCTATCCTCTCCTACAGAAAGGAGAACCTCCTGGCTCCTTTATTTAAATATTTTCACGTAAAAACAAGCAATATGGGTCATAGTTTAGTCTAGAAGCTGTGAATCTCTATGGGATTCTGTCTGATAGAGGGAAAATTCTCCTTTGCTTCTCTCCTCCATTCAGGCACCTTAGCATATCAGCTCTAACACATGCATCATCCAACCTTGTAAGATTACATATTCAGGTTTCAACATGATCAATCATCCCGAATACTCTTGCAAATTCTTTGTCATCAGTATACTCACTACATAAATAAAACAAATAAAATTCCCAGACTGCTGTTAAGGTGGGGCTTCCTCTGGGGCTGCCCACGTGTACTGGTGGAGTCAGCGCGACTCTTGGTTAAGACTGTGGTTTCTTAAAGAAGGAATTATGTCATTCCTTCACATCGTTATGCAGAGTTTAATATGCAATCAATGCTTGCTACATAATTAATAGCAACATTAACTAATTAAATACCTTGACTCTTTAATTTTGGCATGCTAAATAGATGGATAAAATGCTTTAATTGGTAGTTTACTGTATCTGAGCTTTTCATTCTCTATGTTTTTAGCTCTCTCTGAATCTGCTGCTAAGGTCTACTGGATGACTGGGCTAACAATATTCTGGGTATTAGAATGTGTGAATCGCTAGCCCAGTCAGTGGTGTTTTTAAAGGTGTATTACAAGTTTTAAATATTTTTTCTGTTTTGCAGTTTCTCTGTTAGATATTTTTCTTACTATAGACAAACATATAAAGGGAGGTGAAACTGCATTAAAAATAAATCTTTCATTACTATATTTTAATAATATCTTCGTGTTTCACCAGAAACAAGGTGCTCAGAGATGTATTATAATCAGTGAAGTTTTCACCTTTTTGGCAATCAAGTACTCTGAACTACCTGGAGAGTAACATCAGGTATTTTAGGCTTCATTTCCAAAAGTGACCAGTATAATATAACAAGGACATAATTCATGTTGCTTATTAGAGGGGGTTTATTAAAGGCTGATGGTTTACCTCACCAGTCTACAGTCATTTCTTTATATTATCAGAGGGAGAAAATTTGAAGGCTGAAGAGGATCTGCAAGCAAACTAACAACAAATTGCAACTCAGGCTAAGCCGGAAAGGTTTGCAACATTTCAATAACTTTTATTTCAACAAATTCCAGCAAGTCACAACTGTTCACTCAAATCATTCAAAATCAGTCACTATGGTATAAAAATATACTAATCAAAATCTTCTTGCCATTTATTACAGTAGTTCACAGATTGAAGTGGCATCAATGAAAACTAAAACTAAAATGATCATTTGCAAAGCCCCCTAGCATAGATCCTTAACTAATACAAGCCTACATAATACTAATCCCATACTACATAATATTGCTCACCAAAATGGGCACAGGCCAGTTTGTAGCTGCTAGAAATCACAGAATCACAGAATGATTTGGGGTTGGAAGGGACCTCTGGAGAACATCTAGTCCAACACCCCTGCCAAAGCAGGTCCACCTAGAGCAGGTTGCACAGGAATGTGTCCAGGCAGGTTTGGAATGTCTCCAGAGATGGAGACTCCACCACCTCTCTGGGCAGCCCGTTCCAGTGTTCTACCACCCTCAAAGTAAAGAAGTTCCTCCTCATGTTTAGACGGAACTTCCTATATTCACGTTTTTGCCTGTTATCTCCTGAATCAACTGAAAAAAAGACTGGCCCCATCTTCCTGACACCCACCCTTTAATTATTTATAGGCATTGATCAGATCTCCCTTCAGTCTTCCCTTCTGGAGACTAAAAAGACCTAAGTCCCTCAGCCTTTCCTCAGAAGAGAGATGTTCTAGTCCCCTAATCATCTTTGTAGCCCTTTGCTGTGCACTATCCAGCAGTTCCCTGTCCTTCTTAAACTGGGGAGTCCAGAACTGGACACAGTACTCCAGATCTGGCCACTGACTTTAAAAGAACAAGGATTATCTTTGTCTTTCTGTGATTTTTGGTATTGTTAACAAGCAAGCCTAGCACTTGTGAAGAGCAATTTGGTTTTTTCTGTAACTTACTGTTTATCATTACTTCTGCCAGGATATAAATTTTATATTAGAAGCCTTTTATACAAAGCCCTAATAATAAAAATCCATGTATCATTTAGCATGCCTCATTCATAGAGGGAGTGCACTTACTATATTAAGATAACCTTTTAAGGCATTACCCAATTAAAGAAATTGAATGAAGGAAAAACAAATCTCTGGCACTTCAATCTAATTGTAACAGAAAATGCTATGTTAACTGCTGATCCTCAGAGAAATCCAAAACCAGCAAGAGGAAAATATTACCACTCAATAAAAGTCTTGGCAACTTCCCACTGAGACCTGAAACACAATATGTACACATCAAACATTCACTAACTTATTGGATCATTAGGTAAAAGCCAGAGTCATTTGAAGAGAGTGCTGCTCTCCTCAAAGCTGAAATATTTCCTACTGCAATAAATAAAGCAGGCACAAATAATTCCATGTAACAGGAATTATTAGAAATAACAAATATTAGGAAGGTATCTGCTAAACTTTCTTGCTTTCAACAGATTCACTGTGAAGTTAACCTTTCTTTTTCATTATGCTCGAGAAATTTTACCAGTCCAAACAATGTTACTTTTCTACTTTTGGAAACACAAGGTTTTTGTGCCAAGGACATGAAATTCAAATCTTTCTGAGTGAAACTGGAAGAATGCAGATTGAAAGTAAAATGACATTTGAAAACGTTCTTGCAAATAACTCACATTTCATAAATGCACAAATAATAGCAATATTTTTCTTTTTTTTCCCCCTCTCTGTGTTTTGAGTAATATTTTTTAATCCTCCTCCATCCCCTTAAGCTACTACTACTGTCTATCTATCTACCAAGAACTCTTCTGATTTTACTCCATTCATACCTTCTGGAGTCCCTTGTTCTTCAAGTCTGCTTTACAACAACTTAGTTTATTGCACAACAATTCTGTTTCTGATTCCTTGCATGGCTCTTCTCTTCCCACTATTTGCCATCAAAACTCCCTTCCTGACTAATCCCCCAGCTCAGTTTCATGCCCCTCTTCTCATGTCTCTTCTTGCAAGTCTCCTTTCCCCTCTCTCCCACCTCTATCCTTTTCTCCTTGCTGCTCATGACTGGGAGGTGAAGATAACCTCTGCACTGACCTAAGGAAGATAATCCCTGAAGATCCTCTCCAAGGAGATAGGCATATTCCAACAATCCAAATAGTATCTCAATGGAGAGAAAAGTGCCCTTTTTCCCTAAGACTCATAATTTTTATTTCCTTAAAATTCTTATAACATTCCTGCTGGATATTTGCATTAAAAGAAACTACATTAATCAGAGACTGTTAACTGAGAGTGCATGAATGCACTGTCTAGGTCAGCCGCTATAAACAGTTGTAGATCTATTGACAGCCAGGGACATACGACAATTTATGCCAGCTAAACAACTACTCTATTTGGAATGAAAGCAAAATCGTGAGCCCACACAAGCCCTATTTGAAGCCAAAGTCAAATAAATAACTTAATTTCAACAGAATTCACTCATGCAGAGCCAGGAATAAAGACATTTTAGCTGCAAGCAATTAACATTTTCTATATTTTTTTCTTCTAAGACAACAACTGATTGTGGTGCTATTACATCGCTCTCATTTAACCATTGTTTTTAACATGTATTTGCACATTTTCTTTCTTACAGAAGAAAAGATACGGAATGAAAATACTGCCTTGCATATAGTTACTTTCCTTTGATAACAAAACCCTCAAGCACTGGTGAACTCTTTGAAAGCCACAAGGCACAAGC